>OX411772.1:30634455-30994455 GCA_948252455.1 Acleris cristana
GATATGTAACTACTGGGAACTATTCCTAGTATTTAACGGTGGTAAAAGGTAGGAAAACAATTCCAGTTGTTGCCAGTGGTTTCAAATTAGTCGTACCTACTGGAAATAACCATTCATTAATTAATACTAACCTTTGCTGGTGGCTTAGTCTGTGTAAACCGTAATATCACTAGATGCTTGGGAATAATCAAATTTTCAGAAACAAAGTATTTCACTTTTACGTTTATATTATAAGTAGGATATAGGTACACTCCCTACCTTAAAAGATGTTTCAATTGAGTTTGGAATAGGTGTGAAACTATTAGCAATTTTCTTTACTTTGTTAGCGGTTTCTTTTCTTTTCATTTATTTCAATGTAAATTCTGACAGCTGCTTAATTCGCAAGTGTCCGCTGAAAAAATGACGATGGAGCACAAGTGTTTCTGCCATGGTGATGACGTCACTACTATGGACCTGGAAAAGCCAGAACACCTCATGCCCATGATGAGGCCATTCTCTATGAGGTTCTATACACACAATACAAGCAATAGTAGTGTATTTATTTGCTGTTGAATAAATTTAATTGTAGTTAGCAAGTAGTAGTATTGTATTTGATTTCCTATTAATTAATGCCGTTTTGATTTCCTTAATGCCGTTTTTTATGGGTCCGTAGTATAATATCGAAAATCAATTTTCATAAGTATGAAATTACTAACACAAAACAACGAATACCTATCAAAATTTCTAATGTACGAAATTCACTTTTAATCGATTGATCTTATTTTCGAAAATCAAATTCCTTTGTACGAAATGCCTAATGACAATACGAGGGGTGATCCATAAGTTTTGATAATCGATATTAAAAATGGGAAATATATAAATCGTTATATTTTAATTGGAATAAGCACACTTTCTATATTTCCAAACACTTATTAACTTCATTCAATTGTTTTTTTTTGCCACTATAAAAATAATTTTACTTTTGGAGTTCTAAATGGTCAAATTTTGTACCTTCCCTAAGTCATCACCAGCTCGTGATTATTATATAGTTTTTTTTGAACATCGGTGAATGAGAAGTAGTAGTCGAATGTTAGGGCTAAATAACGAGGACAGCGGTTATCAGTTCTGATCTTTGGTCGATGAGCAGCACCCTTGTCAATTAGAAGGCTCTGAAGCACAATTCCTGCCGCAAATTCGTTTTTTTTTTCTTCATCTTATTTTTAATATTTTCCCATAACTATGATAGAATAATGTTATATAACTCTCCTAGATTATTTGAACTTAATGGCTAAAAACTAATGTCACATTATTTATTTGTAGGCCTCAATAGTCCTGGATAAGGCCAAAAAAACCACCCTAAAATTTGGTTACAGAGCTGGAGATAAAAATACCACTGCAATGATAACTTATTAATCCTTTAAATCATAATGATAAATCAAGGTTTCATTTTTAATAACAATATTTTTTATTAGTGTAAAAGAACCTTCTCCACACCGCTCCAAAGTATTACAAAACGAACTCTTATTTTTGCCGTCTTGTAAAATTGTTCATACAGATGTTTTTTGTTTAGCTGTCGCAGAAAAACAAATGAATAATGTAATATTTTTTTTCTTTAATTTAATTTTGATTAGTGCCGTGGTATATTCCACATTAAAAGAATATCATTAAGTGGATGGTTCATACTGATTCTCAAAACTTATTGATCACCCCTCGTACATGAAACTATTTAAAACCTTAAATATTTACCCTTACGTTAGAATAGACATATTTGAAACTAAATCGCGTTTGAAGAGGTTTGACGTATTCTCCTCGCCTCGCATGCTACGTTACTCTTAAAAAATTGCTGGGAAATTATTCGAATCTTGTTAGAATTTGTTTTTTTTTGAAATTTTGTAGTTATGCTACGAGTACGTACTCGACTTTGAAACCTTTTTAACTTACAATGTTTGTATGTATACATACATATATTAAAGATAAAGATAAAGACATTTATTCAGTAAGTAGGCTGCACGGACACTATTACACGGCAAGAATCTACCAGCGCTTCGCAAGAGGAGACCACTGATGAGAAGAAAATTTGACTGTCCGGGTCAAATCATGTTACAGAACGAATTCCCTATACAGGGTGGAAAGTTAAGATGGGGCAGTAAGGCCAGCTACTAGATCCCTTGCTGCTACGCACTTTTCGTGCACTATTGGTATTGTACTTTAGATATTTTAACACAGGCTTATTAAACATAGGACATGCATCTTTAGGAATTTCGTACATTATACATTTTGATATTTGAAGTTTTTTTTTTTAGGAATTTCGTACTTATGAAATTTGATTTTGGATATTATGCTACGGACCCTTTTTTGTTTATAGGTCCCATTTGTTCCTAAGTATATAGAATGTTGGCATTAATGTAAATGTATTCTATTATCCATTCATTTACTGCAGACACAGTAATTGGATCCTTCTTAAATAGGTAGATATTGAATAATGCTTGATTGATCGTATTTGATAGTAAACATAGGTACCTATAGTAACATTTCATTTAAAGAAGTAGATAGAGGGCTGAGGCACAATCAACAGGATCAAGCTGCTTATTATTCCAGAACTAGAGATGGCTTGGGGTGTAATTCGGTACCTATGAATAAACCTGGGTATTTATTTACACACTCTTGACATGCCACATTTTTAATATTTATTTAGCAATTATTATTTATATTTTGAGATTGTTTCAAAAGATTAAGCAAGTAAGGTAGTATAGTCGGCCTTATACGTTTACACTTTCGTACCTTTACCTTAATCGCCTTTGACGGATTAGTGCAGCAGTTCAAACATGACGTTAAAGTGACAAAGTACTAAAAGTATCCAGCTACCTATAAGGCCAACCGTACCTGCCTATAATAGTACTGGAATTCAATTAATTCCTAGGCCTCTATTCTACTGGGTAAAAACCAAATGGCCTTTGACGAGTTATCATATTGTCAACGTTTTTGTAGCTCTTATTTACTTGACAGTAATGGCAGCCGAGTTAAAAACTACCTACATACCTACACACAGTGTGTAATTTTAGCTTAGTTGCGGTCACGTGTATTTCGTGTGTTAAATTTGATAGCTGTTACTATTTTAGAGGTTTGACAAAGATACCGAGGATTTTTTTTATAATAATTTCTGAGTTGTTGTGACTGTCAAGCAGGGATCGTTACCGGTATTCCGACTACCGGTTTAAAATAAGGTATTACCGGTTATAATAGCATTTCGCTATTTATATCGCTAAAGTTTTGATTAGAGGTATAATCAATACCGGTATTCAAGTATTTTAACGGTTTAGCCAATTGACAACAATATCTGTATTTGATACGTTACCCCTAAAAACCATTACCGGTATTACCTGTCAGTGTAACTGAATATACTCGATTATTTTATTTGTACGAATGCAGTATTTTTAAATATAACCTTTTTATTTAAACGGAAAAATTGTTCCTGTCAATTTTAATTTCTTTAAATTCTGATTTCTAATGACATTTTGAGATTTGAGTAATAAATATCTGACATAAAATATGGATTTTTTTATCTGATAATGAAGAATTTCGACAGTTCTGTACGGAGCTGAATGCGAAGATGGAATTTTTTAAGGCTAGACATGGTAACTCTACTTATCCTACAGTACCAAAGGGTGTAGTAGGATAAGCCTTCAAAAATTGCCCCCAAAGCTTTGAGTTCAAAACTACTATCAGTTGATGCCCCGTCAAATGAAAATAATTCATACCAATTTTTAACCCTCTACTGCCACCTGGAACCCCACGATATTCATTTAACCCTAAAACGTTTTTATTTATTTTCTCAAAAAGTATAAAAAGGAGAATTGTCAAATTTTGCACAAATGTTGATGTGATCAATATAAAATATCAAAAAAAAATGAGCCCTCTACTTACTTATTTTCCTAGAAAAAAACCTAAATTAAAAATTAAAACATCCTGTATAACAATTCAGGCTCGTTGTACTATCACCATTTTTTTACTTAATATTAACCAACTACCTATCTATATAATATGTAAGTTTCATGCAATTAACAAAGGTGGAACAGTGTGAAAATATAGGTATTGTTCAGTACGTACCATGTATGTAACACGCTTACGGTGACGACATTAGTAAAAGATATCGGCCCGCCAACCGGGAAGCCATCCGTAATCGATCTTTTTTAATTTGCTACGATTAATGAAACTCATTATTTGAACAAATGTTTCTGTTTATTTTACTTTACTGTTTAGCAAAAAGGTACTACTTAGGTTACTCAGCATTTTACGTAAGTTTATTTGAAGACTAAATATAGGATGTATTTTAGGTTAGTTAGTAGTTAGCTACTTATAATTAGTTTGTTGTCAGAAACTCGAATTTATATTACTAAAAATAAATAAACAGAAACACTTGTTCAAATATGTATTAATGAGTTTCATTCATCTTCCTTAAACATTCGACATTAGCAAATTAAAAAAAGATCGATTACGGATGGCTTTCCGGTTGGCGGGCCGATATCTTTTACTAATGTCGTCACCGTAAGCGTGTTACATACATGGTACGTACTGAACAATACCTATATTTTCACACTGTTCCACCTTTGTTAATTGCATGAAACTTACATATTATGTAGATAGGTAGTTGGTTAATATTAAGTAAAAAAATGGTGATAGTACAACGAGCCTGAATTGTTATACAGGATGTTTTAATTTTTAATTTAGGTTTTTTTCTAGGAAAATAAGTAAGTAGAGGGCTCATTTTTTTTTTGATATTTTTTATTGATCACATCAACATTTGTGCAAAATTTGACAATTCTCCTTTTTATACTTTTTGAGAAAATAAATAAAAACGTTTTAGGGTTAAATGAATGTCGTGGGATTCCAGGTGGCAGTAGAGGGTTAAAAATTGCTATGAATTATTTTCATTTGACGGGGCATCAACTGATAGTAGTTTTGAACTCAAAGCTTTGGGGGCAATTTTTGAAAGCTTATCCTGCTACACCCTTTCTGCCATTGCTTGATGAAAAGACAGCGATGTCCTCTCGTCTGTACATCCCAAGGGCCTGTTTCACAATCGTCAAGTAACGCGTATCTGAGACATAAATTTAGCCCTTTCCTTTTCTTACACTTGAACATCTACAAGGAGAGAGCTAACTTTAACTGGCACATAAATTTACTTGTCGATTGTGAAACAGGCCCTAAATGTACCCGTCGTCTGCGTATGATAAGGATCAGTATAGAAGTGATTTAATCGTTTTATGTAAATATGGACTTTACTGGCTTGAAGATAGGGTTTTAATTTGCTTGTAAAAAAATAAAAAATAAACAATCTTCCATAGATAGGTAATATTCAATAGTTCGAAACATGGAACCAATTGAGTGCCAGGAGCGTTTAAACACTGTCACGTAACACCGATGACGTCATAGTCTCACAGACGACGGGTACAAAATTATGCGAGGCGACACAGACGAGAGGTTAAGATTTCTTCTAAAACCAATGCGCCTTCGGCTGATAGTGTACAGTCAACAGCATAAATAAATGATCATTTATGTACTTTGTCACTTTAACGTCGTGTTTGAAATGCTATACAAAATTGTGAAACGATTGAAAGCGACAAGGTACACAAATGATCACTTATTTATGCTGTTGACTGTACAACACGCAAAATGCTAACTGCACGCATAATGTGCAAACTGTCAAAATGTACATACGCAAAATCTACATCATGACAAATGTACAGTACGCAAAATGTACTTACGCTGAAAGCAAATAGCGCATAATGTGTAAAAAGAAAAATACACATTTCGCGAATTGTTCAATGCAAAATGCATAATCCGCAAAATATTACAAAAGCGAAATGCTCAATCGCCAAACGTACAAAACATAAAATGTACAAAACGTAAAATGTACAAGAAGCAAAATGGATAATAATGCTGAAGTAGGCATTTTAAATGGGTCATTTTGAGAAAAAAACTATTTTAAGTATAGAAAACGAAAGTTGAACCTCGTAGTTATTTGATTAGCAACATTTTGTCTGTAAATGTGTGTCTATCTGACTGAGCCCTGAGGTGTCATGATGTCGTATGTAAAATTGAATTTTTATTTGAGAAAGTTGCGGCTGTGCGAGTTCCCTGACATGTTTTTTTTTTATCTTTATCTTTATTATTTTGCGTGTTGCTCATTCTAACTTTGCACATTTTGCCACTATCGCGTGGAGTACTTTTTGCGTATTGTACAATTATCATATGTACCTACATTTATTTGTTTGTACATTTTGCGGACTGTACATTTCGAGTACGAGGGCGACACTGAAAGTTTTTAGATCTAGCCACTTGTAAACAATATAATAAAAAAATAAGATTAAATTTTGAAAATGGAACTCTTTGCCAATATTATTGAGTATGTATTTTATTCATTTGTCATTTGTCTTACGATTCGGCGGCAAATTGAAAGTTGTCTGTGTCACGTCAGCATGAATTTAACGCAAGAAAATTTTCGTGCAATGATTTTGTATGACTTTCGATATCATTTAAGTCAACAAGAAAGTTATGATAGACTACGATTGGCCTTTCACGATGAAGCCCCATCTCGTGCCACTGTTTACAATTGATTTAATGAGTTTAAACGTGGTCGCAATAATCTCACCGATGATCTGCGTGAGGGCCGGCCTTCTACGGCAACGACTGAAGATAACATCAGTGTTGTGCGGCGTATGATAGAGACTGATAAAAGAGTGACCTATCAGCAGATTTGTACAAGCTTGGGCATCGGTATGAGTCAAGTGCACAAAATCCTCCATATACGCAAGAACTGAATTACAGGGAGTCCGGGTTTTACAGGCAGAGCTTAAAGATTCAATCTACACTTCCACCATTCAGCTAAAAGACTTACAGATCATGAACATATATAAGTCACCCCTAGCGACCTGGCCGCTTGAGGTCCTCCCAAACTTATGTCATCCAAGTGTGTTTTGCGGTGACTTCAACAGCCATCACGTCAATTGGCGATACCGAACCACAGACCCAAACGGTACAGCCTTAGCTAATTGGGCGGATCTCTCTGATCTGCATCTCATCATCGATGCTAAAGATAAGGGTACATTTGTGTCGGCAAGATGGAAGCAAGAGTATAACCCGGATCTGACATTCGTAAGCAGGGACGGCCTGGATCAGCCACTTCCTACCTCTCGTATAATACTGCCAAGTTTCCCAAACAGCCAGCACCGACCCATCATTCTGGAAATCGACATCAGGATTACACTGACAAACTCCATGAAGATGCCTCGATGGAACTTTAAAAAGGCAAACTGGCGAAGCTTCCAAAATCAGCTGGACCACGATCTGGAGGCTGAACACCTCGAACCGCAACCTGCGAATTACAAAAAGTTCACACAAGTCGTTGTTTCAGCAGTCAAGGCCACCATACCTAGAGGATATAGGAAGGAGTATATTCCAGGGTGGAATAATCAGAGCGAAGAGCTATTTCGCAAATACCAAACCGACGGTAACCACGAAACTGGAGCCCAGCTATTAAAGACCTTGGATGAAAACAGGAACAACAAATGGATTGAAACAGTTGAAAGCATGGATTTTAAGACCTCGAGTAGGAAAGCTTGGGGTGTCCTGAACCGCCTCACGGGTAAGAAGAGCTGCCAAAAGTCATACACGAAGCTTCATCCAGACGCAATCGCAAACAGAATGGTTGATCTCACTAGAGCAAAACGAGATGCATGTACTACCAAACGCGTTCGAAAGGAGTTAACAAAACTAAAGCGCAGTTTACCCGCAAATGACCACCTCATCAGGCCCTTTTCCGTATCTGAGACGGTTAAAGCCATCAAGCAACTGAAACCTGGCAAAGCGGCGGGGCCTGATGGATTATACAACGAATTTATTAGAAACATGGGTCCCCTTGCTGTAAGTTGGCTTGCTGCCCTATTCTCAAACGTCGTGTTAAAAAACCAACTACCTACCGAATTCAAGCTGTCGAAAGTCATAGCACTGTTGAAACCCGGTAAAAGCGAACAGCTTCCAGAAAATTTTCGCCCCATCGCTCTCCTTAGCTGTGCGTATAAACTGCTGGAACGGCTGCTGCTCACAAGAATTGCTCCCCTCATAGACGCTGTTATCCCGCAGGAGCAGGCGGGGTTCCGACAAGGGCGGAGCTGCGCTGATCAAGTGCTAGCGCTTACAACACACATCGAAGATGGGTTCCAACAACAACTCAAATCCACAGTGGTTTTTATTGACCTTACAGCGGCATACGACACCGTGTGGAGACATGGACTCATCTTCAAACTTTTATCCGCTGTTCCCAGTAAAGAGATTGCAGCTCTTGTAGCTAATATGCTGAGTGAGAGGCGGTTCGAGGTGCATCTGGGAGATGCTATAAGCAAGCGCAGGAAACTGAACAACGGCCTGCCCCAGGGCTCGGTACTCGCACCGCTTCTTTTTAACCTGTATATTCACGACCTACCCAAAACTACATCTAGGAAGTTCATATACGCTGATGACATCGCGCTAGTCGCTCGAAGCCGGGGTTTTAATGAAGCGGAGGGAGTCCTGACGGCGGACCTCAAAGCTATGTCGCGTTTCTTTTCCTCCTGGAGACTCATTCCCAGTTCCAGTAAAACAGAGGTTTCCTGTTTCCACCTAAATAATAAACTCGCCGAATATCAGCCCAATGTTGAACTTCAGGGTGAGAGGCTAAAGTGCAACCCCTACCTAAAATACCTCGGCGTCACTCTCGATAGATCCCTGACTTACAAAGAACACCTCACTAAAACCTCACTGAAGTTAGCCACACGCAATAACATCTTGCATAAACTTAGCGGCACGTCATGGGGTGCGTCTGCTAATGTCCTGCGAAGCACGGCGCTCGGCCTCGTGTACTCTGCAGCAGAATATTGCGCCCCAGTGTGGTGCGAAAGCGCTCACGTGCAAAAAGTTGACGCGAGATTAAATGACGCAATGAGGTGTGTTTCCGGCACGATTAAATCCACACCGTCTCGCTGGTTGCCTGTGCTGAGCCATATTGCGCCACCTCATCTGCGAAGGAAGCACGCACTAGTAAGGGAATCGGAAAAAATAATGGCCCGTTGCGATTTACCTTGCCACCAAGAGTTTGCTGAACCACCACCACAGCGACTTAAATCACGCCGCCCAACGAGCGAAGCTGCCAGAAAGCTGAGGACGGATGGCTTCGTGCCGGAGCAGTCTTGGAAAAATGAGTGGTCCGAGGCATCTGCCGAACAACGCATCACCTTCCCAGACCCTACACAGAAGCCCAGGGGATTTTCTCTTCAGAGGAAATATTGGTGCCGTCTCAACAGAATTCGCACGGGGCACGGCAGGTGCAAATATATGAAGCATAAGTGGGGATGGAGTGCGCTGCCCGCTGAGATGTTACCAAGGCGACCCGAATGACCTCTACCAGGAACTGACTGCTGAGGCTATCGACTGGCTGCGTAACCTGGATATCGACTTATAAGAATTTCCTACAATTTACTCCGCCATACGATTAAATAAATCCTCCATGAACATTTAGCGGTCAGGAAGCTTTGTGCCCGGTGGATACCTCATAATTTGACCGAGGCCCAAAAACTCCGTCGTGTTGATTGGTGCCGTGAAATTGTTTTAAGATTTAACGGAGGTGACTCAAATGCTGTGTTTGACATACTTACGGGTGACAAAAGCTGGATTTACTGTTATGATCCCGAAACCAAAAGACAGTCTGCTCAGTGGGTGTTTCCTTCCGAGGAGTTGCCAACTAAAGTGAAGAGAGGTCGAAGCGTGGGAAAAAAGATGGTAGCCTCGTTCTTCGGAAGGACAGGTCACTACGCGACAATTGTTTTAGAGGATCGAAAAACAGTTACTGCAGAGTGGTACACTAACTATTGTTTGCCACTTGTCTTGGAAAAAGTTCGGGATAAACGACCTCGCAGTAGGATCCTCCTTCACCACGACAACGCCTCGTCACACACCGCTCGAAACGATCGACTATTTAGCGACGTCAGACGTGGAATTACTGGGTCACCCGCCGTATAGCCCGGACCTCGCACCTTGCGATTTTTATTTATTCCCGAAAATAAAAGAAAAACTTCGAAGAAAACGTTTTATGGACGCCGAGGAAGCTGTGGCTGCGTTTCAAAAGGCCCTCGAAGAGACCCCTAAGGACGAGTGGGCAAAGTGCTTTTGTCAGTGGTTCCATCGGATGCAGCGATGTAATGACGTCAATGGACAGTATTTTGAAAAAAAAATTAAAGCTAATAACTTGCTAGTTTAATCAGTTTTTGATTTTCTAAGAACTTTCAGTTTGACCCTCGTAGGTACTGTACATTTGTCATGATGTAGATTTTGCGTATGTACATTTTGACTGTTTGCACATTATGCGTGCAGTTAGCATTTTGCGTGTTGTACAGTCAACAGCATAAATAAGTGATCATTTGTGTACCTTGTCGCTTTCAATCGTTTCACAATTTTGTATAGCATTTCAAACACGACGTTAAAGTGACAAAGTACATAAATTATCACTTATTTTTTGCTGTTGACTGTACACTATCAGCCGAAGGCGGATTGGTTTTAGAAGAAATCTTAACCTCTCGTCTGTGTCGCCTTGCATAATTTTGTACCCGTCGTCTGTGAGACTATGACGTCATCGGTGTTACGTGGCAGAGTTTAAACGCTCCTGGCTCTCAATTGGTTCCATGTTTCGAACTACTGAATATTATCTATGGAAGATTGATTTTTTTTTAGATTTTTTTACAAAGCAAATTAAAACTCTATCTTCAAGTCAGTAAAGTCCATATTTACATAAAATAATTAAATCACTTCTATACTGATCCTTATGATACAAAGACGACGGGTACATTTAGGGCCTGTTTCACAATCGACAAGTAAATTTATGTGCCTGTACATTTCGAGTACTGTACATTTGTCATGATGTAGATTTTGCGTAGGTATGTACATTTTGACAGTTTGCACATTATGCGTGCAGTTAGCATTTTGCGTGTTGTACCTATACATTATCAGCCGAAGCCACCAATCCATTACTTACATTTTGTCAATTGGTGGGAGGAAGTCGTGGTTGTGTTTCAGAAATATCGACGACATGATGAAGTTACTAATGCTTATGTCCAAGGCAACAACCATCAGCATTACGTAAAATGTTGACAGGTGGCAATGGCCGAGAAAAATTGTACATAACGATCGTGAACTGGTAACACACGGTAACATACGAGAATTAAGGTAACACACGTGAAATTTGTAAAGCTTAGAGTACACGATAGAGATTTTTCTACAATTTTTATTTGTATTATTTGGGATAGTCAAAATTAGGGCTTAACAACCGTTTTTTTTCCGTAAAGTTGAAGAAGAGCCACATTGAGACCCATAATAAAGGTTACGCTCACAGGGAACGTCGATTTTGTGTCAACGGCACCATATCATATGTACGGGGTCTGGTAATAGGCATTATTATACTTACTTGACTCTCTTAAATTATGTTACGCAAAAGAACGTTGCCTCAAAAGTATCTTTATAAGAAAAGATCTTCGATGTAGGACATTGTGTGGTAATCGGAAGGGGTCTGCCCTCTTCCACGGTACAATAATTATACTTCGCTTGGTATTCTCTTCCGAGAAGGAGTGGTCACGTGAGTGGACACGTACTACGTCATAACTGGCAACCGAAGATCTCTAAACTTTAAAATCGGGGTAATTTTAAAACATTTGCTCGTATACAGGGTGTCTTGAAAACCTTTTTAGATGTTTGGCGGGGTAATAGTTCTCACGAATTGATTGTTTCTATACTTATATTGATTTTGTTACTCGATGTATCGCAGCCGGTATCTTGACCTTGACATTTTGAAGTTAATATTATAAATATTATAATACTCCAACAGTTCTTAGTACTTAACTAACGTCAAATTTCCAAGTTCAAGGTCAATGACCTGAGACCATACGTTGTTTATATGGTATGTAAACAGTTCGCTCCGTGTAAACAAAAATCAAGTTAACATTATAAAAAGATATATACATTTTAATACAACTTACTGTATTTTCGTTTTTGCAATTGAACATTTTAGCGGGTTTTGAAATGTTCAATAGATCTCTTTGAACACGCGCTGCCGAGGCTTGATCTTTTCGTCCGTCTATCGAGATCGAGATTTAAACATTTACCATTTTTTTTCTGCACTAAAATAGCCCATATAATTGTTTTACAGGACCGCGGGAAACGCCACGCGCCGTTTCAATCTTCGTTCCGAACCGTACATTTTTTACTATTTTACTATTACAGTTGCATTCACATGTACGGTTCGGAACGAAGATTGGAACGGCGCGTGGCATTTCCCGCGGTCCAAACTTTACTTGTGCAGGCAGCTATTGGCAGCTCGCGTCGCGCGGCATTACACAACATTGAATAAATATCTGAATAATAATATCAAGGGAAAATCTTACACAAATTGACCTAGGTAGTCCCAAACTCAAACGCTAATGCTCAAAAAAGGTAAGTACCTAGTCAAAGGAAGCTGCCTTGCGCGAAAGAGGCATAATCAAAAGGTTGAAAAGGAATTTACATATCACATCACATACTTACCTATAATAGTTATTTATGTAACTGGTACATAATGGATCTTCTTAAGGTACGAGTGCCGAGGTTAGAGCGCGAGCTTGCGAGCGCACTAATTACAAGCACGAGTACCTTAAGAGCTAATTATGTACCGTTGCATACATAACTTTTTCTACAAGCTTAAAATGATAATGAAAAAAGTTAACAATCGCTAACTTTTCTCGTACTTATACTTTCCTCGAGTTTTCTGCTAACAAATTACCTGTGAGCAAAGACATTTCCATTTGGCGTTAATAGTTTGTTGTGAATTTTAATGTTGAATGTTAACAAATTTCATGCAAATTTGAATAGTGACTAAAATAGTTCTAACAATTTATCATAAAAAGTTGGAATGCCAAACGAAACGCCATTATGTTGATATCCATATTGAACGTAATCATGGTAACCAGATAACAAATTGATGGATATTAACCAAAGATTTTTAGTAATTTAACAAAAATGTAATTTTAAACACATCATTAGTGTCAAAATTAATTTAGTTTTTATATACGTAATTTTAATTTGTTACTTTAATTTTAATTTGTGTGACGCACGAGGAGGCGCTTCGGCGCATCCGGGATCTAGAATAATTACTGGAGGCGCAGCAAGTGAAGCAGGAATATTAAGCAGTCCATACCTTTAGTATATATTACACACCAAGTATTGTATCTATCTCCCTAATGCTGACTTAACGATGCCTGAATTCGGGTTGGCTCCACCTTCCGTCTCTCCCTTCATATCGACTGCAAACCCTACACTCCTATCCTATCTACTTGGCTCTCCGGTATGTCGGGCAGGTGCGCTGCTGCCTGCGGCGGGCGGAGATGGTTGGTGCAGCAAAGGCGACGAAGCTCGCCTGCCCTAATCGGTTTAGTGCAGTGTTCACCAACAATTAAACGGTCGGTTAGCGGTTTAACGGTTGTCAAATGTATTGACTAACAGTTGATTAAGACTTGACCGTCTGTTAAATTAGCTGGTGAACTCGGCCCTTAGTATTGGTGGCTGGTCGGTGCGGGTTAAGGTTCTCGTGCTCTGCCGGCTATACGCTACTCCTACCGGACCGGGTGGGGCGGGCGTGCTTTTCCCCGCTAGCCTAATCTAACATCTCCTCTCCGTCGCTGTCAGCGCGTACGGGTCCTTGCAGCAGAACTGCTGGCTGGAGAAGTCACCAGAACAGAACAGAACAGAACGTAATTTTAATTTGTGTTACACAATATTTTTAACGATTTATTATATAAATTAGGATTTCAAGTGTTCACTAATTTCCAAGACTGATATCTGGAATGACCGTAACCATGGTAATAACAATGCTATAATAATTATAATAGAACTGTTATTACCATGGCAACGCTTATTAAAGAATTGTTTACCCGCTTCGGTTACGCAATAGGTGGTATTCTAATACCGTTAACGATATCAATATTAGCGGTTTATAGTACGCGAGTAGAAAAACATAATTATTATTTAGTGTCAACAGATAAAATTATTAAATTTGGTACTTCGGTACCTAACAATATTAATAAGGCCCGTACCGAAAAGTTTTTTTACAGAGCCTGCATACTAGTAAAATCCTACTAATATTATAAATGCGAAAGTTTGTGTGTGTGTGTGTGTGTGTTTGTTACCTCTTCACGCTGCAACGGCTGGACGGATTTGGATGAAATTTGGAATGGAGATAGCTTATACCCTGGATTAACACATAGGCTACTTTTCATCCCGGAAAACTTTAAAGTTCCCGAGGGAATAACTATAATCGAAATCTAAGCGGACGAAGACGCGTTAAGAAGCTATTATCCACTAATATATTATAAACCCTAAGGGGTAAAAGGAGGGTTTAGGATTTTGAATGAGTTTCGTAATTTTTAACCGACTTCCAAAAAGGAGGAGGTTATACTTTCCACTGTATGTATTTCTTAATTTTTATGTAAGTATACCGATTTCTTTATTAATTGTGGACCGATTTTAAAAATTATTTTTTGGTTTGATAGAGTGTACTTTTGAGGTGGTCCCATGGTCACCAAATCTGAATCTAATCAGGGGATCAGTGAGGAATTGAGGGTGCTCTTCAAATATTGAAGGCAAACATATAGCGATTTTAGTATATTTAGTAACAAGTCTAGCATTTGCATTCAGAAAGTATCATTTGGTGAAATGGAACTGATGATGAAGACCACAGATGGCCACCGGAACTCCTCAACGATACCTTTTTCAAGGGTGGCGATAAGATATCTCGATTAAGATAGTTGAGCGACTACAACGAAGGACATTTAATTGTTTAAATATGACTATGACTTTCCCGCGGCGTTGCTGGCAGCGATCGTGAAATGTCTTAAAGTTTCATATCATATCAACTAAGAAGTGGGACTAGGTAAATAAGCTTATTTATGATCTCTAAAAAGTACAAAATAGAATAAACGTTTTAAAAAACAAAAAACCGCCTTCAAAAACGCATTTATTTTGTGAAGTTAGAAACGTGAAAATTGGTATATACAAATTTTGGAAAAACTACCCCTAAGGGATAAAAGGGGGATGTTGAATTTTATATGAGAGTTCGTCATTTTTGTAGTTAGAAACGTTAAAATTGTTGTTACAAAAAAAATATTTCTTTTGGCGATTTTGAAAACAATGTTCGTAAGGAGTTGAAATGGGGGATAAAGGTATGTATCAAAGTTAAATAAACGAATAGCTATGAACTATGATAATAACTATAATGTACTGGGAGTACATACAGTTGGTTAAGTTAGGTTAGGTTAGGTTCAGCGACAAAGTTCTTCACAGCGTGTCGTGGACGCCGGGGGTGTAAATAGGAGCGACAAAGCCCGCTCGCGCTCATTGATCGAAGAACTTCGTCCTACTTGCTTTGTTTGGGATATTGTCAATTTGTATTATTCTATACAAAATTAAGATAAAAACTGCGAACCATTTTTTTTGTGTTATCGTTATAACGGTAAAATACACAAGCGTCAAATACTGAAAACCGGTCAAGTGCGAGTCGATGTACCTATTTACATCCTATCCTACATATAATATCAATGCGAATGGTTAGGCGTGCGTGAGTTTGTTACTTCTTCGTTAAAACGGATGGACGAATTTGGTTGGATATAATTTGGATTAGAGTTTGCTTATACACTGGATTAACGCATACGCTACCTTGAATCCCGAAATAAATCAGTTTTCCCGTGGTATGGCAAAATTACTAATTGTAAGCGGACGAAGTCGCGGGCAGAAGCTAGTACTGCATATTTTCTGATTTCCTCTTTTTGCCTCACTTTGGGTCATCTTGATGTATCGATGGACATAATTAATTCAGGTTAGTTATTGTTTTTATTTAAAATGCAGGACCGGACGATAAAATAATTCGTAGAGAAACCGTTTTGCGAACGTACTTTGCTAGGTGACCAACTCTATACAACCGATAATAAAGCGAATATAAGCGATCAAAATTTTTTTTTTTTATGGATAGTTTGGGGAAAGATATTTAATCTGGCATGCAATTATGTACCTGTGGAAAACGCACTGGGTTTATTATTTATCACGAAAGGTACCATAAATGCAGATATTTATGTCCAGAAATGAATAAAAGGTTTGATTTTACCATTTATAAGGCCGTATGAACGGAATGCGTTGTTTTGGCCCGATCTGACTACTGCACATTATGCCTGAGCCACACACTACGTGCAACGTGTGCCCAAAGATATTAATCCCCCTAACTGTCCCCAGCTACGACCCATTGAGCGGTATTGGGCATTAGTGAAAGCAGAGTTGCGTAAAAACTCTGCTCCAGTAACATCAGAGACAGATTTTAAAAAGAAGTGGAAAAAAACACGCCGACAAAGTCACCGAAACTACTATGCAAAACTTAATGGCAGGCTTGAAGAAAAAAAACGCTTGTTCAGCCACAAAACCCTCAAACCATATTTATATATTAATTGTAAATAGACATTATACATCAAGCAACTAAAATAAAATATCCTTGCTGTTCATTGTAGTTTAATTGATATCATAAATACACTTTGTAAAAAAACTTCGGTCTTACTTACTTCAGAATTTATGAACATTACTATGATTATAAATCACAGATCAAAGTATGGCCAAGTAGGTGACTAAAATTGAAAAACAAGTTCGGATGGACAACCCAGACGCGCCCGAGCGGCAATAGGTATCAGAATCTCCTAAAGGGACGGAGTCGAGCTACTTTTCTATTTATACTCTGGTGATAACGTGTGGCTTTTTATATTTACTATGGTAGTATTTACACGTTTTTACCAGGGACCGGCCCGCTATCCCATTTAAGGGGTTTCGAATGGGTTTTTATAAGGTTCTGTTTAGAAAAGCGGTATCGCTTGAAAGCCGTTCGATTTGCTTTTTAACGCGCTATTTATAAGGGTTACCCTTATCTATCCGTTTCGTATAACTCTTGTTCGATTTTCCTTTTAAAGCGCTATATTTGGTGTGATACCAATATCCCTTTAACTTAAAAAGTCCGTTCGATTGGCTTTTTAAGCGCTATTTATAAGGGTTACCCTTATATTTGGTTATCAATTTAATGCTGACGATCTGAGCTTAGCTCTTTAGGTTTCATTTAATGAATGGTTAGTTTAACAAATAACTAAGTCATATATTTCCAAAAGGGTTAAAATCTTTTAGTGGGTTATACTTCGAGAGGTAATTCTTTTAAAGGCTTTTATCGGGGATTGGATGGTCGGGTCCCTGGTTTTTACTACGCAAGTCGGCATTTTCTTTGGCGTAAAATTAAATGTCACTCGTGCTGTGGCTCGACGCGTAATGGCGGCGGGTTGGTGTACCTAGTGCATCTGTGAGACGGTAGATCGTGTATGACGGAACGAAATGGTGTACTATCACGAACGTTAATTTGTGACCCATTTCAAGAAAAATATGCTTGAAGTCGTCAATGTCATTAGACATGTCAAGTCATTTGTAACTTTTAGGAAACTCAACCTTATTGTTGTAGAATGTCAGATTGACTTTGGACCTAAAGTGGGTACCAAATTAAAGTTCGCGACTGTACCTTGCATACTTCACACCTTTTTAGTGCAACGTTAAGTACGTCCGTATTTTTTTAGGTCCGTGAGGAAAAGTTGCTTCTCTGTTAAAAATTAAAATGTATGACGGCAAACATATTTCTTTTAACCACTAAAGGGTTAATTAACTACAGTATTATATTGTTAAGTTAGTTACTTCCCTATCATCCCGCCCTCGTAGAAAGGTGCTTCGTATTTCGTTGTGTTCTGGCTAGTGGATTGTTAAAAATTCTCGTTCCCAGGGTCTATAACCTCGAAGCCATCTTGCGTAACATGTATATGTGTGGATTCCTTACTGAATATTTGTATGGCGGCGATGGAAAAATATTAGTCCAACTGTGGAGAAGTACCAGGACAGACGACCGAGTACATATTATAACCCCAGAATATTACCCCGAATGCCTGGGGATCTTAGATAAGTTCGTGCGACCTAATCTAATCTATCATTTTTGACTTTATCTACTTTACTCAACACTCATCTAGATTTTATAATACTTTATAAATATCATATCTTACACGGCATAGTAATCCTACCTGTAGGTATTATTATTTTACTTAAGATGGAGCATAGTTCATTTTTGTATAGAGTACTTTTGCCGCTAGCATCTTGAATTGAAGTTACCTATTACAGAATTTTGAAGTAATTCATTATTAAGTACTGTCATTTACAATAAGTTATTTAAAAATGTAACTAAGTAGCTTCTTCCTAGGACAAAATGACAATATTTTGAAATTCGTTTTTTTAAACAAAAAATGGCTAAACATTAATCATTTATTATGTTTAGTATTTTACCACAGCTTAATATTAAATATACATAATATATCGGATGTAACAGGAGGAGTGGACAAACGAAGCTGGTCGATAGAGGACATCAAGATACAGGATGACAGGAAGGTCGATACAATCCTTTTAAGGAAGGCATAGTTGAGCTCATTTGGAACAAATTTGGTCATGTAGTACCCTGGCCGAAAATTATTAGTTTCTGAGATATTAATAATTTTAATCTGAATTTTGGTGATTTTTCCGTTATGTCCATGTCACGAAAAATACTTAATGCCATGTTTTATTTTGGAAGTTTTTAGTTAAATTATTAGAATCATTACAAATCAGTGCAGTTTTTAAATACATTTGCCCGTTTTTTTTATAATCAAGTTGTTAAGTAAATATATCCTAATATGTGTGACGAATAAAAACAGCATCAGAGGTCGGCTGCCCTAAGCAATAACAAACAACTCAGTTGCCGCAAATTTTACAGGAGAGCGAAAAAACGTTTTTTTATATTTTCAACAAATAATACTGTGAAAAATTCTTAATAAAGAATGCAATATCATGAACCAAGAAAAAATAGTTTCATACTGAGTTTTTTAATTTCATATTATGTTTATTTTCATTTTACAGGCCAAAAAATGTTTTCTTCTTTGAAAGAATGGTGCTAATTTAAAGAAGCCTTCTATTCAAAAACAAGTAACTCAAGATGCTTGATTCCAGTTTTGTTAGGTTTATCTAGATAGCTTTATAAATACAAGTAAGTAAACTACTTTGGAGTGAAACTGAATGATTTTAATAAAAATACAGAAATAAAGATGTAAGTAAGGGCTCTTTTATGTGTTAAATACAACATAAAACGTTTTTAAATTTTATTTTACGCACCAAAATAGGTCACTAAAGATGTAAATATATAATTTAGGTGTCTGAATTAACGACTTCCCCTTGATCAATTAAATCTAATGAATTTAAGTTTTCAGGTAATTTCACCCAAAACTGTTGACGATTTTTTGGCATTAGTGGGACTAATTTATCCATTATTTCTTTCTTTTTTTCAGTTTTTATGCCTCTAGCAGCCGAAAGATTGTTTTTTTTCGGTAATTCATGCACAGAGTATTTTTTTTTGTAAGAAATCTAAAACTTTATACTCGTCTTGAAATTTATTTTTATAAAGCAATGTTCTCTCTCCGTTTACAAACTTTACGTCGACCACATCTTTTAATAAGAAAGACCGTAAACTGTCATTTTTATCCTTTTGTCTTATATTTCTTTTCTTTTTATTCCAGTCAAAAACATCCTCCGTCGTTACCTCAATTACTACGGTGTCTTTACGGCTCGTATTTACACAGATTTTAAAGTCTTCAAAATCATATATGTATTTTTGTTTTTTTTTTATGTTTTTTTCTATATTTCCATGTACTCCGTCTGCTGTCATGTGTGTGTGTGTCCTTTAGTAAGGTATTTTATTGTTATTGAGTTTATTTCAAGACTATTAACAATAGTCACGAGGGCTGTAAACAGATACCAATTTTTATTTTGAGATGAACAATTATCAGCCCAAAATATGAAGTGCTTTATATCCCTCTCTGATAATAATAACTTGTAAATAGCATCTACAATATTTTTGGGGTCTCTTCCCGAAGTTGCTTCATGCCAAACAATACATTTAGCAGGCGTTTTAGAATCTTTTTTCTTCAGACTTGCAAATGTAAGGTTGAAGACAACTAGCCGACTTGTGAAAAAACAGTCTTTTACATCTGGTATAATAGGTATGAGCAAGGATTTTTCCAAATCCATGGAATAGATTTTAGTATTACGTTGTGATTCTTTATCTGCATCATCTTTGTAATTTAAATTTGCTTGTTTTGCTTTATTTTTGTGAACAATTATTCGACACATTTTTCGTAGAGATAAAACAGTCTTCGCTTCTTTAGCTTCATTTGTTTCGTTTTGGAACATCTCACAATCAAAAAATTTGTCGCTTTGAGGCCTATGAAGAGATATATTCATTTCCTTCAAGGTTCTTCGGTATATTTCTAAACAACATTTTGAGCTGGGATACTTCTCTGTATAATCCCTATGAAGTTGAACAAGATTAATGTCTTGATTGAGATATCGTCGCATTGGAGAATTATGCCGACGGTAATGGGCAATACAGGGTTTGTAACGCATAATATGCTCTTTTATCAAAGTTGTGTCAATTTTTTGTTTTTGGTTTTGTCCTCGTTTGTCAGAAATATCTAACGGGCATTTTACAATCTTCTTTGAAACAGTTGTAATTATAGAATCATTTTTCATGCCTAATGTGTTTAAAAAGAATGCTTTGCAAACTCTTAAAGAATGGCCACTCTTATTCTCCAAAAATAAAAGTCGAGTTGTATTTTTCTGACTTTGATCATCAGTCGTTCGTTGGGAAACTGGCTGTAAATGTATGTTGCGTGCTAACCATTGTAAGCGGACATCTTTTGGTGAATGCCAATAACTTTTCCATATTTCTATACGTTCCAAATCTGAAAATTGAGAGCAACTACGGCGACAACTCGATTTACATTTATTTAACTTAACGGGATATTTTTTTTTATTTTTTTCAATTTTAGCATTGTTTGTCAGTTTGGGGTATTTAACCGAGCTTTTCCTTGATGTTTTGACGCTAACATGGCTGTCTAATGTAGCACAGCTTGTATCCGATGCGGAATTATTAGGAGTCTCGGGTATAGTAACAGGTGATTGTGGCTGATTGTTGTTAACAATTGTTGGAGAGTTGCTTGATAAACTGTTACTATCTTCACAATATATTTCAGATCCTATATGAACTTGACTTCTATCCAGAAGACCAAAATAATCATTTTCTGGAAGCATAGGCAATAATTCTGTTAGGCTATGATCACTATTATCAATACTACTACTCTCTATATAACTGGTATTGCTTACAATCAAGAAATTTGGAATATCATTAGACAGTTCTTCTAAATTCCATAGATTATCTGTGATATCATTTAACGACGTATTCTGTTCCAAAATATCTTCTGGTTGTATAAGGTTTTCATCAGGCTCAAATGAATTAATTCTGCGAATTCGAAATACGAATGTTCTTAAAGTTGTTATTGTTGAAATTTGTTGAATTTTGTTGAATACAAATCGAAATAATTACCCACTCAAATTACCTAACAGAAAACAGAAATTTTAGGTTTTTTTTTAATTTTTTTAAATTTACGTTTGAGATTAGTCTATACTCCAAAAACACTCACCCGTCATTATCCTTATTCAAACACATAGAAACAATCCGTTTTGCCCTATGGCTAGTATTGGCATAATTCCAAAGTTCTTTACGCCTCTTCATTATATTGGTATAATTACAGTACCTATAAATAATCAGTAAATACTCCGCTTATGAAAAAACACTTCAGTAACACGCTCGTGATTCAATGTTGACTGTCGGACATTCACTAATGCTATTAAACTTGTTAAAATATTTATTAAAAATGGGTAGTTTTAAAATTAAACAACGAACATTCTACCTGAAAATCAAAAATATGTTATGAGATACTTGTGTTTAGGTTGTGATAGATTTAACTAAATTAAGCATATCTACGCTAAAGAGAAGCATCTCATTAATCCAAATGAATAACAAGCATCTCAGTTCAAGATACCTGTTTTCAAAGTTGACGCGAGGAACATACTTGATTTTAGCGTAGATCGCCCTTTTAAAAAAAGATACTTGTATTAAATAATATCCTTTAATTTCAAAAGTATTAGTTTTTTTCGATAAATTCCTTTTGTAAAAGATGCCTTTCGATGAGGTGATTCAAAAAGTGAAAAAAAAAAGGTTTTTGCAAAATTTTGAGATACTTGATTTTTGCGTAGGGCAGCCGAGGTGACGTGATATCATTGTTTTTGGAGTCGGGTTTTTTTCTTATGTAAAACATTTTATTCCATTTACATCTATAACATTAACGATTTTAATTACCAGGACTAATGGTCGAATAAAATACGGTATTTTTATTGCGAATATTTATTTATCACCTCTATTATTCCTTCCCAAAAGTTCAATCTTTTCTTCTTGGATTCCATTAATTAAATGTCGAAATCAAACAGTTTTCTTATTATGAACGCAAGCACAATCTGATAAGAAGATAACAATAAGGATTACCCTTATATTTGGTTATGCAATAAGAGAGAGATATCTATATACTGCTGACGATATGAGCTTTAGCTCTTTAGGTTGAATGGTTAGGGTAACAAATAACTAAGTTATATATTTCTTCCAAAGGAGTTATTCTTTTAGTGGGTTATACTTTGAGAGGTAAGTCCTTTAAAGGCCATTATCGGGGAATGGGTGGTCGGTTGCCTGAACCTGCCAATTTGAACGGCTTGTAAGCGATACGGCTTTTTTAATTATATCCTTATCAAAACCCATTCGAAACCCCTTGAATGGGATCGGGGTCGGTCCCTGCTTTTTTACCAAGCTATAGGTACGCGTACTTACTCAAACGTTTGTCAGTCCACTTATTAGACTTCTCGGCCATCGGTTTTTTTTAAATTTTAAACCGTGCACTAAAAACACTAATACTTAAGTCAAAAAAAATACTGAATGGCACAGCAAAATAACCAAATGTAGATACATCAAAACAAAACCGTGATTTACACTCCTATTTTCCTGCAGAGATTAAATATTCTTAGCTCTTTCAAATTATTCACGTAAGATCTAATTTCTAAACTGTCATTTTTAAATTTCAAAGGCATTGGCATTAGCAGGCAAAATCAGCAGAAGTTGATATTACGTTTATTTTTTTATTTTATTAAAAACATGTAATGGGCCCTACAGTAAACTAAAGGTTGAACACGCCAAAATTTGGGCATACTAAAATTACTATTATAGAAAAGATTTAATAAGTAATCAAAAGAGGTTTATGTTAAATATAAGTAAATTTAATGTATTTTAGATGACAATTTACGTTTAGTCAAGATTCCTTGACGAGTAAGCCATCGAGCGTACTTTTCCTCGAACACGACTCATAAGGGACTGCACCTTCACGTCGGGATACCTCCTGGTTGGCCCAAGTCCACATTTTTCGCAGCTCAGCCACCGATTTTACCTCTCCGCCTCTCTTTTTAAGAAGTCCTTTCATTATACTCCAATACTCCTCGACGGGCCGGAGTTCTGGACAGTTTGGTGGATTGCAGACTTTCGGTACCACGGTCACCCCGTTTGATTCGTACCACTCCATCACAGGTTTAGCGTAATGGCAACTGGCCAGATCTGGCCAGAACAACGGTGGAGACTCGTGTTTCTTAATAAATGGCAGTAATCGCTTTTGTAAGCACTCTTTTTGATAGACACTGCCATTTATTATGCCGGTAGTTATAAACGACTTACTTCTTTTCCCGCAACTACAAATTGCCTGCAAAAGAAGGTATTTTTTTGGAAACTTGGATCGTTTTTTTGTTTTACAATCCGCAGGATTGTCTGTGCGGTTTTTGCTGGTATAAAACTCTTGTCCAGGAATTTGTTTGAAATCGGCTTTAATGTAAGTTTCGTCGTCCATCACAACGCACTCAAATTTCGTTAGAAAAAAATCATACAGTTTTCTTGATCGTGTTTTTGCTGATAAATTCTGTTTCGCATTCCGATCTGGTGCCGCCTGTGCTTTAAAACTTCTTAAACCTGCTCTACGTTTTACTTTCTGTACGTACTTATTCACTTTTTTAGCCACATCGCGAGATGATAACTTACAATTTGAGGCAAATATCTTTAAGATGCGTTCCTCTTTTTTTTATCCTTTACACCCTACTTCCCACCACCTCCTGGCTTTCTTTCTATAGTTAGGCGTTCCCGAAACCTCTTCAATACGGAACAAACAGTGGATTGTGGACATTTTAACCTGTTTGCCACATCCCTGTAGCTGAGCATTGCGTTTTGTGTGTTCGAGCAAAATAAGTTCGCGTTGTTGGAGTTGCCGGTTCGACATCTTGATAGACATAAACCTTTCATAAAAATAACTGTCATTGTTATATAGTTTACTTTTTCATGATTAAAATGGCATCAAAAAAGTATCTATATCTTTTATTTTAACGTAACAGTAAATACTTTTACATGCCCAAGTTTTGACGTGTTCAACCTTTATTAATATGTCAACAGACCTGATACCCATCGTTTCTTCCTGCAGTGTCTTCACCTGTTTATCAAGACTAATCGAACAAGATCAAACTTATTGACTCAACGTTAAGTACAGCAGCAATCCTACGACCATCTTCAAATTCCATCATCAGATCAGTTCTTTGAGACCATAATACTGGCTTGTCACGGGTACAGACCCGTGCTTCACCTCGCTGTTTCACCTAGGTGAAGCACCTGGTATAACCTGGTCCTGTTTTTCACCCAGTTGAAACACGGGGTACACGGGGTTAAACACGGGGTATTCACTAGTCCCTGTGCTCCATCTGATATTATTTTCGTACAATCATGGTCGAAAATTCTTCCCGTTACTACTAAAATTGTAGAATATTTACTCTTGTCATCCTAGAACAAATAACAAATAATAAGTAACAAATTTTGAACACGCGTTTTGAGTAATTGATGTAATACGTTGTTGTCTGTCATCAAAACGTACAGTAACGGAATAATATTATTAGTGTTCATTGCACTCCCTGCGTCTCCATGAATTGAATAAATTTGAGCAAAAGGAGGTGGCCAACTGCGAAATGAGTATGGCGGATTCATTGGATTTCTACATAACAAAGAATTTAAAAAGCCATATGTAACCTTAAATAAATTTCTCGCAGTGATATTCCAAAACAATTTAAACCTTTTAATGAAACCTACCTATGAACGACGCAAAGAATAGTGCGAAAGAGACCAGTTCATTTTAAATAGGTACTCAAATGGAATTATTAAACAACTACATCACAGTAGGTCATTTTTTGGATACATTACTTACGTTAAACTCTAAACTCTAGTAGGTAGGTAGCTACATTTTTATCCTGACAGTACCCACATAAATTCTTATAAAAAGGTCTTATAGACTGTGACCTCTAACAGTTCCTTTTGACATATGATATTTTGCATTAATACTTAGTCATAAGACTATGGTGATTTTGATTATTACACTAACCGAGTACCGATGCGATATTGAGCAGCGTAGTTGTGCCGTGGGTGGGTCAGTAGGGGTAGTTTTTTCAGTATTGTACAGGTAGGTAATTCGTAACGTAACATTATTTTATCCGATCTCTTTTCGCTTTTGCAATGTACCTATCTACATAGGTAGTACAAATAATATTCATCAGAACGAAAATATATGTTTTTTTTTTAAACGCATGTTTTACATATTGTAATAAAAGACTTCAGCACTCGGTTGTACTTTCTGTCTTTTCTTTACTGTCATCGTCAGTTGCAGCACGGAGACTAGTGCATAACCCGTGCTTCACCCAGGTGAAACAGCGAGGTGAAGCACGGGTCTGTACCCCTTGTTACCGGGTTTACAAGTATCTACTAATCTAATTTCAACTCATTCTAATAACAGAAACAGAAATCGATAGGTCCTTGACGTCCTTTATCGACCTATTCATTTGATTCACTCCTCCTGTTAAACGCTGTATGTATACTGCATACTCCGGTGTAATAGGACTAGACTTCAACCTTCACAGTACTATTCTACACTACATAATTTTATGATTGTCATATTTATTTTCTTGTTTTGCAGCTTCAACAAGATGCCTCTTCAGCTGACCAAACCCGCTCCCCAATTCAAGACCACCGCTGTAGTGAACGGCGAGTTTAAAGATGTCGCTTTGTCAGACTACAAGGGCAAATACGTCGTGCTTTTCTTCTATCCCTTGGACTTGTAAGTATGCTCTTTACCTAAATGCAGATCCTATAGAGCGTCAAAAAAGCGTATGTATGGATTTCATCAAATAATATGATGTATCTTTTTAATCGAATTCAAGTTCAGTCCTTACGGTTCAACCGTTCGTATAATCAGATAGTCTCCGTGGTATTGGCGAGAAAACAACTGCAAAGTAGTAAATAAGCTGTATTTAAATCTTAGTTACTCAAGTTTTGATGCAGCAGAGATACTGCAAATCTAAGTTGCGGGGTTTAAAAGTACACACGAAACTCGCGTCTTCATAAAATAACAATGGATGCATAGTGTAGTAGTTTAAGTATTAAAACGAACGATTGTAAAAGTGCCATACGAATAAATAAAAAACCGGGCAAGATACAATACGTTACTATACAATAACTATCTCAAAATAAATGCTCTATTTAGAGTTATTTGGGCGTTTTCCAAAAAAAGCGCACGTAGTTAAGGACTTCAATTAACAAACGGTAAGTTTTTCCATTACGTCACAATAATTAACAATATATCTCATTTAAAAAATTTGTGCCATCTCAGACAAAACTCCTGTAGCAAATACAATAATTTTACTAACGAGTGAGGATTGCAACTGCTTCGGTTATTGAATGTGAGATACGGCCTACTGGCGTATGTGGGCAGTACATACATATTTAACTAATTATCGTGACGTAATGGAAAAACCTTTGATTATTTACTCTCTAGATAGAACTTTGATGACATGAATGCGTCGAAATTTTTATCAGCTAACTGTTAGCCTATAAGTAGCTTTCCGCTCCTTAGTAGAGGTGAGACGTACTAGGCAAATCACGTACTGAGTCTTCCGAGCACGCGTCAACAAAAAGACTAGGTCCAAAGACTAGTTCCACGAGTATTTAGAAGTACGCGGCTTATGAGTAAAATATTTGATTCAGAGTATTTCCGAGTTGCGAGTGTTGCGAGTCTTCAGTATTAAGAGGTTTTTCTCGGTACGCGGACGCTAACGTCCGGCCCGGGTTTTAGTGACTGAGAGTTTGAGAGTACATATTTAATATATATTTCATATAATAACTCGAAAACTTATAAAAGTAAGACTCAGTATTGAATTGACAGAAGTTTCAGTATAATCCAATATTATGTTTTGTGTCATTATTATGGCGGTTACAAAAAATGGTCCACACACCCGCATTGAATTGGGTTAAAATGATCCATACACAATTCTTGAATTGAAAAAAAAAATGTTCTTTTATATAATCTTTCTTCGCCCGGTGAAACTAGTCTTTACCTACTCCAAATACACCGCGCTGTTTTCGCGTCCTGATTCCGATACGTGTAAAGACTCGGTACGCGTCGGCGCACTGATGGGATCGCGTATTTGGACGTCCAAGCAAAAACCTATTCCAAAAACCTATTCCAGTATATACGTCTCACCTCACCTCTACTCCTTAGTGTCAATTGTGTTGTCAAGGGATACGGTCGTGTTACATGTTAGAATTTATTTCGCTAAAAAAGCACTAAAATGGCGAGTTTTGTTATTAAAGTGTGTCGAAATTACGAAGGACGTATTAAATCAACCAGCAAAGTCACCTACCACCCATAAATAATTCAGACTTCATAGTATTTCTTTCAGAAATCAATCAAATATAATGTCTAATTATTACGATTCCCTCTTGGCATTATTGTTGGTATGGCCAGTTTTGAAATGCGAAATTCCCTAGGGGTGTGAGTATCGAAGTATGGAAGTTAAGTTTGGATATGTATAATAATAGAAAACTGCCAAGTGAAGGTCGAGAAAAGTGGAAATTGGTAAAAATATATTTTGACTTACAAACTGGAAATTTGACTTGGGGTCAGCTGGCCTATTGCCTAATGCACTCGCATTCGCACGGCATATTTAGCAAAACATGAATGAAGTCTTAATTTTGAACGTAATAGTTTTGTTTCACAAATACATTTTTTTTAAATACTGGTCAAGAGCTGAATCTTAAGTAGGTACCCGAAACCGACGTGCATGCATGACTCGATGTGTGAATGTGGAAGAAGTGAAGAGATTTGTCAGGATCGTAGCATGTGGGAAGAAATGGTCTCTGCCTACCTCTCTGTGAAACAGGCGCGATTTAATGTATGTATGCATTAATTTTTTATTACACTTAATTAATGACGTCTTATCTGTTTTTTTTTTATAAAAAACAAATTACTTTAAACATTTTATTCGGGCAAAAAAATTACTTTTTCATAATGTCTTACTTTTTTTATTTGTTCCGCAAAATTTGCCGGTGAGTGTATTTTGTCAATCGAAAACATTAAAGGCAACCATTCCAATTTGAATTGCTATCTTTTTAGTTTTTCAAACACATCACAACAACTACCTAGTCTAGCCATAAGTTCTGTCACTGAGATTTATCACAATTTAAAAAATAAATAAAAGAGTTTCATAAACCTGTAGCACATCAAACAAAACCTTATTTTATCTAGAATAAAAAGAAGCATAATTTGTATTCTTTACTATTGCAATCATTTGATGAACGAGCTTCAAGCATTCCATTCGGGGTAGGAAATCATGGGTCAAAACACGCACGACCACGATACTGATAACGGCTACAACTTTTGTAAGAGTTCTCGTATTGAGTCGAAATTTGCGTGACATATTGACCAGACTTTTATGTTTAAACCCTGATACAAATGTATTTTCAAGCAACTAAAGATCCTCATATACACCGGTCAATCTTCGTGTCTCATTAAATCGACCCTAAGATTTCGCATCAATTTGCAGCAATAAGAAAACAGACTAAACTTTGAGCTTCATAAGCTGGTTTTTGAGTGTCGTTAAGAAAATAATGCTGGTCTCTAAAGATACCCACAGATAACAGAATTCATAATATTAAAGAAAAAAAAATCTTAGTTAACAAAAACTAACCTTTAAAACTTTTTCAAAAACTGAAATTTTCAAAATCCTCGTGCGTGTTTTAATCGGTTCCGGCCGTGAATGTTAGAAGATCGTATCGGAAATTGCGGCGACAATGTGGAATGATTATTAGTTCTTAAAAATGTACATTAATTAAGCTTTTAATTTGTGTATATTATGAAATTAAGAAATAAACATAAGTTAGTTTTATTTGACTAAACCTTTGTGACAGAACTTATGGCCAGACTATGTAAACCTTAACATGATCAGTTTTTCCAGTAAAATGGGTAATATGTCTTTAGCTGGCATCCCTATGTATGCCCACAGAGATAAAAATAGAATGACGTTTTGCGAGTGTCAGACAAAGCAGTCACGCACACAAGCATACAAAAACTGGCCTGTTTTTGTCGTAGTGATTACAGGGCCACACTATCTAGAGAGAAAATAATCAAAGGGAAAAACTTACCGTTTGTTAATTTAAGTCCTTAACTACGTGCGCTTTTTTTGGAAAACGCCCATTTGGTGCTGTCTTAAGGTCATATTTAACAGACTTCAAAGTTCTATGTTCCACTGTATGTATTTCATTTTTTTATGCATGTTCACCGATTTCTCCGTCAATTATGGTCCGATTTCAAAAAATATCTTTTGTTTGATAGAAATACTTCGGAGGTGGTCCCCGTGGTCCCATTGTCACCAAATTGTAATCTGATGAGGGGATCCGTGAGGAATTGAGGAAATTCCTCAAATATTATAGGCATACATTTAGCGATTTTAGTCTTTTTAGTAACAAATCCTGCATTTGCATTCAGAAAGTATCATTTGGTGAAGTGGAACTGATGAATCTTATGATGAAGACCACAGACGGCCACCAGAACTCCTCAACGGTACATATTTCAAGGGTGGCGATAAGATAGCTCAATTAATATAGTTAAGCGACTATAACGAAGAACATTTCATTGTTTAAATATGACTATGACTTTCCCGCGGCGTTGCTTGCGGCGAGCTTGAAATGTCTTTATCTTTCATATCAACTAATCAGTAAGACTACATATGCTTATTATCATCACTAAAAACTAATAGAAAGCCACGTTATTTGCGAGTGTCATAGGCTATAATAAACCAAAAAAAAAATTTATTTCCCGACGAAGTTGGCACGGGAACAGCTAGTTGTATATAAAGTTGCGTTCAATCAATCAATCAATCAAAATCTTTATTTTACATAGATCACGGTGTACAGAAAGGTCTTATAAAATTACATTGGCAATACATAATTTGCTGCTAATTAGCCCATAAAATATAAGGTAAATAATTTGCCCTATTGAATTTACAAGGTTAAGTTTGATATTATTAATAATTATGAAAATCATGAAGTTAGCGATATGATAATTTTATTAATTATTGAAATCATGCGAATAATTTATGTCAATAATATCAGGTTATTACAATTTAGTCAAAATTATTTAAATACTCGTCTATAGAATATACACATTTTTGTATGAGCCAGCTTTTTAGTACCCGCTTGATCTTAATTAAAGATGAGTTTTTTAATGCATTGGGTAACTTATTATAAATATTTATGGACATACAGTAAGCATTTCTGCTATATTGTTTGGTTCACTTGGCGGGCACTACAAGGTGGTCTGGATATCTGGTTCGAAAACCACAGGTATCTTTATTCTTTTTAACCTTTTCAACGCCATTGACGGATATATCCGCACCACTGGTTCAACGCCATCGACGTATATATTCGTCAGATGGGTGGTGTGAGAAAAATAACGAATTTTGGATAATTCAAAGAGTGTTTAAATGTATTTCTTTTCATAAACTATACTCAGAGAAATAGACTTCCTGCTTATAATAACTAATTATTATATCAATGCGTTTTTATTAAAAAATATATGTATTACAAAAAAGCATTAATTCAGTATAATTCAGGTCGATTTCCTACGCCATTGACGCTTTATTCCGGCGATAGTGAGGTGGTGAATTGAATTCGTCATTTATTCTAGCTATGATATAACATTTATATTTATTTTAAAAACTAAAATAATACACGTCATTTTACAGAATTTGTAAGCTTTTTAATAATCAATCCTCAAATGCATTCAAATTACACCATAATACAGCCGCCATTTTCAAGACATTCATTTAAAAACAAAATTTGAAAATGGAACCCTCGATGTTTAAAATATTGATTTTAGTAACAAGACGCGTCCCTATCTTCTGACTTTAAATAAGGAAAACGCAAGATTCCTACGCCATTGACTGATAAATATGTCCGCTTATGACGTAATAGCCATGTTTAGTGTTCAACGTAGATACAACATAAACTGTGAAGATTTAATACGAATTTTAGAAAGTTCTGTTCCTGATAATTTTGAACTCGAAGAAGATCCTGACATAAACATAGAAAATGTAACTGTTACTTCTATTCTGTTTTTACTAAAGCTAGCGATGTTTTATCTTCATAGACGTTATCAGATGATGTGCTGTTACACTAATTATAAGTTGCGTGTTTATAATTATCTATTTAGTGTTTTTATACTTTCTTAATTTAAGTAGTATTCATTATTGTATATGCCAGAGGCAATCCAAAATTAAACTGAAAAAAACTAACTAACTGAAAAACTAACTGAGTGAATACAAAAACTTAAACAATCGTCGAACTCTTGTTTAACTAAACTAACGGCCGAACCCTATACTCAAACCGCGGACGGGTAGCCTTACTTCGGATTAAAATTAGACACATTTTGTATGGGCAAATGTCAAATTTCAAACCCGAAGTAAGCTTTATCTATCCGCGGTTTGACTTTAGGGTTCGGCCGTAAGTCAATTCATAGAAAACTGTCATTTAGACATGTCTAAGGCGTGTCTAAGAAGTGTTTAAGTTTTTTGTGGCAAGACCGTAAATTCATACTTTTGTTGCAATATTTTACAATTTTCTAAACTAAAGACAAATCATTTCACAATGACCATTAAAAAGTTCTTTGAAATAGAAAGAAAATGCCCAACTGCCAAACACGAAGCAGGTCAAGTTAAAAGAAAATAGGTTCCGTTTCTTTTAAAGTCATTAAATCGGTACGAACAACATTGTTTATTGTATTTTATTTAAATAATTATTTATAAAACGGAAACGAAACCGATTGCAACTTGTCCTGTTTCTAAATAATAAAAATATCGATAAATACGATTAGCATCCCTAGCCTGTTATTTGTTTTGTTGCTTCTACCGGGCTCGGCGTGTGAGTGACGACTTTTGTATTTGACATGGCGTTTTAAAGGTTAAAGAAGTCCTCATGCATGGCTCCTAACGAACAATGAAGCTTCATATATGCACATGAAAGGCACATTTAAGCCCGGTCGACACCACAACGATTAACTGTGCAGTCCGGTTTACTCGCTAAAATCGAACGCCCATAGTGTGTCCACACGTCTACGATATTAGCGTCGATTTTCAGTTTTTCGCTAAAACTCAGACGGCTGTCATCCGCGACGAAAGACGACGACGCACTTCACGCACTTACCACATGACGCCGTAAAAAATCTGTCTGTCTGGCTGTCCGTCTGTCTGTCTGTATGTGACAGCATTTTTTCTCTGAAACTATAGAAGCTATCAACTTGAAATTCTGTACATTTTTGGGACGAATATTATTGCAATATACTCGCCTCTTTAGATTTGCCCAAAAATCTTCAATAGGGCGAAGTTGCGGAACATTAGGTGGATTTAATGTAATAAACAGAAACATTTGTTCAAATATGTATTAATGAGTTTCATTAATCGTAGCAAATTAAAAAAAGATCGATTACGGATGGCTTCCCGGTTGGCGGGCCGATATCTTTTACTAATGTCGTCACCGTAAGCGTGTTACATACATGGTACGTACTGAACAATACCTATATTTTCACACTGTTCCACCTTTGTTAATTACATGAAACTTACATAATATTATGTAGATAGGTAGTTGGTTAATATTTAGTAAAAAAATGGTGATAGTACAACGAGCCTGAATTGTTATACAGGATGTTCTAATTTTTAATTTAGGTTTTTTTCTAGGAAAATAAGTAAGTAGAGGGCTCATTTTTTTTTTGATAGTTTATATTGATCACATCAACATTTGTGCAAAATTTGACAATTCTCCTTTTTATACATTTTGAGAAAATAAATAAAAACGTTTTAGGGTTAAATGAATGTCGTGGGGTTCCAGGTGGCAGTAGAGCGTTAAAAATTGGTATGAATTATTTTCATTTGACGGGGCATCAACTGATAGTAGTTTTGAACTCAAAGCTTTGGGGGCAATTTTTGAAGGCTTATCCTGCTACACCCTTTTTAACCGACTTCAAAAAAGGAGGAGGTTATACGTTCCACTGTATGTATTTTTTTTTTATTTTTTTTATGTATGTTCACCGATTACTCCGTCAATTGTGGACCGATTTTAAAAATTCTTTTTTGGTTTGATAGAGTATACTTCCGAGGTGGTCCCATTGTCAGCAAATCTGAATCTGATGAAGGGATCAGTGAGGAATTGAGGGAACTCCTCAAATATTGTATGCAAACATATAGCGATTTTAGTATTTTTAGTAACAAGTGTAGCATTTGCATTCAGAAAGTGTCACTTGGTGAAGCGGAACTGATGATGAAGACCACAGATGGCCACCGGAACTCCTCAACGGTACAGATTTCAAGGGTGGCGATAAGATATCTCGATTAAGATAGTTGACCGACTACAACGAAGCCCATTTAATTGTTTTAAAATGACTATGATTTTCCCGCGGCGTTGCTTGCGGCGAGCTTGAAATGTCTTAAAGTTTCATATATCAACTAAGAAGTGGGACTACATAAGTTTATTATGATCACTAAAAAGTGTAAAATAAAATAAATGTTTTAAAAAACAAAAAAACCGCCTTCTAAAAAGCAAAAAATAACTTCTACTACTAGGTACTTAGTAGTAGGTATCTATCCTATTAGGTTAGTCTAACTGAAGTCGGCGACCACAATATTTTCAACAAAAAGCCGACTTCAGTTGGACTAACCTAATAGGATAGGTACCTACTACTAAGTACCTAGTAGTAGAAGTTATTTTTTGCTTTTTAGAAGGCGGTTTTTTTGTTTTTTAATCTCCTCTATAACTCGTATTTATGAAATCCCGCACTAATGTCAAACAACGCTCTATGTAGCGATCGGCGTTCACAGCTAAACCTGACTCAAAGAATACAGGCTTAGACATTCCGCGTCGACTGATGGCAAGCCATAGCAAAACTTTTTTAGGAAATTTTGTATGCTCAACATATTTCACGTTCTCATCGGTTGGACCATTGGTGTTCTCAAAATAGTAATTGCCTTGCCACTCGTTTCCATGTATAGATGAATTACCGAGAGCGTGGAATTGCATATGTAGTGGTTGTACCGTTCGCATGAAAAGGAAAACCATTTAAGATTTCTTCTTAATTTAATGAGATTACCCTAAACAAGTGGAATAAGTATGTCCTTTTTTTGCTTTTAGTCGCTATCATTTATTTAAATTTTCATCTTTAAGGTTGGAAATTGCTTATGGAACAGATGAAAATTATATATACACACATCAAAAAAGTCTTGGGATACTCAGTATCCCTAGACAAATTTGACGTTTTCACTCAGTAGTAATATGCATAATATATTGAAATGTTCAAAACTGTCTAGGGATAAAAAATATCCCTAGGCACTTTTGATGTATGTAGTTCTCCTGATGACTTCGTGATCAAAATCATCTACTGCCGACGGACCGTACGTAACTTTTAAAGTTGTAGGTAATTCTATAGCTCTGCCTACCCCACACTGGGATTACAGGCGATAAGGTTTGTATGTATGTACAATAAAATAAGACGTAGGTATATTTTAGTGCATTGTAAAAAGTATTTAGAATTTGACACTGACATTATTTTTGTACTTTCTTATTTCATATACAACAAAACTCTTTTTATGCTGATGGTTAAGAAGTAGAGGAAATTTAAATATAGAATGCCTGTAAAGACATGTTACCACTACATATGCAATTCCACGCTCTCGGTAATTCATCTATAACGTGAAATATGACTCGTCATCCATAACGCAAGTGACATTGCTTTTAGCGTAAAATATTTCTTTGACCAATTTACGCAGCCGTTTTTTCTGAGTGATTTCTTGGTTTTCAGAGACGGTGGGCTTAACTTTTCTACACCGCTTATCAATGCCCATGTCTTTAAGATATTTTTTAACAGTTTTGCCGTCACACTTAAATTTTCTTCCGAGCTCTCTATAAGATTTTGCGACACGACCAGCCGTCATTTTCTTTAATCGAGCGCTCTCAGAAAACTTGCTCAAGCTGGAATAGTTTCCACAACCAGGCTTTCTAGCAGTAGTTTTCTTCAAGGCAAAGGACGCCAAAATATTGTAAATGGTGCTCCGACTCTCACCCATTTGCACAAAATGTTCCACCACCTTTGATTTCGGCCATAGGGGATGTGTACTGTAGGAATTACATACTGTTTGACGACGGCGTTCTTGTTGATTTACCATAATTACAAAATCAAACACCCGATCTTTATGAAAGTTGCCAAACTGATTGACAGATATATTGACTTTACATTGACAGTCACATATTTTTTATTTATATTTTTGTTATTTATATTTTATGTATACAAACTTTGTCCAAATTTCACTCCGCATACGTTACTTACCAAATTTCAACAGTACCTACAGTTCTTATAGTTTCGGAAAAAGTGGCAGTGACATACGGGCGGACAGAGAGACAGACAGACAGACATGACGAATCCATAAGGGTTCCGTTTTTTGCCATTTGGCTACGGAACCCTAAAAACGAAATGTGCGTATCGGTGTTCAGCAATAGCTGGTAACTATCAAATAAGTTAACTAAATATTAGAATATTTTTTAATAAAGATAAGATAATTATTTTACACATACAGGCTAATATGTTTATTAGTGTAGGTATATTAGTGACAGGTTGCAAGCCCATCGCCTAACAATACTACAAGCCTTTATTCCCTTAGTGGCCTTTTACGGCTTCCACGGGAAGACATGGAGTGGTAGGTACTATTCTAAACCGGCAACCACACGGTAAATAGCGGTAAATATATTAAGATTTTACCCTAGGCATGGGCGACATTTATATGCTTGATTGATTGAAATACGAGGGGCACACTGAAATGATCGGGAATAAGAAAAACCACATGCACGGTATATCTAAATTGGATTTTATTGTTTTTCGAAGTATTCTCCGTTCAATTTAATGCACTTTTCCATTCGTACAAACCAATCATTAAAACAGTAATTCCAGTCTGAAGTTGATGTTGATAAAATGGCTGATTTGTACGCTTCCACAGCTGCTTCGTCGTCTTCAAACCGTTGACCGCGTAATAAATCTTTCATTCTAGGGAATGTAAAGAAATCGTTTGGGCTCAGGTCAGGACTGTACGGAGGATGGCTTATCATATCAGATCAACGTTTTCCTGCTTCAAAAAATCATTTGTCTTCCGGCCCGTATTGGAGCTCGCATTATCGTGAAGTAAGATGATGCGACGTATCGGGTTAGTTTTTCGGAGTTCGGCTGTCATTTCGGGCAAACAAACCGTGATATACCACTCAGCGGTAACCGTTCTGCGTTCCTGTAAAGGCATTGTAGCAACATACCCCTTTTTCGAGAGAAACGTAGCGACCATTTTCTTTGTCACGCTGCGGGAGCGACCCACTTTTGTTGGTTTGAACTCGTCTTCGAAGACCCAAGCTGCTGACTGATGTTTTCTTTCAGGTTCGTATGAATAAATTCATGATTCGTCACCTGAGACGATATTATAAACGGCATTTGACTTCCCTCCGTTGAAGCGTTGCAGAGTATTCCGGCACCAATCAACACGAGCCGCCTTTTGCTCTTCGGACAAATTGTGGGGAACCCAGCGGGCAACTAGCTTTCTTACACACAGCTCATTATGTAATATCGACTGAATTGCAGTCATTCCGATACTGATAACAGCCCGAATCTGCTCGTATGTCACATGACGGTCATCTAATATAATATTTCGCAAAGCTGAGATGTTTTCAGGCGTGTCCGCTGTTCTTGGTCAACCTGCAGAAGGAACAGTGCTGAGCGTCACACGAACGCGTCGGAACTCGGCATACCAGCGGTATATTGTTTTTACTCGGTGCTTCAACATCATAAATCGAAACAAGTTCGCTGAGACATTTATCTTGACATAAGCCGTGACGAAAATTGTGATAAATTATGGCACGGAAATGTTCACGCGTGAGCTCCAATTCTGTTAACGACGTGTCAACTTTAAACCAACATAGTTTTTGTTTTTATTTTATTTTTTATTTGTTTGTATGCCATTAAGATTCTAAGAGGCCAGTATTGAAATTCCAAAAAAAGGTTTTATTGTAACTCAATCCGAAATATTCTATTCCCGATCATTTCAATGTGCCCCTCGTAGTTACGGTATTTGTATTATATGTTGGGTCACTCTTTTAGTTGTTGGGAATTTATAATGACTCAATATGGGTTTCTAAATTATTTGTAAACAGTACTAGTATGCATTAGTTTTTCATGATTTACCTTATGCGGTAAGTACTTAAGGAAAACATTTCAATTAATTCTTTAATAAATCCTTATTTTGTTATGATACTCATTTTTTTACCTGTTGGAAATACAACGTGACACCATAATTGCGTCATGCATGGTAAAACCTTTCAACCTTTTCGAGTTACCTACGTTGAATTTATTCAAAGTTTTGCGGAACTAATTGCCAAGAGTCGTTTTCTGTTCGTCAGATAATAGTTAAGGGATTAAACGGGAAAGCAATAATTCTCCCTGTAAAATAATTTGTAGCCGACTCATTCCTATACCCTATTATGGACCTTAACGCTCGTAACGTTGAAATTCTGAATAACACAAAACTTTTTCTTACTGGCTTAACCCGATTCGGCGTCGATAGGTCTAGGGAAACCCTCACAATTTAATTAACCAAACCAGTAAAATACATATTTATTTCATTCCGTTACATCACAAATCAATGAAAACTTGGCAATAAGACTATCATCAGTAAATATAATAAACAACACGCAGTCTTTCGAGACATTCCTCAACTGATATGTTTTCAGTCACCAGATCTGCTATTATATTTATAACAGCATCATCGACATTGATGTGCCTCGTCCTTCGTTTTTTTTGTACTCCGACTTGGATTTGTGCTGCCCTTATCTCCTGATGCCTTCCTTCTTTTTTCAGAATGTTCAGAAATTGTAACAAACACTTGCTTTTGTCCGTTATGACATTAAGTCTATGGTGCCAGCCCTCAAGACTGTTACTAGTTCTGTGGCGTAGGCCGGCACAAGAGACAATTTCGCATGTAATTTGGGTAAACCATTATTTATGTAATGTGAAAATAAATCCATGCTTTGACAGTTATTTGGACTAATGCTTTGAATAATAACACCAAGCTTCCCATATATATTGAGCCAGCAATGTTGTCAATTTGTCAATTTTCCTGCAATAGGTATTCATCTTGAGTCATGACAAATTGTTTAGCTTTCCGCCATATGGCTTTTTTGTAATAGTATTGGCAGCTTAAGACATTCGCGTTTGGAAATACAGCCAAAACCGCATTAATGATTGCTTGTTCGTAATCGCACTTGAACTGTAATATGTTTAAAGATAAATGCGTTTTCAATACTGAAAAGAACCTGTGTTCTCTTGTTTATTAGGCAGCAAACCAAAAACGACTGGAACGATAGTTGTAATTGACAGAAGTCATAAAAATATTTTTCTACTCGCGTACCATAAACCGCTCATATTGATATCGTTAATGGTATCAGAATACCACCTATAGCGTAATCGAAGCGTGAAAACAATTCTATAATGAGCGTTGCCGTGGTAATTACAGTTCTATAATAATTATTATAGCATTGTAAATACCATGGTTACGGTCATTCCGGATATCAGTCTTGGCGTTTAGTAAATTTATTATTATTTCGACAGAAAGTAATGCATATTTTAATGTAATACAATTAAATTTTAACTTATTTAAATTAAAATAATAACTAAGCTACTAAATATTAAAGACGTTTATTTACAAATAATAACACTTGATATCCTAATTTGTATAACAAATCGTAATACATATTTTAATACCATTTGAAATTACGTAAGTTACGTTAAAAACAAAATTAATTTTTATGTGTTTAAAATTACATTTTTAACATATTACTAAAAATAGATGATTAATATCCATCGATTTGTTATTTGGTTACCATAGTTACGTTCAATATGGATATCAACAAAATGGCGTTTCGTTTGGCATTCCAAGTTTTATGATAATTTGTCAGAAATGTTTTAGTAATTATTAATATTTGCATGAAATTTGTAAACATTTAGCAATATAATTCATAAACTACTAACGCCAATCGGAATAATTAAAATGACTTTGCTGACAAGTAATTTGTTAGCAGAAAAATCGAGGAAACTATACAAGAAAAGTTAGCGATTGTATATTTTTGACATTATCATTTTAAGTTTGTAGAAAAAGTTATGTATGTACCAGTTACATAAATAACTATTTTCTTATTAAGTATAACTGCAAACAACATTCATCTATAATCATCACTGAAAATTCTCGATGACGATAAATTAACGTTACTTAAGTAGTTGATAAATTGTAAAAGTTCATGCTTGGGGTACTGTAAGGGTACTGCAGTAAAAAAAGGCCTAATGCGATCCGCACCCGTTGCAATAACCAGCATTACAAAAATATGTTTCACTATGATACTTTTGCTTTTTACTAGAAGTGTACTGGTGGCTGTAACGTAATGTACTTATTACGATATCAAATATCATAAAGTATTACGAGTTTCAAATTTGGAACATCTCCTAAAACCAACACTATTTAAATAGGCCCAAATTCTAGTATCAATGGAAGTTAATTAAGTCAATACGAACGTCGGATCGGTATATTTATAGTATATTACATAGCCCGACATTTGGTCTCGAACTAATATTAGTTTGTCTACGGCTTAAAAATATTCATATTCGCGAAGCAGACTTGTTTTGCCGCCATTATTGAAGTTATTTATTTGTTGTGCCACTTTTGTTTGTTTGAAATATTTATTAACAATTTTTCTCAAAAATACTCGGACAGTATGGCCTTTCTTTTGAAAAACGAAGACGCGAAGTGCCTCATTTTCTCTTAGGAGTAAAATAAACGTATGAAAACAATTTCCGTCTACGTCCAAATTTTTTTTAAAAGTGCTTTCATATTCGTGCTGAACAGAAAGGACCAAGCAACAAATCCGATACAGCCAAGCTAACCGCTCGTTTTTTAGCACAGTACTATGTTTTAATATTTTTAATTTTCTTTTAAATTGATACGGTTACAAAAAAAAAAAAATTAAGACCTAAAAATTGTTGTGTGCAAAATACTTGTAAAAATGAGCACCAGTGATGAAAGTAGCGAGTAAATAGGTACCTCACCGCCTATTTTGAAAAATGAAGTCGCCTCGTCTAGGGAAAACCCACTGCTAAATCAAGAGAAAAATATGTTAGATCTTAGGTACAGCCAATTTATGCTATGGAGGGCAAGCAAGAATATGAACAGAAGATATTGAAATATGCTTGAAACAAATTACTAAGCAATCTAAAAACAAGAAGCCGTCAACATTTTGTGTCACTGAAATTTCAAGTTCAACAATAAACATAAATATTCCTGGAAAACCCATAACGTTTTTGTTTACAAATTGTCCTAGTATGACAAACGTTACTTTTAATATTAATTAAATTACTTTCTAGCTACAAATGTATTTGTATCATTTCCTTGCATTGTTTGAGAAAAGCATGTATATATGCCTCGGCTGAAACGAGGATTTCCTGACTCGTATTTTAGAAGGCCTCGCTATTGCTCTTACTTTCCGCGTCTAGGCAATAATGTACTTACTATTATTATAAAAAACTGTTTTATATGTTTTTCTATGTTTTGATTTATTACTTATTTCAATTTCGCTCCATCCGTCAAGTTTAAGAAGAATCTTGCTTTCTCATTTCAAATCCGGGTTCTGTACCTCAAAAGGAAAAAAGGAATCCCTTAGTGACATGAAAGAATCACCAACTCATTCAAGGGAGAGATTTTTATCTATACTAATGCTAATACTTATACTAATCATATTATAAAGGGGTAAACTTTCTGACGTTTGTAGGGGGTAATCTCCGGATCAAATGAACCGATTTTGAAAATTATTTTACCAATAGAAAACCACGTTATTTGTGAGAGTCGTTGGCTATATATTAACCCAAAAAAAGTTTATTGCCCAACGAAGTGGGCACAGGAACTAGTGTATAATAAATTCTATATTATGTACGGTATTACAGAAAACTCACATTAACCAAAATAAATCAAAGGCGGGTCGCTAGTTAACTATATTTTCCTTTTATGTGAAGAAATTTACTTAGGAACTTAAATTTCCTGGGAAATAAATATTCCGTTTAGTATCCGGATCATGCTTAATCCGTGTGCCAAAATTTATCTTGAGCACTAGTCATTTCAGTGTAAGTATCAAATATAATATATAAAAATCCCGGTCAAGTGCGAGCCGGACTCGCGCACCGAGGGTTCCGTATTTAAGATAATATGCTTGGTGACCGCAAAAGAAAATAATCATTTTTATAAACTTTATTTTCTATCCAATTAGGTCCATTTTGACTAGCCTAAATTTTAATACAGAATTTCAAAGTTTTTTGTTATTTCTAAAAAACTAAATAATGAACACTTCGTTTTATTTTACCCATAATATATAAGTAGGTACTTATATAGATAAGAAGGATAATGTCAGGATTTTTTCAGATATTTTGATTAATAAACTTCGGAGATAAGCGGAGGGGAACGGTCATGTTTTAAAATTTTTTGGCTATAAATCAAAAAGTACATCACAGACACTTGAAACAGAAATGTGCAGACTGAGCCCTTTCATATGCCAATCCATCTGCTATAATCAAACCACTTTCATATTTCAACCCCCCATTCTAGACCCCTTTTCAATTATTTACAAAATTAATTTCATTTTTTTACAAAAACAGATACGGGCAAGCAAGTTGTACAACTATGCCAAATTTCAGTATCCTGACTTTTTACCAAATCATCAATTGGCAAACAATGTCATTTTACAAACTTTATTTTTGCAAAGTGTAATTGTGCTTAAATCATTACATATTACATAGGGGTAAGGCCGTAGATTTTGCCACTTTGTAACATAGACACTTCTATAATACGGTAACGTAAAAGTAACGCGAAAGTAACTCATACTATTTGTAAGGGCGATATCATAACGCACTCTTTGACGTGAGAGTCATAAGATGTACATGTATGGATAAAAAAAAACAAAAAGTTCAAATTTCGGTCCGTTTAATAAAACATAGAATAATATTATTATTATATTATTGAGATAACAATCAACAACTAAGTTCAAAGTAGTAGTAATTAACAATATATTTTTATAATAAGCAAACAACCATAACTTGGCTTCTTATCAAAATAAAAATAAAGCAAGGAAGGCTTTTCAGCTGCAGTCAACGGCATCTGTAAAGTCATAGTGTATTATTTAAGAAACATCTAAAAAAGTACGAGGATTATATTTCAGAAAGAATTTTGCAAATCGGTGCAGTAGTTTTTGTAATCGCAAAGACGCAAACATACATACATACGGGTCAAACAAAGAACCTCCTTTTTTAAGTCGTTTAAAAAGGAATCTGGTCGAATATTTACTCCACTGTAGAAAAAAAACTTAAGCAAGTTTAAGTAGGCAAGTTTTAGTTTGCAAGTTTTGGCTTGCAAACAGAAAAGTATAAAATTTTCAATATGCACAAACCTTAACAACACTTCTATGTTACATAACATACAATCGACATTACCAGTAACATAGAAGTTACGTAAAAGTAACGTAGAAGTGGGATTTTCAAGTAGCGAATTTTAAACAAATACATATTATAACGCTCTTATAACTCACTTACGAATAGTACTACATCACCATTGTGAAATAAAAACTGTTATTTACCTTCGAAAACGCCAAAATTCACAAAAATATCCATTGCCGAAACACGCGTCCATCTTTGACTGAGTCCAGACCGCAAAATGCCGTCTTTTTTTTACAATTTTTTTGCGTCTCGGGTACTTGGTATTGCCAGTGTCATTACAAAATATTACCATACTGTTTTAAATACTTAGCTAGGCGAAATTATGGTAACATAGAAAATAGCAACATATAAGTGAAAATGTTAAGAAAGTTTTTTTTAATTGTGATTAAACCAACAAAAAACGCGTATTTTATTGGTATCTGTAGGCATAAACCCTCTTGTATAATCAATAATCATAACACTCGGCTGACTTTATTCAGGTGACTCGTGAATTATATATGCTAATGGAAGAAGAATAAGATTAAGAGATAATCTCAAGAAATAATCTCATAACTCTTATGAGAAAACGAACTCATCGTTATTGGGTTTTACATACATTATACATTTTTGGTTTCCCCGTCCCGTCGTCCGTGTAATCGTTACGTATGCACATTCCGATACATTTTCTATGAAACGATATTGTGTTCCCGTTGCAGAGTTAATAAACACTCTATGTACGCAGCAATACGGTTAATTATTATAATAACAAAAATTTCAATTCTCGTATCGCACATCCTCGCCAATCCACACTGTTTCCATCGAAGATGCGCTGGGAGAGAAATTTAATTTTGCCATACAATTTCAATTATAGTCTCGCGCCGCCTCGTCCCGCCTCGCCGGTGGAAAAGCACCTTTAGGTCTCTGCATACGTAACGTGATTTTACACGGAAGGGACGGGGAATTTTTACAATATCGTTTTATAGAAAATGTATCGGAATGTGCATACGTAACGATTACACGAACGACGGGACGGGAAAACCAAAAATGTATAATGTATGTAAAACCCAATAACGATGAGTTCGTTTTCTCATAAGAGTTATGAGATTATTTCTTGAGATTATCTCTTAATCTGATTCTTCTTCTTCCATTAGCATATTTAATAGTGCTACTTCCCGAGACATAATTCACGAGTCACCTGCATAAAGTCAGCCGAGTGTTATGATTAAATAAATAAATTGATACATTTATAACTTTAAAAAAAACCTGGTATCCGCAGATGTACTTGGTCACCCTAATTAAAACGAGATGCAATTCTCTAGTATGGTTTCGTTGTCGGTCACACTTTTTTATCGCAGTAATCAGTCCAGTGTAGGTACAAGTCCATGGTTAACATAAAGACAATACTATCATCACACTTAAGGGCCCCATATACCGTATAATCCGTGTCCTTGGTCGGGTTGATATAAAAATGGACCGTGTAGAAAGCGGTTGACCCGACCGTATTTAGTTGATGTCAACGGCCTTGGTCGTGAGCGCATCCCTCGCGAGAGCCTGCGTTCCTGGTTGGTCCCAACCGTCTGGAACGCTGCCGGCCGACGGGAGATCCGACCAAGGACACGATGGTTATCGGTTGGTCCCGATCGTGTAGAAGGTCTTTTATTAAATTAAGCATTATAAGTCAGTTAAAGCAATGAAGAAACTATATTTTCAATATTGAAATAAATACTTAAATATTTGTTTAGTAAAATTTGGTCAGTTTAAGCCATAAAGAAACCATATTTTCAATTTTGACACGAATTTTTTTTTTATAAATTTGGTCGGACTGCAAAAACTGCCAGACTTAGGAGAGGCCGACCAAGACATACGTCAACAGGTTTAATTTAGCTATTATAATCCGTTTTTTTCATTCTATTTTTCGATGAGGTAAAATGCAGCTGTCTCGTGGTACCACAAATTCGGTCGGACACAGGAACCTGCCAACACAGGATTTGGCCGACCACTTTTTTTTTACTGTCCTCAATGGCCTCTATCCTACCATACAAGTTTCATTCTATTTTTCGATGAGGTTTTTTTTGATGAATTTTTGTACCACTTTTTTGCTATTTGCGCAAAATTTGCCAAGTTAAGCCGCGGCCGACCAAGAGCAGTTGAAGCTACTAAAAGTCAGCTACCCCTACAGAGTAGGCATTTTCTATTTTTTTATCAGGTAGGGTTTCTTGCAGTCGGCCACCGGACTATAAGGCCCGTATTAATAAACTCGTCTCAGCTGAGACGCCCGTCACAAGATGTGTCACAAGACTGAGCTCTAATTTGTTAATAAATTAATGTTTATACATATCTCAACACGTTAAACGTAATCCTCGGATCAGATGAGACGGTCATTTGTATGGGGAACTAATCCTGATCCTGAGTATGGTCAATTGGTGATATGAGACCATCTCGAGACATGAAAAAATGGCGGACGCACTGCAACATAGTCGAACATAATGGGTGCTTTTTTATCAGAGAAAACGGTTTAAATACGATAAAGTGTTATTTTTGAAATCTCACGAGGCAAAAATGTATACCTAGAACGTTTTCAATGATAATAATACCTAAATATTAGGTTTTAGTTTGCCGCTAAATAGGTACAATTGCCTTCAAAAATTGTGTGCTTTGTGTTGTGTTTATGTGAAATTATTGTGGGTGCTAGATAATTTATATTAGGTATAGAGATTACGAGAGAGAGACCGACCAAGCCGACGACAAAATAATAGCCCGATATGTTTGTATAACAATACTTATTGTATTATTTACGAAAACTTATCATTTAATTTTGCATATTTTACGTATTTTCATGCATATGCCTGGCTGTATTCCTCGATTTAAAAAAGGCCTTTGAAACAAGATGGAGCGCGTTGGTATAAGGGGGATCCGACTAAGATTGCTGAGTGACTACTTGCGTGGTCGCACACAAAAGACCAAGTTGGGAGACCACATAAGCAACGAAGTCGACATCACTTTTGGCGTCCCGCAGAGAAGTATTTTGGGGCCCACGTTATTAATAATCTATATCAATGACTTGATTAACATGGAAAAATAATTGTGAGAGTCAACAGGGTCCATCTGTAACGGGTTCTATCTCTTTATAGCCTGACCAGAAACATTAAAATACTTCGCCATATTGCGGAAATTATATGAACTGAACTGACATTTCTTTTGCAATTCACGAAACACTCGAATTATAAGCGTATAGTCCGTCAAGAAAGTCATGAAAAGAAAATGATTTTATAATCGATCAAAAGAGAAGACTCCAACACAATTTTTTTCTTGCGATTTTTGAGAAAAGCGCTATATTTGCCTCGGCAGGAACTGCAATTGCGGGCTTAGTATTTTTAAACGGACTCGCAAGCTCGTCCGTTTCAACCAATACCGGCCCGCGATTGCTTACATCCCTGCCTAAGCCATAATGTACTATGTCATGACTTTCTTGACAGACTATAAAACGTTCCGTTTGTTTGTGACATCAGCTTCTTTGGTTTTTTTTATAAAGCAATAATTTTGTGATAAATTAAAATTAGCATAAAAAATGATAACGCATTATTTATTGAATAATTTTTATATGTAAAAGCAAACCACACATTTCGCGATTTTCTATTGTGATGCAAAATGCTCCGACATGTGTTTTCAATAATTTTCCAGTTATTCCGTCATACTACTGTAAAACTTTCACAATAAAAACCTTAATTTACTTCTTGAAAAGTCTTTCTAATGCTAAAAAACCAAGGTATACTTACTAAGAATCTGACCTACTCAGAAATTGACTTCCACTTCATAAGTTATTTTCCGAAACTGTCTGATTCTGAAACAGACTTATGGCTAATCCGACCTAACCAGAATCGTACCACAAAATAGATAGGTACAGAAATCAATTTACATACAAAGTGCGCTTGAGCAACGCACACATAGACACTGCTCACGGACACGATATCTCGGACCGGTTGGGACCAGTGCGAGCGCGAGTGCCATCCGCTTGAGACACGCGTCTGTGAACTTATTTGTGCAATAATGGAGCAACAAAAAAAAGTTATTATATAGTTATTATATAGTTCAGTGGACGGTTGTTTAAATTCAACATTGACCGGTGTAAGATCGATTTATATAAGTTTCCTATTTTGAATCGGTATAAACGAAGTAACAAAATTTTTGTAAGGTAAATTCACGCCACCTTACCTAAGTTGAAAACTATTTTTTTTGTTTGTGTAGATATTGTGTTGTTTTAAGTGTCATTTGATAGGTTTATGTCTAAAACTGATAGGGCAATGGAAATTGTGTTACTAGGGTAATCCGTTTAGAAGTTATTAGGGATTTTCGATAATAAAATTTGTAATAATATAGCAATGACATTAAAACTAAAATATTTTAGTTACTGATTATTAATTTATATTTTCATTCTTCCCGTTTCATTCTCAACAATAAATCAAACAACTAGATACGAGTGCCACTACCACGATAGTTTTTGTGCATAAGCCGTAGTTGACAATCCTAGAGCGACCGCCGTGCGTAGGTATGAACAGTGAAGAACATACATGTGATTGACTTCTGTACCTATATATTTTGTGATCGTAGGTACTTATACCCAGATTTAGAACTAAAGCTCAACTGGCCCAATTTGAATCTAACCTGACCCGCCTAAAGTAATATAATTTGTAACAATATATAAGGTAAAATTAGAAGACCTGAATAATTGACCAAAAAAAAATTTGTATTCATTTTCTTTTTCCCCAGTACATTCGTGTGCCCCACCGAAATTATCGCGTTTTCCGAGCGAGCAGATGACTTCCGCAAAATCGGTTGCGAAGTAATAGCGGCTTCTACTGATTCACACTTCACTCACTTGGCCTGGATTAACACTCCGCGTAAACAAGGTATGTTTTCATGTATTATACAGAGTTATTGGTTACTAGCTTCTGCCCGCGACTTCGTCCGCGTAGAATTAGTAATTTTGCCATCCCACGGGAACACTGATTTATTTCGGGATTCAAGGTAGCCTATAAGCAGTGTATAAGGTGACGGCACCAATGATGGACACTTTCAGCTGACCGACACCAGTAATGGACACTTCACTCTTAATTCAAATTCCATACGGTCCTAAATCGATTGTTGCAAAACAAATGAATAACCCTTATCTTCTGTACAATAAGAATCAAGTGTCCATCATTGGTCCTTTTGCATTACTGGTTCCGTCACCCTAAGCAAACTCTATTTTAAATTATATCCAACCAAATTCGGCCATCCGTTTTAGCGAAGAAGTAACAAACTCACGCACGCATAACCTTTCGCATTGATATTATATGTAGGATAGGATGGAAATAGGTATATCCAGCACACACAATCGCTCCGGCCGAAATCATAGTCGACAAAAATACCCTCGGTGCGTGAGTCCGACTCGCACTTGACCGGTTTTCATTATTTGACGCTTGCATATTTTACCGTTATAACGATACAATAAAAAAAATGGTTCGCAGTTTTTTTTTAATCTTAATTTTGTATAGAATAATACAAACGGACAATATCCCAAACAAAGCAAGTAGGACGAAGTTCTTCGATCATTGCGCGCGAGCGGGCTTTGCCGCTCCTATTTACACCTCCGGCGTCCGCGACACGCTGCGAAGAACTTTTTCACTGTATACGCGAAAAAGAACTTTGACGCTGTATTCTGCCCTCATAAATAAAAAGGACGCATACGCAATTTGATAGTCAAAGTAAATTTTACCCCCTACCTTAAGAAATAAGGTCATTAATACATACACGGTTCTATGAGACATACGCCCTTTTTTCAAAGGAGGGCAGTATTATACTTTCATGTATAAACTAAAGTCGCACAATTTCACACTGAACAAATTTTACGATTTAGATGTTAATGCGTAATGTATATTATAGTAGATGTAAGTGCCCAATTAGTTTTTAATTCTAAAGTTGAATAGGTAATAAAGAAAAGTTAGGGTATTTAATTTTTTACATGTTTAATTTTCGGTACTGGGTGGTCAAGAAATAAGTTAACCTTACTAAGCCTATTCGGATTCTGGATGGTCATAAAAAAACTTTACCCTAACCTAACCAACTGTACTTACTCCCAGTACATTATAGCTATTATCTCTACCTCTATCCCCCATTTCAACTACTTAGGTATATTTTTTGAAAATCGCCAATTGTATTTTTTTTAATAACACCAATTTTAACGTTTATAACTACAAAAATGACGAACTCTCATATAAAATTCTACATCCCTTTTATCCCTTAGAGGTAGTTTTTCCAAAATCGCTGTAAGCTATAAATTTTATTTTTATTAGTATATACCAATTTTCACGTATTTAACTTCACAAAATAAATGCGTTTTTGAAGGCGGTTTTTTGTTTTTTTTAAAACATTTATTTTATTTTTGACTTTTTACAGATCATAATAAGCTTATGTTCCTAGTCCCACTTCTTAGTTGATATGAAACTTTAAGACATTTCACGATCGCCGCCAGCAACGCCGCGGGGAAGTCATAGTCATATTTAAACAATTAAATGTCCTTCGTTGTAGTCGCTCAACTATCTTAATCGAGATATCTTATCACCACCCTTGAAAAAAAGTATCGTTGAGGAGTTCCGGTGGCCATCTGTGGTCTTCATCATCAGTGCCATTTCACCAAATGATACTTTCTGAATGCAAATGCTAGATTTGTTACTAAAAATACAAAAATCGCTATATGTTTGCCTACAATATTTGAAGAGCTCCCTCAATTCCTCACGGATCCCCTTAAAAATTTACACTTTAGGGTTAATAATATGAGCAGGATTAGTAGGATACTTGTATTAGTAGGATTAGTGGATAATAGCTTCTAGTCTTCGTCCGCTGAGATTTCGATTATAGTTATTCCCTCGGGAACTTTTAAATTTTCCGGGATGAAAAGTAGCCTATGTGTTATACCAGAATATAAGCTATCTCCATTCCAAATTTCATCCAAATCCGTCCAGCCGTTGCAGCGTGAAGAGGTAACAAACACACACACACACACACACACACACACACACACAAACTTTCGCATTTATAATATTAGTAGGATTGCATATATTCCCGTTAAGGAGTTATAGTGGAGGTCATTTTGACCCTATAATGCATTATGCAAAAGTGAATTATTTTCGAGATATATATTTTTTAAGTTTTTTTCGAAAAATGTCATCAATTTTTTATAAAAAAAAGTAATTACTTAAATGTTTTGTTTCTTTACTTTTATTTACACAACAAAACAGTTATTATCAGCAATAAAACTGGCATTATCTGTGCACGTTTAAGAATAAGGGACAGAAAGGTTATCATTTAGAGTATTTTTTTACAATTAGTCCGAAGAAATGGTACAAAAAAAAAACCTATTACATCAGGCAGGTAGTTTATTTCAAAAACTTCGACGTATTTCAAGCTTTCAAATAAGGTTTTATAATCTCAAATTAATTTCATGGTTACTGAAAAAAATAGATATCAAAGAGAGCACGCAGAAAACATAAGTGGGTAGGTGTCGGGTTGCATAAAGTTTGTGGCGTCCTAGCGACATCTAGCGCACACTTATATCAACCAACTCGCTAACTCGCTAGCGCCACCAGCGTCAGACAGCGCAACTAAAAGTTCTACATCGCGCTAACGAAGTTTCTCCAGTCCAGTTGATATATATACTACTTCCAACTTCATCCCAATGGACTTCGGTCCCCAGGCATAACACCCGCCTGGAGAGTGATCTCTCTATTAACATCTCTTCCTACATTGGTGATTCTTGACAATGGACAATACGCAACCTGACGACCTTCAAGCACTATGACGCAGTTTTACAGCAAGCCAGACAACCCGCACTGTGCACCACTAGCATTCTGATAATATCTCAATGCCTGGTGTCTACAGTGTGCACACTACTCTCAATCAACAACGGTACTCACTGCGTCCTACTACGAGTATTTTATCATTTTATCATGCACTTAAATTATAATAGGGAAATGATGCGTACTTTTCAAGTGGGTACATTTATTAGTAACTAGAGGACGCCGCCCGCGACTTCGTACGCGTGGAATTAGTTTCCCGGTACTCCCCCCATTTCTTCCCGTTGGGGGACGATTTTCAGAAAATCCTTTCTTAGTGCTCACTTACATCATGAAAGGAAACCGTGTACCAAATTTCAAGTTTCTAGGTACAGTAGTTTCGGCTGTGCGTTGATGTATCAGTCAGTCAGGTTTGCCTTTTATATTTATTAGTAATAGGTACTTATGATTTATGATAATGTCAGTTGTATGTCCTTACGGCAATGTCAGCTTTTCATTTTTCTGAACAAAATTTCACATCAAATGTTAAAATTCATGGTCTTCCTTTTATTTCTGACACTATGTTATTTAGCAAAAAATAATCCTTATGATGAAGCCTTTCGATCGGTATGATAAAGCTACAGGGTAATTATTTTTCTCGTGTAACGGGTTCGATTCCCGGTTCAACCATGTAATTATTTAAATATCTATGAATGCAGTGTAAATTGTCTTCCTTCAGTAAAATGTTCCATTTACAATATTCAAGGTACTTTCCTTCCATGTGGCAGGTGGGACGCCCTGTATATACTGTGCCGGTGGTGTAGTACTTACGATATTTAGTTTTCTTCTATAGGTACTCGTATTGATGACTTTAATTAATAATTTTAATGAACTCGTACAATAAGTATTGTTCACAATAGTGTCATAATCAAGCTTTTTAATCTCGTTCCTTACTTAGGCCACTCAGCAAGTTTCGTGGCCTAAACACGGTACTCGACTAAAAAGCTCTCTATTATAACACGATTGTGAAAAATACTATTCTCTGTATGAACTCTGTAAAAAGTTCATACTGAGAAACTCCTTTTTTTGGTCCGTTTAAATATTAAAACCTTAGTGTAACAAATACTTTTCTGAAAACCGCATAAAATTGGTTCAGTCAAACGCGAGATAACATACATAGGTACATACAAGTCAAACTGAGAATCTCCTTTTTTTTTGAAGTCGGTTTAAACCTGCGCCCGCCTTACACACACACACCATATTTCTGGTCATGCATTACATATTTATTTTATTATATATATATGCATAATTTAATTAAAGCGTAATTTTTTCCCTCAATAATCCAAAAATTGTATTAAACCATGCTTGATACATTTTTTAATTTCTAACTCAGAATCATCCTGTCCTGTTACGACTCCATGTAAAAAAAACTTTCTAATTAAACATAATCTTTTATTTAAATTTAAAAGTCAACCAGAACTCGCTTGCACTTAACATAATAAGAGTAGGTACTTGCACCAGCAGCCACGAGTCACGCAAATCACACAGCCAAACGTCTTTATTATTCCCGCGGCGGGTACAATGAACTAAGAATTATAAATGTAATACTAACCAAAACCACATTTTCATCGCAACCCCATCCCGAACTTAAATAAAGTAGGCAAATAACGGCAGGCTAGACAGACAGAATTCGCCCGAATGCGGAAAAGAGAGGCGATCAATGGCGTATTACCCAGTCAATGCTAAGTGCTTAAATATTTAACTACCGAAACCACAATGAACTTGGAAAGCTCTATTGAAGCGGTTAACTAATTCAAAGGGGTTCGCCCCAACGTTAAGGTAACTCAATCATAGGGCAACCACATGATTGGGTAACCTAGTGATAGGGTTAATCAAATGAAGGGGTTTTCCGGTCCCTGGTTCCTGGGTACATTGGATCACGAACTTTACCACACCTTTGCTTTCTTTCAGTAGTCAACCTCTCACGATATTTTTTAATGACATCGGCAACAGTAGATTTCGGTATTTTCAGCAACTTAGAGATAGCTCTAATCGAGAAACTCGAATTTTTTAGGTGATTATTGTACACTATTTTTTACCGCTTACTCTCTTCATTTGCAGACATGACCACCTTCCTAAAATGACCACTTCCTAAAATGTCTATTTCCCAGAATGACTATATCCTATAATGACCATGTTTTAAAATGACCACATTTCACATTGACCACATCGTATAATGACAACTCTCTAAATGTCCACTATTCAAGAAGACTACTTTTCATATAGACTACTTCTTAAAAGGCCCACTTCCCACAATGACCAACTCCCAAATTGACCACAACTTAAAAAGAACACTTGTCAGAATAACCACTATTTGTACCAGGAGGCTAGTCTTACAGGTCGTATGTTAAGAGTGGTTATTTTAGGAATGTGGTCAATTTGGGAGGTGGTCATTGTGGGAAGTGGTCCTTTTGAGATGTGGTCATTTTAAGAAATGGTCAGTTTGAAATGTGGTCTTTGTAAAAACTAGTCATTTTAAAAATGTGGTAGTTATACGATGTGGCCAATATAGGATATTACTATAGTCATTTTAAGTTGTGGCCGTATTGGTTGTGGTCGTTTTAGGAAATGGACATTTTAGAAAGTGGTCATTTTGGGAAGGTGGTCATTACGTGCCGGAGCCGATGATTATGACAAGTCAAATATGCATAGAATCATAAAGAATTTTCAGGAGAATAAATAAAATACGATAGTAAAAGGGTAAGATATTTTTAGTAACGAGCCAGTCCACTTTATCTGCCCGGATTTTATCGTGTACAGTCTTTAGTTCACTCGGTCTTTGGTTTCGGTTTCCGAATTTCGTAAAAGCTAATTTCATTAGGTGGTCGTTTAATATAATTTTTATCATTTAGTATTGTGTAATAATCTTGTTAACTATAATTTAATTCTCAATACTAATTTCGCTCTTTTCCCCATGATATGACATAAATAATGACTACGGTTCGGAGTTTTCATAGCACGGCAAGACGAGAGAGAGCTGTGGCGTCGACTGTAACATTAAAACTCAACTCTTACTCGTCCACATTTGTTTATTTATATATTCGCCCTGAGCCACTGAGTAAGCTTTACTTAGTGGCTCAGGGCTAAGCTAAGTAATGAAAGATTAAATTTAGAATCTGATGGTGAAAACCGGATGAAAATCCGTTCAGTAGTTTTTGAAATCATTGCGAACATACTTACAGACAGACAGATGCGGCGGCGGGGGACTTAGGTTTATAATATGTAGCGAAGTCGGTGCCAAAATCAGGGGTTACCTACACCAGCTTGGATATATTTAATGTATGATACAGTTTACGAAGGGGCCTTCCATTACTTTACGCCCTTTACTACCAATTTCACCATACGATGTTAACCACTTAACAGATGATTAGAGCGTTAACCGCTGTCAAAATGTATGAACTAACAGTCGATTAACATTGATTGAATTTGACATCGTTTGGTGAAATTGACACTTAGGCTGGGTTTTATAAAGATCCGTTAGATCAAATTTCGGTCAGGAATGTCAAAACTTGAATGAAGTTACTAAAATTATATTTGACATTTACTAACGGACCTTTGTAAAACCGGCCATTAGTGAGATTAAATAACTGTTGTTTTTACTGAACCTTCGATGCGTTAGTCCGATTCGAACTTGACCGGGTTTTGTTTGATTCAGGTGGTCTCGGACCGATGAACTTGTCCATAATCAGCGATAAATCGCATCGCATCTCTCGCGACTACGGAATCCTGAATGAAGAGACTGGCATTCCTTTCCGTGGGCTCTTCATCATCGATGACAAGCAAAACCTACGTCAGGTCACCATCAACGACCTTCCTGTTGGACGGTAAGTCATAACTCAAATTTTAAATGTTTTACTAGGTATGTATATTGTAATGATTAGGGTTAGGACTTTTGGTAGCTTACCGTGATTCTAGAATCTTTGGAGTCGCTATGTCGTAATTATTATATGCATACCACCTTGATCATGAGTTATGACCAGTGATCGGAAATAGGTGAGCTAATTTACCTAAACTTGACGCATATTCATTCGTGCGTGAGTGAGATAGGAATACATTATTGAGTGAACATGCATCAAGTTTAGGTAAATTAGCTCACCTATTTCCGATCACTGGTTATGACCTTCGGTATTGTCATATTTCAAAATTCATTCATTCAAGTCAAATCAAAGCAAATCAAATCGAATTCAATTATTTCATTATTACATTCATTAAACCGCTGAACCAATTAAAATGAATTTTGATATAGAGGATACAACCGCTGTGAAAGCGTAACAAACCAACAAACATTATTACCTAGGTTTGATTAAGTTTAATTTCAGTAAAAATGTGAAATGTGACTGAAATTAAAATGTGAGTGTATATCATAGTTTCGACTACGTACTCTAGAATATCATGCTATCGAATGTTCGTTGGCTCGAATGTTACTAGATCGAATATTCGCTGGGTCGAAATGCGTAGAAACAATAAATCGTCAAATCGAGATTGAGATTTCGATTGTCATCCCATAGAAAATCTCAGACACGAATGTTCATTGGCTAGACTGTTACTGGATCGAATTTCGCTGGGTACGAAAAGCGTAGGAACGATAAATCGTCAAATCGAAATTGAGGTTTAATAACCATAATAACTATATAATTCTAAATTACGTTTCGTCGATTGTACATATTTCGGCCACAAGTATTTCGATCCAGCGAATATTCATCACAATAACAGTCGAGCCAATGAATTTACGATACACCACTGATCGAAACTATACAATTCTAGATTACGTTTTGTCGATTGGACATGTTTCGGCCACAAGTATTTCGATCTAGCGAATATTCATTACAATAACAGTCGAACCAACGAACATTCGATAGCATGATATTCCGAGAGTACGTAGTCGAAACTATGATATACACTCTTAAAATGTTTTAGTCTATTTTGAAAAATGACGATACCGAAGGTCAAAATCAAGAAATTTCGGAGGCACTTGTCAAATTCTTGATTGGTCAAGTTAGACATTCGTCAAACCCCCTTGATTTCTTAACGCAGATACTCGTCCATTAATTGATTGCTCTAGTAAAACATTCGTCGAATCCTTAATTGGTCAAATAAGATACTAGTCAACTCCTAGATTAGTTATATTTTGTTCAGGTATTTTGCAGAAGCTTAAATGTATCAATAAATATTTTTATTGCAATTTGCTTAGCGGTATTTGATTGAAAACTACACTTCTTTCTGATCATACTTCGCAATCGAGCGGGCTAAAAGCGTCCACGTCAGAGTAAAAGATTTACAAAACGAAAAACAATTTACGAGTGCGTAATAAGTGTACAAACATAACAAATCAGGTCTATTTTGTTTAAACTACAACCTGCCTTTTAAATTAAATTGAAATTTTCAACCTTACCTAGTTTTTATCTAGCAGCAAATTCTACATAACATGCCGACATGGAGGAAATATAATAAAGAGCAACTATCCCATACTGTACCATAGATACTACATGGTACTACCATTCACATTCGAGTAAGTATGTATCAATTTATGATTCGAAGTGCCAATAAGTACCTAAATTTATCGCGCGACGTTGTCAGCCATCCTGTAATAGGTACCTAGCTGTAGCTCGCTGGCGTCTCGAATGACGAGCGACAAGGATGGAGCTAACGTAACTTCTAACTTCGATTTTCAAAGTAAGGCCTCAGAGCAGAGGTTCGATCTGGCCCCTTCGGTCGCCATCGCAACTGTGGTTCGCAACCAGTTGCGATGGAAGATTTTTTTACCTTTGTTGGCAACTACTTGCGATACAAGATTTTTTTCCCTTAATACGCAACCATTTGCCAAATCCATTTTCCATCATGGCAACTAAGTTTCGCAACCAGTTGCCAAAAATATTTGAATTTTCATGCTACGCAACCTTATTGCACATATGATAGAAAAGGTATAAAACTTTTAAATGTAATTCTGATAAAACGTTACGTGTAGCGACGATTTTATTTTTACAAAAGAAACCTAAAACTCTTTTCATAAAGAGTTTTCAATAGTACAAGATTTAAAAAAGTACTATGTTATACTGTCAAATCACAATCACAACTTAATGATTCGTTTTAGTTATTGTGTTTTTTACCCGACTGCGTCAGAAGGAGGGTTATGTTTTTCGAGCGTATGTATGTATGTATGTCTATTTCTGGGCACGCTCTGCAGCCTAAACGGCTTGACGGATTTTAATATACGAGATGTCATTCGATTCGTCTTAATTGCCGAAGAGACATAGGGTATATAATATTTCAATATGGCGACCGCGAAAAAAAATATGGAGGGGGAATAAAAAAATATTTTTTCATTATAACAATATGGGTATCAAATGAAAGCTATTAAATAGCCCATTCCAAGTATATAACATTATAACACTTTGATACTATTGATATTGACTACCATTTTGACAGGAAAGTCAATAAATACGTAAATGTTTAGTAATATAACTCCTTTTGCTAGAATGAGAGTTTCGCTTGTAATTTGTCAGTTGTAGCTTCGCGACATTAAAAAATCGAGCTCCAGAGCTTATAATTAAACCACTATTTTCTTAATAAAAACTAAAAAGAGTGAAATAAATTAAATTATTTAAAAAACAAAAACCCGACTGCAATAAAAAAACAACTGAAAAGCGAAAAAAATTTCATGTTTTATTTCATAAGTTTTAAGCAGCATCTTACATAATTAGAATCATTATGAATCAGCGAGCTTTTCACTTTGTATGGAAAAAACAACTTTACGTGATAACTCAAAAATAAAACTGAAAATACGGGCAAATAGTTTTAAAAACTTCGCTGATTCATAATGATTCTAATGATGTAAGATACCGTTGAAAAACTTATGAAATAAAACATGAAATTAATGATTTTTCGAAACATGGACATAAGGGAAAATTCCAAAAATTCTGATTAAAATGATCAATATCTCCGAAACTAACAAAAATCGCTTAACATACATAGGGGTTAAATCGACAGCTTTTTAGCTGCTCTATCAACCCTAGGCGGGTTGACGTCGGTTTCTGGGACACCCTGTATATATAATTATATATATGGTAACGCAATACCTTAAGGCATATTATGATGACATGATTTATCAAAAGTTGTAATCGCTGAGTACCTGGTAATCTTTCCAACAAGTTTTTATTATTCAAGAAGATTCTTACTTTATTTCAAATACATTTTTAAAACCATATCGATTGTTTACTTGTCGCTATCGACGTAGTGAATTCCACGTTGATCAATTCGATTTTGTCGATGAAACTTGCAGCCCGACTCTACACTATGAAGTCTTACCTCAATAACGGACCATAGTTTGTTCGCCGCCGTCTTATTTTTCAGACCGCATGTTACGTCAGAGATATGAAAGTAGTGTTGTGAATTTAAGCTTCGAGGCGTAAACTACAAGACTTGAGTCGCGACTTCTGAGTCTAGAAGCCTCGAACCTTAAAGCCTCGACCATATAAGCCTCAACTTAATAAGTTCGCGTTGTTGCTTACGAGCACAGAAACCTCAGAGTCTTTAAGCCTCAAGCTTTCAAGCCTCCTAAGCTTTGAAGGTTTAAGTCTATAAGGTTTGTAGCATTTAAGTCTTAAAAGCTTTTAACGAAGTAGATTAATTTATGTTATCTATGCCATATTTGATAATTATACAAGATGCCCGTGAGGAACCCGAGAGATTTTAACAGCATAATCCTGAGGTCAAATTAAGGGTTAAAAATAAATATAGGTACAGTCAAGTGTAAAAATATAGGTGCACATAACCAATCAAAAATATGTCCCATAGTAGCTTAACGTCAGCGAAATAAGGCCTCGATACATAATTATGAGAGGATGAACTCGATACGTATTTTTGCACTTGACCGTACAATAATACTTTCTTCCTATAACGCTCATTGTTTGAGCTCTTAACGCTTAACTCAGGCCTTCGAGGTTCCGGGCCTTGAGCTTTCAATAAGCCGAGTTTTTAAAGCTTGAGCTGTCTATGAACCCCGAGTCTTAAAGACTTGCTCTTAAGAGCTCATAAAAAGCTTGAGTCGTTAAGGTTCTGAACCGTTTCTGAGCTCAAACCTTTAACGCTCGAGTCTTCAAAGCTTGAACCTTCAAGGTTTGGAAGTCTTTAAGGTTCAAAAGTCTTCAAGACTAGTCTTTTAACAACACTATATGAAAGTCATACCCGTAGTGATGCGACAATGTCGATAATACGGCAGTCCACTACTCACTTTCTATAAGTAATTGTGTACTTATGCTGTAGTTGTAATACCTAGGTACCCTTACGGTACACATTTTTTCTATATAAATATTGTTTAAACAAAGTAAAATGCAATACTACTGACAATATCAACAAAAAAAATATTTAAGTTCGATATTTTCCAAATATATTTAATCGCTTCCCTAGTAATGTCAACATTGTCAACTAATAAAGGGAATGAATTGTTTTCTACGCCAATGTCTTATTTAGTAGACCGCTTCTGACGTCAGAGATGTAAAATTTCAAATTATAGTGATGCGACCATGGTAAAAATGGTAATGTCTGTGACTATGTATAAACATAGATAATTCATTAATTCTTGGATAAATTGATAAGATTACGTTCTGAATTATAATATGTAGTGTCATTATGTGATAGGGTAGTAAAATATTTTTTCTACTCGCGTACTATAAACCGCTAATATTGATATCGTTAATGGTGTCAGAATACCACCTATAGCGTAACCGAAGAGTAAAAATTCAACAATTCTATAATTAGCGTTGCCATGGTAATAACAGTTCTATAATTTATTATAGCATTGTTATTACCATGGTAACGGTCATTCCGGATATCAGTCTTGGCGTTTAGTTAACACTTGACATCCTAATAATTTGTATAATAAACCGTTAAAAAATGTTAACACCAATTAAAATTATCTATATTAAAAATATAATTAATTTTGAGACTAAATATGTGTTTAGAATTACATTTTTATCAAGTTACTAAAAATAGATGAGTAATATCCATCGATTTGTTATTTGGTTACCATGGTTACGTTCAATATGGATATCAACAAAATGGCGTTTTGTTTGGCATTCCAACTTTTATGAGACATTGTCAGAACTGTTTTAGTACCTAACTATTAAAGATTGCATGAAATTTATAAACATTTGCCAATAAAATTTACAAACTATTAACGCCAATCGGAATAAAGAAAATTACTTTGCTAACAAGTAACTTGTTAGCAGAAAAATCGAGTGAAGACGAGAGAAAAGTTAGCGATTGTTTATTTTTGTCATTATCATTCTAAGCTTGTAGAAAAAGTTATGTATGCAACGGTACATAATTAGCTCTTAAGGTACTCGTGCCTAACTACTTTACTTTGCACTTAACTTTATATATTTTATCATTAAATATTGATTTTTTTTTCTCCTCTTTGAGATATGTACTGCACGGCAGGTGGGTGTGTGGCAGTAATTCGCAGGAATCGTACTTCATGCTCTTTTTGCAACTGCTTTCGTCAGAGCCGCTGCACTAATGTACTGACTGCAGTGACTGCTTTCTTACTTATTTTTTTTTAATTAAACTTTATGATGTATCGTACAGGTCTGTGGAGGAAACATTGCGGCTGGTGCAGGCATTCCAGTTCACGGACAAGCATGGAGAGGTGTGCCCCGCTAACTGGAAGCCGGGTTCCAAAACCATCAAGCCTGATACCAAGGCTGCGCAGGAGTACTTTGTTGACACCAACTAACTTTAACCGTTACTGGGCTCCTAATAGAAACATTATGGTAATTTATAACCAGACAATAGTAGTAATACCTATATTTCTAAACCGTCAGAAGCCGCCTTTACATGATAAATAATTATTTTTGCTACATGTGTCGAAAGAAGTAGAATCTACCGTTTTCGCAATGATTACAACAACAACTTTGTCTTTTGAGAGTAAAAAAATAGGCACTAAAATATATAAATGTCGGATTGTGTTTCTGATTGAGTAGCACACGAACATGCGCTTCAAGAAACAATGTCTTGATCGTATTATTCTGAAATTATAAATTTTGCTATCAGAGATTCAAAATCGAGATTATTTTTATTATTAATACAGGGTAATTCGGCGATAACTTTTTCAGTCCAATTTAATATTTTCAAATAAAATCGTTATCAACTTAACAATTTCTTACGAAATTTCCAGTAAAATAAAATAGCAGACTTGCTTTGAACAGGCATAAAATACTCTCAGGCGGGCATAGACAAGTGGAGTGAAACGCTTACGGCGTATACGCTTGTACTTTCTCTATGCATATCAGGCTCGATAAACTATAACCACTTTAATATTTGGAATATGTAAATTTAATTAAATATTAAATTTAATTTCCTGTTTTTGTTAGGAGTCAATAATAAAACAGTTATTTTGGTTATCTACTTTTTTGAAATTGTGATGTCGTATAACCGAGTTTAGATGTTGGCTTCAGTAATGTATAGAGTAGTTACCTTTTGATTCAATTTTAACTCCAACGAGGGATACCGAATTGCTGCAGCAGTTTTATATGAGTGAATCAAAGTGATTTCTAGAACTCCTTTGTGACAGTGTATTATGCTCTTATCACCTTTTAGAAATGCGAAATTTTTGTATATAAATGTTTTAAGGTTGATTTGATTGCATTGTAGTTAACACATCAGTCTTTAACAGATATTCTTTAACACTATCACTCGAGGCTGTAATTAATAAACTGTGCTGTGCTATACGTGTTATTTATTTAAATTGTCCAGTCTAATGGACTAACTGCCGCACTCAGAGACGTCAATTAAATGTAATGCTTGATTAAAGTAGCTGCTGTCACTTTCTTTGCTATAGCAATATAATAAGACAACTCGTCACTAAACAAGCGTTAAATTTAATTAATGTCTCTGAGTGCGGCAGTTAGGGCCGATTTTTCTAATTGGCGAACAAAAGTATCTGGTAGTTATTATACTTTGCAATGTTCATATTGTAACAGTCGAATTCATAAATATGTGTACACTTAAGTACCTTGTCACTGTAATTGCCGTGACAATTTATGTATGGCAGTTTAAACATGACATTAAATAGACAAAGTACTAAAGTGTACACATATTTATGAAATCGACTGTAAGTAACATGTCCATTTCAAAATTTGCAAACCATTGTTCAATTACTTCCCTGTGTCCGAATGAGCTGGAATCGCTCATTCCCAAAATACCAGTATTTCAAAATAGGTACCAAATTACTCTTTCTACCAGGTTCTCAAAAAACCAGATTCGAAAATATTGGATGAAGATAATATACAATACCCTAATTTTAATGTTTAGTTTTAGGATACCGATATATTGAGAATCTGGTATTTTAGAGTCTGGTATTTCGGGAATGAGCGGCTGAAATCTAACACATATTCGCGTCACGTGGCCGGATAAAAATACTTAGAAGAATTCTAATGTGTGGATAGATGATGTGAATTATATGACTTCAGAAAATGATAGTAATACATTTAACTGTCGGATAGTTTTATCTGGCGATTGAAAAATCAGCCCTTACTTGATTACTACACCAAAAGTTAGAAACATACCTACAGATGTACTTAGTGAATAATCCTTTCCCATCGTTTTTCGCCGGGTAAGTTCGTATTTATCTTGCTTCGTTTTTGGTCGGACACTTTCGTATTCATCTTGATTTCTCAGTTGGCTTATTGATGGGTACTGAAGCTAATTGAGAAAGCAAGATATATACGAAAGTGTCCGACCAAAAACGATGGGAAAAGATTATTCACTACATTTGTACATATCGTGGACCCAGTTTAAATTACGAATACATTATTTTGCTGGCATATAATACTCGCGGGGCGCTGGCGTGTGTGCGAATGTGTTTGTGTGTCAAGGCTATAAAGGGCCTGCTAAACGGTCGTTCCTAAAATTCCAGCATTCCAAAATACAAAATTACTCTTTTTTACCATGTTCTCAAAAAACCAGATTTGAAATATTGGGTGAACAATAAATACCCTAATTTTAATCTTTAGGTATGGGATATATTGAGAATCTGGTATTTCAAAATACTGGTATTTCAAATATGAGCGGTCGGAAGGGCTTGTTTGCGACCATCTAGCAGGCCCTTAAGAATATCGATTTCATTGGGTAGATGGCACTAATATTTATATTTTACTAGCTTTCCGCCCGCGACTTTGTCTGCCGAGAGTCAGAACTTCTATTCAAAGTACCTACAGATATAGTTTACTTCACCTTTTTCTGTTTTAAAGTCTAGAACGTGAACAACTTTAATTTCATGGCTAACCTTTGAAACAACAAAATTGACTTGTAAATTCACTGTCCTCTTTCACCATTACGTTTTTTATACGACCCTAGATTAAATAAATAGATAATTTAGCCATCTAATTACTAAATTTCTATACAAACAATTAACCCACTTTTAGCAGAAGATTTTCGTAAAACACCAATATGATCACTTTCATATCTTGCAGTATGTAACTTTGAAAATTAGGTACTTAATTTTGATATAAACTTTACCGTCAGTAGTCTTACAGGGTTAACGATATGAAGTGTTACCAAATTCAAAAGGCTACGATTTTTTTCTGTTGTAAGTAACCAATTATTTTTTATTAAGAAAAAAATGCGAAAAAAATATCAAAATTTATAAATTCGTTTATTTTAACTCGATGTGATCACCTTTTGCCTTGACTATGGCCTTCAGACGGTAGAAAATTGAAAGCACGCTGCACGAATCTGGTCCTGCGGTATGTTATGCCAATTACATACGATCGCTTTCTTCAGTGCATCCATACTGGCATGTTTTCTTCTCCTCACCTTGCTCTCCAAAATGGACCAGATAAAACAGTCCATCGGATTCGCGTCTGGGGAATTCGAAAGTCATTGTGTGGACGAAATGAAATATGGAACGCGGTTTTTCAGCCATTCTTGGTTCACATGAGCTTTATGAGCCGGGGCCGAGTCTTGTTGAAATGTGCACGGTCTACTACCGAAATGTTTGCGTGCCCAAGGCTCCAATGCAGCTTCCAAAACAATTTCCAGATAGTAAGTCGCATTTACTTTGACACAGGGTTCGATAAAAACGATTTGGTAACACTTCATATCGTTCGCCCTGTAGATCCCAAGTGTATTAGTTATTATTTTTATTGATAATGGGCTTGCTCTTAACTAATATTTCCTTTAAAGCCCCGTATCCACCAAGCGCACGCGCTCGCGCGGCAGCCTCGCGCACGTCCACACGGACCGAGGATTTGGCTCGCGAGGCTGCCGCGCGAGCGCGTGCGCTTGGTGGATACGCGGCTTTAGGTGCAAATGTTTAAAAAACACTGAAGATTTCACTTTTTTAGATGGTACCATTCATGTACCTATTGTACCTGGATAAAAAAAAACTCTTAATTCAATCTTTCATCAAAATCCCGTATAAACCTCTACTGCCAATTTACCACCGCCATTTACAGGGATATACTTTTTCAAAAATCTCCGTTTTCATTTATATACAGTACTTAGCCCTGATACCATAAAAATGTCCGAACTCTCTTATTAACTTCTACCCCCGATTTCATCACTTAAGTTTATTCAAAATCGTCAGCAGTAAAGTTGTATTTTATGTTAATAGGTACTCGTAAACAGTAGCCAAAATACCAATTTTCACATTTCTCACTTCAAAAATGACCAAAGTTCCATACAAACGTCTACTCCCCATTTTACCACCTTTTTGATAGTATTCCTAAATCGCTCAAAGTAAAAAATTTTATTTATAAAAACAGTAGCGTAAATATACATTTCCACCTTAGATTTCCACATATTTTCCTTCAAAAATTACCAAAATCCTATACAAACTTCTATCGCCAATTTACCCGTCAGAGGTAGTTTTTCCTGAATCGCCGAAAGTATTTTTGTTTATAAATACCTATGTATGTTCCCATTTATACATATACAGTCACCCAATAAAAATGTTGAGCATACTTAGAACTTTGTCATTGTGAATGTCATAGTCCTTGTGATGTGTGTCATTTAATGTTCTGTTTGAAGTTTACTATGACAACGCACTAAAGTGCTTAACATTTTCATTGGGGTACTGTACAGAGGAGGAGAGGTTCGCATTGAAGAGCATTTCTACCAAGTTTCAAGTAAATCAGATCATGATAATATTTTTTCGTAAAGAAACTTTTCAACCCCCTTTCATAGAACCCTAGAGGGGCGTTGAATTTTACTTATCCCTGAAATACGCGTCTCATTATTAAGCTTCCGTACCCAACAAAGGGTAAAAACGGGACCCTATTACTAAGACTCCGCTGTCCGTCTGTCTGTCTGTCTGTCCCATCTATATGTAATCAGGCTGTATCTCATCAACCGTGATTTTCATAGAAGATGTATTTCTGTTGCCGCTATAACAACAAATACTAAAAATAGAATAAAATTTATATTTACGGGGGCATCCCATACAACAAACGTGATTTTTTTGCTCAATATTAATAACGGCAACAGGTAGATGCTTCAAATATTCACAGAATATTTAGTTGTATGTTCACTTTAAAAATAAATAATTAAAATAAAATAAATATTTAAAGGGGACTCCCATACATAAAACGTGATTTTTTAAAGATAATGGTACGGAACCCTCCGTGCGCGAGTCCGACTCGCACATGGCCGGTTTTTTTTATTGAAGAGCATTTCTACCAAGTTTCAAGTTTTGATCATAAAAAGATTTTTTCTATATAAAGTTTGCAACCCCCTATTATCCCCCAAGAGGTTGAATTTTTGGTAACCGCTGGAATACGTGTCTCATTCTTTGTGTTGGAGAGCATTTCTATCAAGTTTCAAGTAAATCAGACTATAAAAGTATTTTTTCCTATACAAACTTTGCAACCCCCTTTCATACTAGGGGTTGAATTTTAGTAATCGCTGAAATACGTGTCTCATTATTTGCATTGAAGAGCATTTCTACCAAGTTTCAAGTTAATTGGACCATAATAGTACATTACTGCACAGACCGGGAAATAGGCCGTTGCAGGACGAGTAGAGTTAGCGTGGCCGAGACGCAGTCGAGGCCGCGCTATATACGAGTCCAGCAACCGCCCTTCCCGGTCGAGGCTTCTATAGTAAACAGGTCAAAATTTCCTTGAAAAAAAAGAACAGAATCACGTACGATTAAAAGTACTGAAACAAAGCATTAAATAAAATCACACAAGCAAACGTAATAAATTCAATTTGAATAAAATATAGTTTAAATTATAACATTTATTACGCGTTATTACATGTTATTTCGGCAATTCATTTTGTTTACGAACACAATTTCTATTAAAAAATAACGTCAAACTATTTGATACACTTTTAAATACGCTGTAAACGCTGTTTGAAAATGTGTAACTTTTTAGTCTATGACATTTAAAAAGTAAAATATACAAGGATAGTAGATTGTTCAACAAGGGACTAAAACAAGCCATAATGACACGAGATGTTTAGCCACGCGAGCGAGCCAGCGAGCGAGAGTGGCTATAGTTCGAGTGTCATTATGGTTGTTTAGTCTCGCGTTAAACACTCTACTTTTCACTTTGAATGCGAGGAAAAAAAACAACGTTCAGTGCCGGATTAGCCACGTACCTAGCAAGAGTAGCAAATGCTACGGGCCCCGCACATCCACGTCTAACCTCTAAAATGCTAGTACTTACATCAGTTTGCGTATGCGTGTACTCATATGCATCAGAGTTGACGATAAGATGAATAATCCAGTCGATATTCTCCACCAGAATAACCTAAAACAAACACCCACGCAAAATAGGTGCATATCTAAGTCGCTCAGTTGCGGAAAAAAGACCGCCACAACCTGTAACCTAAAACAAACCCAGGGGTCTCTTTATAGAATTTGCTACGGACCCCGACGGGCTTGCTCAATCCAGCACTGACGAAGTTCTATACACATTTACAATATTGATTATAAGAAAGTTTCTTACAAATTTGTTCCGCGGTTTTTTTCTTTTCATTTTTTTTTGTTAAATGCCGCTTTAAATGCTTGCATATTTAGCCAACAGGTTCAAACTTGAAAATATTTTAAAACTAATTGGACCAAGCATAATTAAACGAATTCATCCTTAATATAATTAAATATATTGATATTCGTAATCATTAATCGTGTTTCACGAAATTAAATCATTTTTATTTGTATTTTTTCACAGTTGTCATTTTAGTCCGGTGGCCGACTGCAAGAAACCCTACCTGATAAAAAAATAGAAAATGCCTACTCTGTAGGGGTAGCTGACTTTTAGTAGCTTCAACTGCTCTTGGTCGGCCGCGGCTTAACTTGGCAAATTTTGCGCAAATGGCAAAAAAGTGGTACAAAAATTCATCAAAAAAAACCTCATCGAAAAATAGAATGAAACTTGTATGGTAGGATAGAGGCCATTGAGGACAGTAAAAAAAAAGTGGTCGGCCAAATCCTATGTTGGCAGGTTCCTGTGTCCGACCGAATTTGTGGTACCACGAGACAGCTGCATTTTACCTCATCGAAAAATAGAATGAAAAAAACGGATTATAATAGCTAAATTAAACCTGTTTACGTATGTCTTGGTCGGCCTCACCTAATTCTGGCAGTTTTTGCAGTCCGACCAAATTTATAAAAAAAAAAATTTTTGTTTCAAAATTTAAAATATGGTTTCTTTATGGCTTAAACTGACCAAATTTTACTAAACAAATATTTTTTTATTTCAATATTGAAAATATAGTTTCTTCATTGCTTTAACTGACTAATAATGCTTAATTTAATAAAAGACCTTCTACACGATGGGGACCAACCGCCAACCATCGTGTCCTTGGTCGGATCTCCCGTCGGCCGGCAGCGTTCCAGACGGTTGGGACCAACCACGAACGCAGGCTGTCGCGAGGGATGCGCTCACGACCAAGGCCGTTGACATCAACTAAATACGGTCGGGTCAACCGCTTTCTACACGGTCCATTTTTATATCAACCCGACCAAGGACACGGATTATACGGTATATGGGGCCCTTAAGTGTGATGGTAGTATTTATTGTCTTTATGTTAACCATGGACTTGTACCTACACTGGACTGTGATTACTGCGATAAAAAAGTGTGACCGACAACGAAACCATACTAGAGAATTGCATCTCGTTTTAATTAGGGTGACCAAGTACATCTGCGGATACCAGTTTTTTTAAAGTTATAAATGTGTCAATTTATTTATTTAATCATAACACTCGGCTGACTCTTTAGATCCTGGTTTTCTTATCATGGTGCTATCTTTGGGATATCTCCTTTCCAACAAAAAAAGAATCATCATAATCGGATCATAAACGACGAAGTTACACGCGAACAAACGTAAAAAAAGTTATGTCGAATCGAGAAACTCCTCCTTTTTTGAAGTCGTTTAAAAATAAAAAACTAAGAGTTTTATGCAACTCTCCAGCATGAGATGAAACCAATGACATATCATTTATCAGAATCGTAAATATGCGATCGAATGAGTTTGTAATATATAAACTTTTTTGAAATAAAAATACTACAGTGTAATACATTGGCATAAAAGAAAACCCAATAAAAAGTAAATTAAAAATTGACAAAAGGCGCTGTCATTCACGTAAACATTGCATACCGTTGCAATTGTAAATGGACCGTTTATTTCTCATTTTGTTAATTTTCTTGGTGTTGCGGATATAAGTTGCCGATTCAAAACTTACATTTTCTCATGCTGAACGACTTACAAAAGGTATCTAGGTAAGTTTTGGATTCCTGTTTATTTATTTCTTACCCTTAATTGTCATCTCAAGTCAAAGCAGGGGTCGGGTTACGTGACATCACGCGGACAGCGCACAGTAGTTTTTTAACTGGAATTATGGAATGGAATTATTTCTCGGGAATAGAAGACAACTCGTAATGATCGAACACTAAACTCCTCAACTGGCAGGATAAGTAACGTCCAGTCAGATATAAGTAAAGTCAATGCTTCCCCACAAGGAAGTGTAATTGTTCTTGATTTATATAAACGATCTCCCCAAAATCACTACCGAACCCTGTATACCTACCTACTTTTCTCGGATGACAAATCGCTGCTCACTTCAACTCATAATGATAATAATATAACCATAAATAATAAGCTTAATTCTACCCTAATAGTGTGTATTATAGCGTAGTAGTGTAGAGTATTTCAGCAACGAATAGTCTTGGTCGTCCTTGGCGGGGTCAACCATTCCAGAAGGCATTCTGCAATGGTCGGAAACTGGGACTATAAAATGTTTTAAAAAACAAAAAACCGCCTTCAAAAATGCAAAAAATAACTTCTACTACTAGGTACTTAGTAGTAGGTACCTATCCTATTAGGTTAGTCCAACTGAAGTCGGCTTTTTGTTGAAAATATTGTGGTCGCCGACTTCAGTTAAACTAACCTAATAGGATAGGTACACTAAAGAGGGGCGAGCCCTCTTTATAAATAAAACTGATGATTACTTGTAGTTAGTTACTTTCTTTTATTTTCTTCAAATGATTAAATTAATACATGGTAGGTGTGACTTGTACCAAGTCTCTGGAGCAACTCCTTGAAAATTCTCCAGAAACAAATGGTCGCTGTTCTATCGAATAGTTTACTTTTAAATTTCAAACAATTTAAAAGTAAACTTTACATACGTGTATAAAAAAATATAATGAAATAAGGTCTATTTTGCCGTTACCGACCTTATTTCAGTACATTCCTCGTCCCTCTGGGGACAAGGAACGAAACCTACCCGGCCGTAAAAACTACCTAAGCAGGATCAAAAAAAAAAAAGAAAAAGTATCCGTTCCTTTATGGAATAGCTTACTGTATAATTAGCATTTTCAAATTGAAAACATTTTATTAAGTTGCCAATATCAATACAGTAAACTACTGTAACAAAAAAAACCTGCTTAAAAATTGATACAGCGGATATAAGCTCATTGCCTACCTGCCTAACCCTATAAAGAAATTTGACAGCCAAGCATAGAAGATGCTGGACCACCAAAAAGAACTTGACAGTCAAGCATGCTGAACTACCAAAATGGATTCGACAGTCAAGCATGGAAGATGCTGGACTACCAACACGAATCTGACCATCCAACATGGAAGATGCTGGATCCCTAACATATATCCGACAATCAAGCACGGATGGTGCTGGATTACCAACATGAACTTGACAATCAAGCATGGTATATGCTGGACTACTAACAAATTTAACAATCAAGCATGAAAGATGCTGGACTGTCTCACAATCACAGAACAGTGAATGAGTTTCTTTATTTAAAAAAAAAAATCGTTCACTTTATCTGTGGTATGGACCTCTGTCCACTTTTATCCGTCAGTGAGCTGACCTTTGTCAAGTCACTCTCGGATTCAAGCACCTGAAACAAAAAAAAATATATTTTCTTATACGCCCTACCTAAAGATCAAAAAAATTACAAAACATTAAATTATTAACAATTACAAATTCACAAATACAAAACTAAGTCGCGCCTGTGTCTCACATCTCGGCCTGAGATATGGACACAGCGTCTTCGCAGAATGATGATGAACTGCAATTTCTTCCTGATGACACATCAGGTGATTGCAGTATCAACATCCTGCCCAGCCTGGAGTGTGCGGCTTGTAGCAGTTGCTGTAGAAACATGAAAAGTAAAACATATTAAACACACGATAATCACAAATAAGGAAAGAGCAGGTTAAGCTCTCAGGTGGGAGATTCTATAAGAAATTAAAATTATATCCATCAATGTGTAATTTCCTTAAGCTTCTTGCCTAGAAAATCATCCACTATGAACAAAAAAAAACATTAAATTAAATTAAGGGACACAGATTTTAAGAGTTCAGTAACATCCATCAATGTGTAATTTTCTTAAGCTTTCCCCAGAAAATCGACCACTGTGAACAAAAAATTTAAATAAAAATAAGATGCAATAATTTACATTAAGCTATGGCACAGCGTAACCGTGCCTCCAATGACATGACAGTATCGCCTGCCTACTTCCTAACTGCGGACACCAGACACCAGTCATCTGTCACCAATCACCAGTCACCAGACTTCAGGATCCTCAGCTCAGCATAGATGAACATGAAATATAATAAGAACACATAATAACACAAAATAAGATTAAACAACAAAACCTGCAAACAATAAGCATGAACAAGCATCCAGCTATCACGCCTTAACACTGAATGTAGGATCCATCTACCACGAAAGAACCCATATGCCATGCGATATGTGAGATGAAACCAACCGAGTTTCTTCCAACCTTATAGGCATAAAGGAATTCTCACAACCCCAGGCACACCAGACCCCATGGAGACATGCCCACATCATGCTCTTTTCTTCTATCTTCCCAATGGTTGTTCATGCTTTCCATAAGTTGTACTGTAAAAGAAAACAATCATTATCACACTTTAAGAATTAAAGACATAACCTAAACTAAGCACTAACTATACCTAAACCCTAGAATAATATCTTTTTAGCCTATTAATATGTACAACCTGGATTTTCGAAGGCATACCGACTTTTATTATTTTGTAATTTACATTACTAAGTCTGGCAGTCACTTCAAAAGGTCCCCGATATCGCTTGGAAAGCTTGAAACTCAGGCCAGTCTTCCTTTTAGGACTATAGAGCATCACAAGGTCCCCATTATTATAAGTTATATCTTTGGCCTTTTCATCATAATAAGCTTTCTGCTTCTGCTGGGCTTCCCGAATGTTTTCGCTCACATTATTGACCAATAATGACATCCGTGTCATCTTATTCGCCAAGCTTTCTGAAACATTAATCTTATTAATTCGCAACTCTACGTCAGATCTGTACAGCGGTTCCCTTCCGTAGATTACCATATGCGGCGATACCCCCGTGCTGGATTGTTTCGCACTATTGTATGCATAGCACACATAGGGTAAGTAGGTGCACCAATTACGTTGTCCTTCTGAAACGTACTTTGACAACATACCCAAAAGTGTTCTATTAAAACGTTCTACCAGTCCAATTGTTTGTGGATGGAAAGTCGTCGCATGGGATAATGTCACATTAAAATATCGGGCAGTTTCTTTGACTAAATTGGATGTAAATACAGAGCCTCTGTCCGTAATTAACTGCTGTATGCCCCCAAATCGGCACAATAATTCTGTAATCAAAAAATCATTTATTGTTTCCGCCGTAACTCTGGGCACCGCTTTACATATGGCATATTTTGATAAATATTCCACTGCCACAATGATAAATTTATTTCTTCTATCACTAACTTGCATCGGACCTAATATATCAACCCCAACCTTTTGATATAAATCTGAAACAGAAATCGAAATTAACGGAGCAATTACTTTGTTTATATTTCTCTCTTGACAGCGTTGACAGGACTTGACGTAATCGCTTTTTTTTTTTTTTTTTTTTTTATAATTCGTCCGTTTGGACAGGCTGAGATCAAAGACCATATCGCCTCGTCATAAGTTGAACTCTAATTTTTGTTTTCTGCCTTATCTATGTAGTATCTGTCATTAAACTTCGCATAAGTTTTAAAGAGTCCGAAATGACCTCCCGTCACTGGATCGTCATGGAGTTCGTTCATGCATTCCGCGAAGCACTCTCTTGGCAATACTAATAACTCCTTCGACTCTTGACCGATATTTCTTTTCTTATATAATAATTCCCTGTAAAAAGTAATTTTGATAAATTCGAGAATTATCTTGTTGCATTCGGTTTAAGATATTGCTACAAAATATATCAGCCCGCTGTGCTGCTCTCATATCGATGCTATTCAGTGCATATAAAACAAATCTGTCCTCTTGTTCAGGAACTTTCTCTATGCACTCTGTCTCGGTCTTCGATTAAGGGATTCCTGCTCAAAAAATCTGCCACTACATTATCCCTTCCACAACAGTAGACAATATCGAAATCCCACGATTGCACCGATAAAGCCCATCTTGCAAGTCTGCCATTCATGTCCCGCTTACTCTTCAACCAGACCAACGCTCTATGGTCTGTGACGACTTGAAACTTAAGTCCCCACAAATAATGCTTGAAATATTGTATAGCCCATATCAGACCAAGGCATTCTTTTTCTGTCACCGAATATCTTTGTTCAGCGGCACTTAATTTCCTGGATGCGTAAGCGATAGGTTTCATTTCTTCTTTACCCTGAAATAGACAACTTCCCAAAGCCTTGTCCGAGCTATCGACATACAATCTTGTAATCACTTCTTTATCATTTGAGAAGTAATCCAAAACCGGAGCTTCACATATTCTATTCTTCAATTCATCAAAGGCATTTTGTTCTTCACTGGACCAAACAAACTTCTTATTTTTCTTTGTTAAGCTTGTTATGGGAAATGCAATCTCAGCGAAATTATTTATAAATTTTCTATAATATGAGTATAACCCCAACACGGATCTGACTTCTTTTACATTCTTTGGTGGTTGTATTTTCTTCATAGCTTCCACCTTCTTTATATCCGTTCCAATCCCTTCTGCGGATACCTCATGCCCCAAAACTGTCACCTTCTGATAACCAAACTTGCACTTGGATGGTTTTAGGGTTAAATTGGCAGATTTTAGGCGTAACAAAACATCTTCTAACGCCACCATGAACTCTTCGAAGCTTTCTGCAAACACCAAAATATTATCAACGTAAACTATAACCTTCTTATATTTTATTCCGGCGAGCACTTTATCCATTACTCGTTGAAACATAGCTTGACTCGTCTTCAAACCAAACGGTAACACATTAAATTCATACAGGCCGGAATGCGTCACGAAGGCTGTCTTATCTTTGCCTTCTCCTAGCGCAAGCTGCCAATAGCCCGAATTCATATCAAGATCGGCGAAATACTTTGCTCCCTGCAAACATCCCAATAAATCATCTGTCCTTGGAATCGGATAGGAATCCATTTTTATTTTTTTATTCAATGCGCGGAAATCGATACAAAATCTTGGCGGCCCTTCTGGTTTATCAACCAACACGACAGGGGAAGCATATGGACTCCTTGATTTCTGTATAATGCCATTTTCTAGCATTTCTTGCACTTGTTCATCAATTATTTGTCTTTGTTTCTCAGAGACTCGATACGGTGCTTTATGGACAGGTTCATCATCTGACGTCTTCACTGCAATAAGTGAATCCTTATAGCACCCCAACTCGCTTGTCGCAAACGAAAATGTTCTGCGGAACCCTCTTAATAAATTATCGAGTTCTGACTTCTGCTTGACTGACAAATCATCGTTTATATCAAAGACAACCGGTTTGCTTTCCGAAAGATTCAACAAATAGTTTTCATTTCGTTGCACCAAATCTGTAAAATAAACATAATCAGTTTTCTTCATATAAGTTTCATGCACAAACTCTTTAGTTTGTATTGAAAAGTTAACTTTACATTCGTTATGGTCCGACATTGATTTGAAAGGTATCGAAATGCCTTCTTTCAAAATCAATTCACCATTTTTAAAATCAATAATGGCATTATTATCACGTAAAAAATCTTGCCCAAGAATAAACAGCTCTGCGGGATCAGAAATAATTAATAAATTATGGCGAAAATAAACATTGCCTATTATAAGGCCTATATCAGCGCTGCCTACCACATTGATGGCATGTCCCCCAACAGCTCGTAATGGAATCTGAGGAGAAACGACATGATCTCCGAGTTTCAAACTCTCCCATCGCGATAATGTATGCAAGAGATTGACGCTCCTGAATCTATAAGGGCCTCACAATAATTATCATTCAAAAATACTGGAATAATGGGTACAAAAATATCCCTAGCTTTATCTACATCATCTTGCTGCTGCATAACCGGATTTAATGATCTCCACCTCGTCGCATCCCGGTTTACTGACGACGGGGACTGTAGTTTGGGTGCTGTCTCGAAGAAGAAGGTGTTGCATCTGGTTGCCTTCGCGAACCCTGCTGTTGATTCCACGGACGTGGACGCAAATTGTGTGACGGAGGCGATTGCGGTTCAAAATCCACCCTGCGCGGTGTCACAGCTGCACCCGGTGTTCTATATGGCGTCACATACTCGGATTGCGGTGTGTGCATCGGCTGATCTCCTCGACTTCTGACATCTTCAAAGGTCACCTCCGGATTGAAGATTGGCAATTCTACCTTTTGTGTATAAGTGTCTTCATAATTATAAACATCTTCTACTTGTAATAGTGTTTTTCTCAATTCCTCCTTGGAAGAAAACAACTTTGAAGCCAACAACCACTGATAGCGCATGTTCACGGAGTTTATGTAATGTTTGATGAATTTTGAATCATCCTTGATTTCCGCCTTTGCAGCCAAACTTTCTAAGGCATAGAAATATTCTATGAGCGTTTCCTGACGCTGTTGTTCTCTGTAATAAAATTTCTGTGCAAAATCGGTCTGTGAGGTAAATTGCTCTTTTAATTTATTGATTAGCACCTCGTATGATGTGAAGGTGGAATAATTGGTTTTGTACCAATGCAATGCCGGTCCGTCTAAATATGCGGCAATTGCATACTTCTTCTGGTCGTCCGTCCAGGTTTTTATAATCCCGATAGCGTCAAACTGCATCACAAAATCATCTACATCAGACAAACCACTGAACTTCTTTGCCGGCATCTTCATGGAGCTAAACATTTTTCCTAAAGGGAGGGAAGAATCACACAAAATAGTAAAATAAAATGGTACGCTTTATACCACCGATACTGTCCTTGAATTACCGTTCGTTCTTCTTGGGAAATTGCCTTACCCTAGGCTTATCTTTCCTCTCTCCTGTTAAGCAGCGTTTTTGCTTACGAGAAGTAGCGGGAAATCGTTGTACCTCCACCAACTCGAGCCCTCTTTATAAATAAAACTGATGATTACTTGTAGTTAGTTACTTTCTTTTATTTTCTTCAAATGATTAAATTAATACATGGTAGGTGTGAAATGCTACACTTGTTACTAAAAATACTAAAATCGCTATATGTTTGCATACAATATTTGAGGAGTTCCCTCAATTCCTCACTGATCCCTTCATCAGATTCAGATTTGCTGACAATGGGACCATCTCGGAAGTATACTCTATCAAACCAAAAAAGAATTTTTAAAATCGGTCCACAGTTGACGGAGTAATCGGTGAACATACATAAAAATAAAAAATAAAAATAAAAAATACATACAGTGGAACGTATAACCTCCTCCTTTTTAACCGACTTCAAAAAAGGAGGAGGTTATACGTTCCACTGTTTTTTTTTTTTTTTTTATGTTTGTTCACCGATTACTCCGTCAATTGTGGACCGATTTTAAAAATTCTTTTTTGGTTTGATAGAGTATACTTCCGAGGTAGTCCCATTGTCAGCAAATCTGAATCTGATGAAGGGATCAGTGAGGAATTGAGGGAACTCCTCAAATATTGTATGCAAACATATAGCGATTTTAGTATTTTTAGTAACAAGTGTAGCATTTGCATTCAGAAAGTGTCACTTGGTGAAGCGGAACTGATGATGAAGACCACAGATGGCCACCGGAACTCCTCAACGGTACCGATTTCAAGGGTGGCGATAAGATATCTCGATTAAGATAGTTGAGCGACTACAACGAAGCACATTTAATTGTTTTAAAATGACTATGATTTTCCCGCGGCGTTGCTTGCGGCGAGCTTGAAATGTCTTAAAGTTTCATATATCAACTAAGAAGTGGGACTACATAAGCTTATTATGATCACTAAAAAGTGTAAAATAAAATAAATGTTTTAAAAAACAAAAAAACCGCCTTCAAAAACGCAAAAAATAACTTCTACTACTAGGTACTTTTTGCGTTTTTGAAGGCGGTTTTTTTTTGAAGTCGGTTAAAAAGGCAGAACGATGGCAGCTACGGATCATTCTTTGCTAGTACGGCGAACATTGCGAACAAGAGCGAACCAAACGATAACGGTTAAATGAGTGGATCAATTACTTAAACCTAATTCTATTTATTACAGTTCAATAAAAGCTGATTCATGAAACAAATATATTTATTTATGTAACGGTGCATAATTAGCTCTTAAGATATGAGTGCCGAGGTTAGAACGCGAGCTTGTGAGCACTGTAATGACCTTAAGAGTGACCCTCATTATGTACCAGTCAGCTTTTATTGAAGCTGTAATAGAATTAGGTTTAAGTAATTGATTAACACTTTTACTGCCAAGAGCTCTGATTTTCATACAAAATGGACTCGCTTAGCGGGTTGGTACTGTTGGTAGTCGCAGTTAAAAAGTGTTAATTTATAAAACATTGGTAAGAATAAATAATTAATTCACAATTTAGAGTAAAATTATAGTACTATAAGATGTTTTAACTAAAAAGAGATAATTATGAGTGTCCAACGTTACAACAGTCGACTACAAAGAGGTGTATCTACTTTGTAAAGGTGGATACATCGTGGATACATTCCATACATGTAAATCAAAGGTAATTTTTTTTACAACATTGACTGAGTTATCATTATAGCTCTCGAAAAAACATTTTGTACCTATAAACGTTATATATACGTTATTATATTCATTTATGTCTGGTGGACGTTTAGGACATATTGAACTCGAAAAGTGTAATTTTCGCTAGAGTGACGTGTCCCCTTACGCTCTAAATCCAAAACTACAAGTACAAAAAAACTTTTTTTTTTTTTACATGAAAGCACATAATTATAATATAACGAATTTAAAAGGAATACTATCACGATTAAATAGACATGATTTTTTCCCGAGATCCAGGCGACTAAAGTGTTTCTAGCATAGCACACCGAATAACTTTAAGTTGAAAATTCGTTCACACTTGTTGCTTTTAGGAATAGTTTTTTGTGTTTGTATAACGGCGTCGGAACCCTACACTGAGCATGTTCCGACATGCTCATGCCCGGTTTTTTTTCTAAAGAAACATCAAAAACGGTGACACTAAACCTTATCGCCGTCGCAACATGGTTAAAATTGATTTAAGTTTGACCAAAGAACCCTTTTTAAAATGATCTGAAATTAAACTCACGCACCTTAACTCTGCATACCGTTTTAATTCATCGAGTGTCCAGAGGTGAAATTCTAAAATAGATCTTAAAGTTAGTGTGGCAAGTGTTTTTTTAAATCGTGTGGCGTGACGTCAATGAATAGCGGACTAAGTTGCGGGGTCCTCAAAGTTTACATTCGCTTATCACAGCGAGCTCCAAAATATCTAGGCCTCAATCCGGTTGATTGGGAATGTGTGTCGCGGAAGTGGCGCAGCGCGGGGCGCCGGCGGCGAAAGGGGACGGGGCTTTCGTCGAGATTATGCAGACCTGTTTAATGAGCACTTGGCTCATTACGCGAGTTATCAACTTAGCAAAACTGAAATATAAAGACGAGCATGTTCATTTAATTGTACAGCGCCATAGGTCTTAAAGTATTTCTGGTTCGTGTAAAGTCGGTTAGACTAGCATAAGACCGTATGAGTGTGAGTAAGAGGAAGGTACCCCAGCTAACCAGGCCTAATTCAAAGCCCAGTCTTATAAAAAATCCCATTCAGAATTTGATGCCTATCAGTTATGATTACGACGTTACGTTTTGACTTAAAATGAGTATTTGTTGCATTGTGAGTTGTGTTAAGTGACTCATCTAGCTTTTCGCCGGTGAATTGATTTACCGACAGCAATGCAAACTCAATATCTTACGATGATTAGAAGTTAAGATAAAATAATGGTAAAGCTTAGTAACATAGCTGGTTGGCGAAAATTGTATCGCAAAGTATCACTTACAAACAAATTTACAACCCCAAATTTATACCATATTTTAATAATGGCTAATGATCATTTGGCAGAATAACTTTTTGTACTTTAAGTTTTGAAAACTGACTGCGCCTCTATTCTAGGCGGTATAAACGTTATCGTAGTTTACCTGTTAAGGTATTGTTATGACGTCAGCCGTCATTACTGTCAAGAAAATAAGAGCTATCAAAACGTTGACAAAACGATAACAAGATAAAAATGATATTGTTTTTACCGTGTTGAATAGAGGAGCTGTTTTGGCAAACGGTCATTTAGCAAATACTTACTTGGTGACTTTTCAATATGCCATTTATCTTTTCGTCCAATGTATCGCTCGCTTGATACTATAACATAATTTTCCCAAAATTTAGTATGGCATATATTTTCTATCCTAATTCAGTAGGAAATAAGATGCAAGTTTTAGAACAAATTAAAACCTTTTCTGCTCGTTATGTAAATAAGTTTGTCCATTTGACACACTTAAATCGTCTGCCGAGAATGATAAGACATTATTGACATTACATTGAAATAAGCATTCGATTCGATCCCATCAATGTTTTTAAGTATCCAGCCAGTGTTAAAAGTGGCCACTTGGCCAGTCCGCGATATTCATCAGATAGTCGAACTACTTATGTAGACGCCATAAAGATAAAATATAACATGACTAGCTTCTGCACGCGACTTCGTCCGCGTAGAATTAGTTATTCGGCCATCCCGTGTTGTTGGGTTTTCCCAACTAGTGCTAGTTGTAGGTAAAAATATGTTCATGCTCATAGAGTAAATTGTTACGAAATTTAGTGGTAATGTTATCCTACAGGAATATTACTGTTATCCTGGATTTACTTCCGTATACTTATTGTATGTCCAGACAATCCCACTGATATTATAAATGCGAAAGATTGTGTGTGTGTGTGTGTGTGTTGGTTTGTTACTCCTTCACGTTGCAACGGCTGGTCGGATTTGAATGAAATTTGTAGTGGAGATAGCTTATATCCTGAATGAGTCTATATCGGAATCCATAATAACGTTTGTCCTAATGGTCATTTGACCTAATTCATCGTTTGTCCTAAAAGCCATTTCCGCCTGAAGTTTAAAACTTTTCAGTGGTGTTATAACACAACCCTAACCTAACCTAACCGCAGGTATAATGGAAAGCCTAAAAAGTTGTCTGACTCAGCTGAAAACCAGTTTAGGACAAACGATATTATGGATCGCGAATGACACCTATCCTGAATGAAAGCCTACTTTATACAGGGTGTTAGGCAGAAGGTTGGACAAACTTTTGGCACTAACTCTGTAGGTCATACTCATCAACTTTTACTACGGGACCAACATCCAAATCGCGAAAAAAAAAACTGCTCTCCCATACACTTTGGCTGTTTAGCTCTCAGTTTGTATGGAACAGCTGTTTTTTTTCGCGATTTGGATGTTGGTCCCATAATAAGTTTGTCCAACCTTCTGCCTAACACCCTGTATGTCTCGAAAACTTTTAAAGTTCCCGAAGGAATAAACACAAATAGTCTAAACGAAGGAAGTCACGGGCAAACACTATAGGTACAGGGTGATAGGAAATTCGCCGTATTACTTGAAAGGAGTTATTCTACAGCTCATTTGTAATGATTTAAGTCCAGTCAACCAGGGGTCAAAACTCATTGGTTTTCGAGTTATTCACGTTTTTAGATTTTTCTTAAAAATACCCGGCTTTCGACCTAAAACTAGTAATTGTGTAAAAACTTCGTCATTTAGAAATAAAAAAAAGCATTTTTTAAATAGCCAATGAACTACTAATTACGAAAAAAAAAAAATGCCCAATGAATGCAAATTTAAGCAAATAAAAGGATTTGAAGTCGGAAGTTCTAGTAATTATTTTCCAAATTTTGTAACATTTTAAAGCATAACTAAAAAAAAAGTACAACACTTCGCGTACAAATTACAGGAATAGTTTGCTCAATTCATAAGCTTTCTAAAAAGGTACAATTTATGACATTTTCAGGTAGAAGACTTGACTTAGCGTACTTGACTCTAAATGGGTTTGTTTGTGCCGTTTTAGGTTCTCCGAGGGCTTACTTTGTCTTCAGTGTCTTATCTCAACTTATCTTCTTGAGGTAGAAGGCACAGCGGATTGCCGTTGGTGACACAAACAAAGGGTCATTAGGTCAATTAATTTAATTTGTTTGTTTCAAAAATTCTAGTACGTGGGGTTTTTTGCCTTCTCCTTCTCCTTCGCTTGATTTTTTGGGTTTTGACCTTTGGGAGCCCTAAAGTGCAGATTATGGTACTTTGTTATCCCTTCACGGTCGAAATACCAATGTCGTTACCCTAACCGCCGTTTACCTCACGTAATGATGATGTTTGGTTCATCGTACCGTCTTATTCGGGAAAGAGGATCAGTTCAACGCCGCCAAGCTGACGCTGGAAGACCTCGACATGATCCTGCTGAAGTAGAAGAAATCTATATCTGCGGTGTGCAGTCTTTTATCGATAACCATGCTTCACACATTTTATGAGCAGGAAGTAAAGCCAGAAGTAATGCCAATCTGGTCATGGTTCGACCTTCTTTTATTTTATTTAGTTTTAACTTCAGACTTTTTCCAAATTGCTATGCTATAGTGGAACCAACCAGACACTTGCACCTGGGGAAACACGGCATGAACGCCATTAATTTGTGCCTGTTCGTAATCGCATTTAAAATGAGCTATGGATAGACCAAGCTTTTCTTTAAGCAACATGAAAAATCGGTAGTAGGTTTCTTCCTTTTTATTTGGTAATAACCCGTACACTACGGGAAACACTTGATTGGTTTCTATATTCGATTTGTTATCTAAATGTAAACGCGTACATTTGGACGAATGGGGATGGTGCACTTTTGAATGTGCCGTCGGCTAGGTATGACCCCTTTGATTTTCGAATTAAATTTTGGCATAAGGGTGAAGAGAATATCAAAAAAAAAATCTTCATATCCATCTTCACACACGAGGAAATCTTCGACAAAAGTTTGGGATAATCTGACGTCTTCTGGGTTCTTAAATGGGAGTCTATCTGGGGATAGAATTTTTTTTCGAGCAGCATAACACGAGTTTTCGTATACTGAGAAAGGCAGTATGAATTTTCCAAAGTTTTGAAAATCATCATCTTATATTGCTTGAATCGGCCCCAAGTTTTGACAGACGTTTTTTTTTATTTATCCAGCACCGGTATCATATTGGGTCGTCCCATTCGATTTTTGTCAAGTTCTTAGTTCGTCCCATTCTGCTTTCGTCCTCCATTCTTAATTTGCCACTTTCGCCGGTAGTCTTTGTAGTCTTTGGTCCAATTTGTTGTTTGTCTTGTTCTTATTCAGGCTCATTCGATGTTCGTTGTCACGTTGTCACTTATGTCATAGACTTATGACCACAAAATAACCAACACAGTTCTCTTCCCAATGACCTCTTTTTATCTAGTATTACCTACGAACTTTTGTGCTACTATATTACCTACTACCCATTCATTGCTGAGGCTATAATGTATATCTACTTTACTGCCGTCCTATATCTAAAACCGTACAAAGCTGCTTTTTACAGGTTTCTATAGTTTACATGGGGCTAAAAGAGAAATAAAAGCTCCACCGGATGGTCCTAAGTGGTGTACACAAAGAACTGAAAAAGAATTTAATATTTAAAATAGCTTTATTTTGCAAATTAAACTTAAAATATTCATTCTTTTGCAAAAAAAAACAACTTGTAAAAAATTAACGACGCACATTAATGTTCTTCGTTATTATTATTAACGTAGTATACCGTACTCAAACTTTCCAAACTTTTAGCAACTTCGATGTTACCCATCTCTAAATCTTCTATTATTTTTGCAATTGCGTCATCAGCGTGGACATATCTCTTTCTCCTTTTTTTTGGGATCCCGACAATCATTTGGGCTGCCCTTATTTCTTGGTGTCTAGCCTCCTTTTTCAGGGTATCTAGAAACCGGTAAAGAGATTTACTCTTGTCAGTTTTAATATTCAGCCTATGGTGCCAACCTTCCAGGCTGTTGCCGGTTCGATGGCGTTGGCCAGCACAAGAAAACATTTTAGGCGTTATTTTGTTAAACCACTGAGTGGTCATATATTGAAAAAACCTGTCTACTCTGATTGTCATCGGGTGAAATGCTCTCAATATAGCACCAAGCTTCCGGGATATGTGTTTCTGGAAGTAGAGCTAATAAGGTTGACAATTTAACAACTTTTTTGCAATATACATCTTCATTTAGGGATAATTCCTTTGCCTTTCGCCATATTGTTTTCGTTTTGTTTGTGTTTGGTTTAAAAATAATTATGAGAGTCAATATGGACCCCGTTACGGGATATGATCTCGTTATAGCCTGACCAGAAAAATAAAAAAACCTTGCCATATTATTGCGGAAATTATATGAACTGATAGAGAGAGCTATTACATTTCACGAAACATAGATAAAAAAGTGTTAGTGGCGACCCCATTATAGGTACCTAGAGGTTTTTTATTTTTCTGGTCAGGCTATAATTTAGTCACATTATAAGCTTAAGCTTAAAACGTTCCGTTTGTTTGTGACATCTGCTTCTTTGGATTTTTTATCAAGCAATATTTTTTGGGATAAATTAAAACTAGCACAAAAAAAATGTTAATCCATGATTATTGAATAAACTTTATACGTAAAAGCAAACCACACATTTTGCAATTTTCTATTGTGATGTAAAATGCTCTGACATGTATTTATAATAATATTCCAGTTATTCCGCATTACTACCGTGAAACGTTCCCTATAAAAAACCTTACATTTACTTCTTGAAAGGTCTTTCTAATGCTAAAAAAACAAGGTATACTTAAAGGACATGTTTATCTTACGGTTACTTAAACTGTGTATCGGCGAACAGAAAACTTAATAGGGAATATTCATGACTTTTTTCAAAGCTTCACTAAAAGCTGATTCATGTAACAAACAGTTGAAAAAAATCTTTTTTTTTTATACTTAGCTATAAAAATAACCAAGATATAAGCCAACGAAGATTTGTTCCTCTCATTCTAGCTAATCAGAATTAAACATGGTTATATGTTATATGGCCGACCTGTTACATGACGTCACAATGCATATCGCATCTCTCCGTCTCATCGCTGTCTAATTTAAAATGCTTGTATCATCCGTAATTCTTGGCCAATTTTCATTTTAATTTTATTTTTGGTGAAGAGATTAGGTACAGTATTTATTTTCATATGTTCTTGAGAAATGCGATTTCAAAAATCCTTGCATATTCCCTATTGTTCAGTAGCGACCGACGGTGCGTGAGTCTTACTCGCACTTGATCAGTTTTCTTGTCTTAATATTTTGAGCTCAGCATTCTTAGCAACACATAGAACTTGGCAATCAGAAACACTCAATCTAAATCTGCGCCTACGTACAGCCTTTGCCCTCCTTCCCCCACCGAGGTGCGCCGGCGACGAGAGAAATGGCGTGACCTTGTTTCTTGACCCACTGACGACGTCGCGGCCGTGCGCCACGCACACATGAAAACCAGGAAGATACCTACAAACACTAGGTAGGCATGAAACTTAAGGACGTCACTTAATGGTTCCAAAAATTTATATGTAACTAATTTACTTTATAAGCTTATATATATATATATTATTATTATTATTATTATTATAACTCAAGAATGGCTCGATCGTATTGAATAATTTCATTTTTGTTGTGTTAATTATCAAGACAAGTTTAATAAGTACAAAAAAATCAAATTACACCGGGGCGGCGCCGGGCACGGACAGCTAGTTACTAATAATAAAGATACCTACTTGGTGAGTTACAGGCTTTTTACTTGTTATGCAAAATTTACTCGCAGTGTTCAATTGCTTATTAAAACGAGTCTAAAGACCCCAAAAACGGTATATGTTGTACATTTAAGAAGTTGTTATGGCTACGAAAGTTCGCCAATCTTCTGTATTGGATAGAGCAAGTGATCGAAAAATGGTCTTAGAACGATAGTTCTAAATATTGAAGTTACCTACAACTAAATTGGTAACTTTTCTTATTGAATTGACTGCGTACCCGATAAAAAAGTAAAATCTTGCCAGGAAACAAACTGTTTATTAAGGAACCTTAAAAAGTTCTTTTAAACCGGTGAAGAATATTGTACAGTCGCCTAAAAAGTGACGTAGGGTAAACCTATTTGCCTACTTAAGGATTTCAAACACATTGACACGCAATAAAAAAGAAAATATGATAGTTACCAACTTTCTATTACTATTTTCTTATGACCTAATAAACTCTCCTATAGATAGAGTATATATTTTTTTAATTAAAACTTACATAACATAGGAAATAATGCAAAAAAATTAAATCATCTAAAAAGTACCCATAGCCTACAGTAATTGCCAACATGACAGCACAGCTGCAGCACAGTAAATGCCCAATACCCTCAAATTATAAATCAAAGTCTTTGTCTGACGTCTGTCGTCAGAATTGACTTTAAACATAAATAAACATTAAACTCAAACGTAACAGGATAATTAAAAAATAAATAATAATAATAGTTAATTAAAAAATATTGCGATTAGGTTTCATAACAGCATCAAATAATTCCTTCGCTGATGATGGCACCACATGGCAATTGCTAAAAAATCGGTGGGCAATAAATAAAAATATTCAAATTTTGGTTCAGTGATTGCCCACAGCTAAAATTACCGTTAGCATTCAAAATTTAACACAGTTTTACATTAAAAACGATGTCAATACTTTTAATTTTATCACATTCATGCAATAGAATGGTAAATATCAAATAACCGACTCACAAAAATAACGTTTACGAAAGTAAGTTTGTAAGAAAACTGTTAAAATGTTTACCTGTTTGAGTAACACTTTCACCCATCTGGACAAAATCCACCTTTAATGTTTTTTTTAGAGTGTTCCGATTTGTCAATTTTAAATCTACTAAACATCAAATTACAGCACCATCTGAAGAATTCTAATCAAACTAGAACGATCCCAAGCGAACATTCGACAATGTTTTATTTTAGTTTTAATCACTGTCGGTGGGCAGTACCTACTCGACTTTACATTTCTGCTGCTATGCGCATTGTGCTGCTATGTATAAGAACTTCATATAACTTGGTAGGTACCCATTTAGATCTAAATTATTTTATCGGGGAAGGAAGCTGACAATCCTGTACAGGATCAGGAAATAGGTACCTACTTTACTTTTATCTAACTTGGCCCCTTTTCCTTTGCACTCGCGCTATTTGGAAGTGGTCTCGGTTTCAGATGACTGAGTCAATCCGTCAGTAAGTGATAAAAATAATGATTTTTGGAAGTCAATATCTCGTGTCGAGACCTGTGATAGCTGAAGTTTGCTCCAAACAAACCTGCAAGCCCCGGTCGTCCGCCGTGTGCCGAGTGGCGCCCTCATTATTATTATTGTGGTTTCTAATAAACTAAAGGAGGTATATTTCTGAAATCAAAGAGTTTTGATTTGTTGTACAGATGAATATCTACTCAATTTAAATTATATATTACAAATATCAACATGTCTTAGTTGATTACACGAAGGTTATTAAATAATGTCATTATATCTATGCAATATATTTATGTAATATTTTTTTTTTGCATTGAGATCTGGGATCATCATCGTTCCTGTAGGATTTCGGAATAGCATTTATATTAAGCAATTAAAGCAATCTTGGCAAAATAACTCAAAAAAAATTACTTCATTTTTAGAGTGATTTTCATTAGAGAGCCCACAGTCTTCGCAAATAGCTTCGGGTATTACTCCTAGGTGAACAGGTGGTATAAACCAACAGCACATTGCATCGTAGTAAACTTTTCTTTTCAATATTTTTGGTAAGTTTAATGACGAAAACTTATTATGGATCATTATTATCTGGAACAATAAAATAAAGAATAAAATGAAATGTAATTTTATTTTCAAATTAATAAATTACATTGGGACATACTCACTCGTTGACTATCTGGTATACCATTATTAATACTGAATAACTGAAATATGTATTTCTTCATCGCCTTTAGGATAAATTTATAAGTTAATTCATAAAGACTGCACATTTTATTTGAAGGCATTTTCACGACCGCTGCTTTGCTATGAATTTTATGACAACTTTCCAAGTCATCATTAAATATTCTTTTTTAATATCTTGAGGATATTCAGCCAGTATTAAAAGAGTATTCCTGACTATTTTTAGGGTTCTGTAGCTAAAATGGCAAAAAAGGAACCCTTAAACCCTTATAGTTTCGTTATGTCCGTCTGTTTGTCTGTCCGTATGTCACAGGCATTTTAGACAAAAACTATGAGGTGTACATAAACGAAATTTGGAATATAGGTGTATTTTGTAAGCCGCTATACAAGGTGCTCGCGAGGAATCCGCATAACTTTGCCAGCGTATTCCTGAGGCCAAAAGAAACTTAAAATGTTATTATGACTTTCGATGTTTTCTGTATTTTTTTTACAAAGACTTGACAATGTCACCTTGGTGATTGTCAAATAGACTGTCTAGACTAAAATAACACAGTAGCATTTTTTTTTAAGAAAAACGTATTTTCCACTCAGTTACGACGGAAAAATGATCCCCAAAAAATTTAAATTATCTTTGAAACTAACCCGAATCCAGAGAAATTCATATGACATTTTAAGTTTCTTTTGGCCTCAGGAATACGCTGGCAAAATTATGCGGATTCCTCGCGAGCACCCTGTATAGCTGTGTAGTCACATGACCGAAAACATTTGTTTTAAGGGGGCTCTCCACTCCATACATGTAACTGAAAATCAAAAAGCAAAATATTGATGTGTGTGACATCAATCAATAGGTGTTTGAAAATACATATGAGTTTTCTCATGTTTTTTTTTGCTGAAATGATTATATTCGAAGATAATCCTTCCGAAAGTCACCAAAATTGTGTGCCACCCCCTATAACTTTTGAACCGTGCAATCGAAAAATATGAAATAAATCATGGACAGTGCTTATAAAATACTTTAAAAAATACTGTTTTGAAGAAGATAGGTCTAACGGTTATGGAGTTATCACCTTTTATCCAAAAGGACGTAAGTGCCTTGAGTTTTCCATGAAGATACGACCTTTTTGATGTAACATATGTTTATAGTACTAAGTAGGTACGGAACCCAATCAATTCAATGTGCGTGATCCGACATGCATTTGGCCGGTTTTAAAAATTAAAATGTCCGTCTATCACCAGGCTGTATCTCATGAACCTAGGCTAGCTAGGCTAGACAGCTGAAATTTCCACAGATGATGTATTGCTGTTGCCGCTACAACAACAACAAGTACGGAACCCTCAGTTGTCGAGTCCGACCCGCACTTGCATGGTTTTTTACTTCTAACGACCTCAGGATTATGCTGTTAAAATCTCTCTGGTTCCTCACGGGCATCCTGTATAATTATCAAATATGGCATAGATAACGTAAATTAATCTACTTTGTTAAAAGCTTTTAAGACTTAAATGCTACAAACCTTATAGACTTAAACCTTCAAAGCTTAGGAGGCTTTAAAGCTTGAGGCTTAAAGACTCTGAGGTTTCTGTGCTCGTAAGCAACAACGCGAACTTATTAAGTTGAGGCTTATATGGTCGCGACTCAAGTCTTGTAGTTTACGCCTCGAAGCTTAAATTCACAAGACTAGTCTCAACCCTTAAGTACAGCTTTGAGGCAAACCTAATTTCAATGTAGCTCCAATAGATTGCGCTTTGTTTAGACCAACTGTTTGAGTTCTATCAGTTGACATAAGAGTTAAAACTTTATTGGATAATCCATAACGTTCTTATTTTAAAATAAGGGTCATGATGTTCCACGCAATCAAAAGCTGTAGAAAGATCACAAAATATTCCTACTGGATCACAAGATTTCTCTCAACTGTTATATATATTATACTAGCTGTCCGCGCCCGGCGTCGCCCGGGTGTAAGTTTTTTTTTCATACCCACCTTATGAAAAATAGTTTACGACCTATTCTCAGACCTACTGAATATACACACAAAATTTCATAAGAATCGGTCGAGCCGTTTCGGAGGAGTTCGGTTACAAACACTGTGACACGAGACTTTTATATATTAGAGAGATAGATAGATATAACGTAATTCTTACATAAAAATTTAAATATTTTGCATGCCTGCTTAATGGTGAATTCTGCCGTTATATACTGTTCTGTAATTTTGCTAGATCTGGAAAGGTCCCCTCTGATACGCAATTTATGTAAATTAATGGTATTATGTTTATGATATAAAAGAGTACTTTAACTGATGTGCCCCACAAATCCTCAGTATTTTTTAAACTAAGCTATTTAAATACCTTGACCTATCTGAATCTACAGGGCTGAATTCAAAGTTATACTTTAATAATATTATTTCTTATACACTTAAGTAATATTTGCTTTGAGTCAACACACGTAATGGATGAATTTTAGGTTGTAACTAACTCCGTTTATGAGATAGGTACACGTGAAATACAAACGGACAGACGTACGGACCGCAAAATGCCAGCTATAGGTTTCCATTTTGCTGTTTGGGTACGAAACCTTAATAAATAGGTAAGTAAGTGCATAACTTTACAAACTTACTACAGAACCGGCGGCAGCGAGGCAATGCCCTAAGCTCCTGAACTGCAGCGAAAGTGAACAACCCAAATTACTTTTGATTCTTATTGTGGCTTTGTTTGTTTTTAGGCTTTCGTGTAAATTGTACAAAAAATGGTTAACACAATGTACCTACCTAATACAAAACCATAGCTTGCGCGCAAAAAAAATGCGACATGCGATTTTGGTTCACATGAAGATTCGCCAACGAGCCATTAGCGAGCTTGTGCTGGTCGCGCAGGCGCAGCGTCGAGAGCGAACGCGCGTAGGTACAGTTAGATTCTGCCATGACTTTTACTTTTGTGTTTCACTCGCCGCCCCTTTAGCATAGTCAGTTATTATTGTGAGCCGATGGTTATTCAAACCGACGCTGCTGCTTTCTTTACCTAAGTATGTACTTATTTTACGTGTAATATGATTAATAATCTCCTAATGATCACTATAAGTGCATTGCCTACGTATACTATACATAATTATAAGTTCGTCTCAATCCTCCCTCTTGAGTCCAGTCCATTCCAGAGGATGCCCCCTGACCTTCTAGTAATTGATCATTTGATCAATCTGTGAAACTGCAAAATAAATACACATTAAAATCCGGCCAAGTACGAGTTGAACTCGCGTGTTGCGTGGAGAGAGGTTTCCGTACATACGTATTTTTTTTTAAATTTTATTTGATGGAATTCTTATAGGTTTTCCTGTAATCTACAACCATTGAACTATATTATGTATTTTATTAAAATTTTGGTGGTCAATTTTCGTCTTCTTTCATGAATAAAATCAAAACTATTTATTTTACAATAATAACAAAAATATACGTGAGATCCTCATAACGATCCCTTTCATTTCATACTTCTCTGTCAAGAAAGTACCGGGAAAAGGTCAATAATACAAAAAATGTAAGTTATTCTTCCAAATTTATTTTATAGCCTTCAAAGTATGCTCCTTCAGAACACTCACTCACGCTTACGAATAATCCGAACATCATCGAAACATTTTTTAAACGCTTTTTCCGGAATTGCGTTGTCCTCGGCGCGAATTGTCTTTTATTTCTTCTACCGAATGAAAACGGGTGCCTCGAAGTGGTAATTTGAGTTTAGGAAAAATAATAAAGTCGGCTGGAGCCATATCTGGTGAATTAGGTGGTGGCTCGATGGTATTTGTTGAGTTTTTGGTCAAAAATTCGTTCAAAAATCAGTTATCGCCCATGCGACGATAGCGAAACGGCCGAGCTCTACATGACATCTGATAACTTTTTGACAGTGCGAGTTATGGTCGTCTTGGCAACATTTTACATGAAAATGTTTTTGACGGGATTTCACTTCTTTTTGTAAATTGCTTATTATGGGAGCCCTCCCTTCATCTTGCTTAATATCTATTGTCCGAAATACACTTAACCTACTTAACTTAAACAGTTATCGCAGATCAAAATGAAACGTCATTTTATCCGGTGTTGCTAGAATATCTAATGAAATAAATCGTTCAAATCTGTCAAGCAACTTGTGAGATAGAAACCCATAGAATAAGAATGGCATAAGGTGGAAGTACTAGTACTCGACGCGGTACTAATAATCGTCGCCATACTTTGACTGGGATAAATAAAAAAAGATTAACATTACTTTTGTCACCACCTCATTTTAGCGATGGGAAATGTTTGTGGCTTTGATATTTCACACGCCAATTTTTTTATAAAGAAAAGGACTGCCAGCAAAAGTACCTGTCATTTACTCATACAATCCGATTGACTAGTTATTTTTTTCATTCTGATAAATTTATATATGGTGACCATATAAAACAAATTCCAACTAACAAAAGTAAAGGTCATATTTCCCAAATCACATGTAAATGTTTTGTGTAGATGTATATTGAACATAATATCACGACGCAAATAAATATTTTCTGTTAACATGTCGAGTACTAGTACTTCCACCTTAGAAGCTTGACTGTAAAATGAACTTTGCACCAACTATATATCTACAGTATTCCCAGCTTAGCTTTCGGCTGGCTATCGCTATCACACTTACACTCGCTGATCTGACGGTATATTTTTCACTCGTCATAGAAAAAAACGAAGATTGTCGATCGCTATTAAGAAAATGGTGGTACTGTACTAAGTTTTTAGATGATGCATTACGTAAGAGAAAATGAAATAGGGGTAGTTTTCCTCAATCACCCAAAGGTATAAGTTCGCCTTTGTACATTACTATTCTGTGTTAAAAGTGTTTACATACATACATACGTTCCCGGACATACGAGATCCATTCAAATTTGACGTTACCTTGTGAAAATACCAGTTAAAGAAAAAACTTACCTTTTCCTTTATTTTCTCTTATTGTACAGTAATCTAAAAAAGTATAGAGAAATTATAGCTGCTATATATCAGTCAGACCAATAATCTCATACAAACTTCCATCCCGTAGTTTAAGGGGTTGAGGGGTAAAAGTTCCAAGTTTTAGAATTTTTATGTTGTTTGTGTACTAATACTAGCTTACATACCAAATTTCAGCTTTCTAGGACTTCAGGAAGTGGGTACAATAACAATTTCGATGACCATTAGTGAGTCAGTTACGAAATCGGGGTTTTTTAGATATCAATAAAATCTAAAGTGTAAGAGCTATGTAATTGAAATTTTATATGTTTAATAAGTCTAACTATTGACATCATATCCCGAGAATTCTGTTTAACTGGTATAATCGAAACCCAAGTTATGAGCGTTCAATAAAACGACGAACCGCTTTGAGACAAGGTAACTAGGTAGTGCCCCTTGCGCTTCGTTCGCTTGGCTCCTCTTGGCGGGGGCACTACCGTGCCCCCAGATATGACAAAGTAAGGTTTGCAAAAACTTTTTTTTTAATTTCCTAATTTGTCCCACTAAAATCACACTTATTTAAAAAAAAAAATTACTTTGCTCATCTGTGTTTGGATCATAGGATTACACCATCCTACCAAATTTCGTCTGACTTGGTCCAGGAGATTCGGAGCAAATTGGCTGTGACAGACGGACGGACGGACGGACAGACAGACGCATGAGTGATCCTATAAGGGTTCCGTTTTTTTTTCATTTTTTGTACGGATCCCTAAAAACGGTAAAGTGCGAGTCGGAATTGCGCACCGAGGGTTCCGTATTTATGATAATATGGTTGGAAAACGCAAATCTAAAGTTAAAGTATATATTTAGATTTTTTAGTAAAATACCTTTACCCGCGACTTCAACCTAATAAAACGTAATAAAAACATAATAAAACGCTACCACAGAACTAATATCGAGACAGAAGGAAAGAGTTCGTCGATTTATATAAGAACCGAGCGTGTAACATTTTGCGTGGTACTTTGACGTCACGTGACTCTTTTAGTGATGTGCACAACTTAAACAGAATCGTTTCCAATCGTGTCATCGATGATCGATCGCAACGAAAGAGCGACAGTGAGCCAACAGACTTCAACGGGAGGGGACGCGCGCGCTCTTGCGACGCACCCGCTCACCATTCTACCGAGAGAACCGACCGAATAATGAGTAGTGAATGATGAAGTTCATAAGGAATATGTATATTTTAAAACAATATCTATTCGTTTTAGAGCTTATTTCATGCCATATAGAATAAATAATATGGATTAGGTATTCTCTGTTAACCATCGTTACTGTAAGGCTATAAAATAAATAGAAACTAAGTACTCAGGTAGTTAAAATATTTCATAGAATCGAATTGGGGATCGATTTTGACACTTGACAGAAGAATGAGTACAAAAATATATGTGATTTTTTAAGCTAATTTCTGTTACTCTGTAGTATAGGTAGGTATAGCCCGACATGCTTCATATCTACTTTCATGATCACACACAAAATTTCATCTAAATCGGTCCAGCCGTTTAGTTGGGAGTTAGGTGATTGGCGACATACCGACAGCACCACCTACCGGGTCCAATTGTGTTTTCAAACCATCCAGGAACCCATTGAAATATACGCGCAAAATTTCATAGCTTCTGCCCGCAACATCATCCTTCCAACTTTTAAATTTTCCGGGATAAAAAGTAGCCTATGTTTCAATCCAGTGTCCTCCTGACGCCTAAGGATTTAATGAGGGCACTTTGTCACTACGGCCGAATGTACTTACTTTACAAAGCACTAAATAGTGTTCGTTGCAAAGACCGAGACTTTGTAAGTTGAATAAAACCGAATAAAAAAATCATGAGTTTTTGCTAAAACAAATGTATTTTATTATTATTTGACAAATCAAATGAACCTTTTAATTTGTAGGTATTTTTTGTCCTTTATGACTTTAGGTGTTTAAGCCATAAATAGGTATGTATGTAAATCAAAAAATCCTGCTGTCTGTTCGCTCAGATATTTTAAACTACGCAACGGATTTTAATGCAATTTTCAGCAATAGATAGAGTGATTCAACAAGAAGGTTTTTTATGTATTATAAATTCTGGTTTATGAACGGGTTTTACAGAAAACTCACATAAACCGAAGCGAAGCGAGGGCGGGTCGCTAGTATTATTCAAAATATTCATTTTATTGAATGTAAAACCATAAAATAGGTAGCAAATACAATAATATTTATTCATATATATCCAAATACTTACTTACTGTGCTTATTATTAACATTTTGCATGAAATAACGACCGAAGTATTTTTTTATAGGTTTGTAAAATTGTGGTTGTAAAATTGATTTTAATCGACTAAGAAATCGGCATTGAAAATCGCAGGGTATATCTTAATTTTGACAGAAAAATGAGAAACTAGCCTGGAACACGTCGCGTCTCGGCAAGTGCTCGACAGTTTGGATTGTTTTATTTTCGTTGCTGGTTTTCAATGCATGCCAAGTCAAATTAAAGCCCCAATGAAAAAGTAGTATTAGACGTCACCCGCTACAACAAAATAAATGGTTTTATAAATAATAGTAGATATTTTAGGGCAGAGTACTTACCGATGAAAGGAAATATCTTGATTTACAGCTCCAACTTTTTTTGTGGTGTTTGAACAGTTTATTATGGAGCAAGGGGGCATTTTGTTTTACATCCGAACGTCACACGTGGACAGCGGTCGAGAGCGGACTGAGTATCGGGGCGAGTAATTAGGTTCTCTGAACTCCTTTTCGGCACGCGAAGTACATACACTCTTTCCTTCTATCTCTGTGAACGCTACTTACTTATGTTACTCCGAAACCGATGTTCCAACTCCGTCACTTTCGCTCTACTTATAAAACAATCAACCTATCAAAATTTTTGGTTGGTTTTGAAAGTCGAGTATAGCAACATCTATCTAGAAGGTAGCTATTGGCTATTTGCTAAGAGGTGGCGTAAATAAAGGTAGGTACTAAGAAAGTTCCGATTTTATGATAAGAAAGTAGAATAGGTTCGAGAAAATACTAATTTTGACTTAAACTTTATATTTATTTTTATGAATAAGAGAGGGCCCCCGTGGCAAAGTACCACAGATGGTGGCAGAATTTCCTCGTTATATAGCAATGCTAATTCGTTGCCCGAGGAAGCTGCCAGCTCTGTGGTCTCCGGTTGTTTCTATCAGCCTTTTTGAAATGTTCTTAAAAAGGCTGATAGCACCGGGTCCCCACGGACCAAGGGTCTCGACGCCGAATGGAACGAAATTATATTCTGCGCCGAAACCCTTGCACTTATTCTTTTTAATAGTTTCGGCCGCCTCAGCTGCTGAACCTGGGTTATAGCTTTCTGAATTAGGTCACTATTAGGCGATATATATAAAAGGCAAGTAACCTGACTGATTTATATATTAACGCACAGCCAAAACTACTGTACCTAGAAACTTGAAATTTGGTACAGGAGTTCCTTTCATGATGTAAGTGAGCACTAAGAAAGGATTTTCCGAAAATCGACCCCAACTGGGAGAAATGGGGGGATTAGCGGGAAACTAATTCTACGCGTACGAAGTCGCAGGCGTCCTCTAGTGTCAGGATAAGTTACATGCATACATATAAGTGATAACAAAAAAATTAGAATAATGCTCAGACGAAAAAAAAAATCATTTGATATTAATCTAAGTCTGTTATTATTTATGTAATTAATAGTACATTACTGCACAGACCGGGAAATAGGCCGTTGCGGGACGAGTAGAGTTAGCGTGGCCGAGACGCAGTCGAGGCCGCGCTATATACGAGTCCAGCAACCGCCCTTCCCGGTCGAGGCTTGTATAGTGCTTTTCTCCAACAATGCGAGAAAATATAACACAAATTTTTAAAATATTAAACAGGTCAAAATTTCCTTGAAAAAGAAAGAACAGAATCACGTACGATTAAAATTACTGAAACAAAGCATTAAATAAAATCACACAAGTAAACGTAATAAATTCAATTTGAATAAAATATGGTTTAAATTATAACATTTATTACGCGTTTATGTTATTTCGGCAATTCATTTTGTTTATGAACACAAATTCTATTAAAAAAGAACGTCAAACTATTTGATACACTTTTAAATACGCTGTAATCGCTGTTTGAAAATGTTTAACTTTTTAGTCTATGACATTTAAAAAGTAAAATATACAAGGAAGAATTTTGATTGCACGAGTGTTTGGCTGTTTGGAGTTAGTTATCCTAGTCCAAACAGGGTTTTAAAAAGTAAAACACCAGGTACGTAATGAAATTTGTATACATTTTCGCGGCCGCTGCCGCTGGTAAATAATAACTTTTTTTTTTTTAATTTTGCCTGGACCTGGAACTCAGAACTTCGCGGGCTGATTTTACGACAGTAAGGTTGACATTTCCGAGCATGTGGGAGAAAAAGATTATTATTCACAAAACTGTTAATGAACATCTGAATAAGGCCCGTGGTCAGCTGTTTGACGAAGCTTTGTGGTAATGTTGGAACAAGACCGTTGGACGGCATTCAGGTCCATTTTCAGAAAACAAGTTTTGATCCTTTTTATCAGCTTGGCACAGATTTCAGCTCTCCTATAGTTTTCGTATAATAATCTGCCGAAAAAATCTTCAATGGGCCGACATTGAGGAGGATTTGTGGGTTTACGGTTTTTGGTACAAATAGAATATTATTGGAGTCCAGGAGTTCTTTTTTTTTGGCATACTCTGACCAAACCATCTGGCCAAAAGACATATATTCCATCAGAGTGATGTCTGCCAATGAAAGGCACTAATTTTTTTTTCAAACGTTCTTTCTCATACACTTTTTCCGAAATAGCAACATGAACCATAACTCTTTGCTCAAACTTGTGTTTATATTTGTGTTTTATATCCTCAGGTATAGTAGAGCTATTGCTCGAGCTATAGTAGAGGTATAGTAGAGTATAGTATCCGTCATTTCCAGGAATATGGTTTTCGCTAAGAGAAAAATAACTTTCATCGACCAAAATGAATGATTTTCCTTTGTAATTTCGGGTCACGAGCGACAATTAGTAGATTTTTGCCGGTCAGGTCCAGTGCTCTCACCTTCTTTTTGCATTCTAGACCTATCTATTTTAACCTACCTTTACCTTTTTTGAAAAAATGCTCCACTCTGTACTTTTTTCCCAACTTTCAGTTTGATTTATAAAAATGTACAATACGCTTTCTCAGAGTTACCTGTTTCGAGGCTTTTTAAAACAAACATAAAATGCGTTAAGAAAAAACAAATGAAGTGCAAGATTCCGAAAAGAAGTAGCAACAAGTCCCTAAACAACTTTTTTTTAATGTGTTTTTTTTTTAAGATCTTGATATTACATACACTTACGCCTTCGCCTCAGAGAGGGGTAGGCAGAGCTACAGAATTACCAGCTCTAAAAACTTGTTATTTATGTTGTGCAATTCTGTAACCACATTTTGCACGAGTAAACAGGTAAAGATGTTTACCAGTCTATATTAGTGACAGGTAGCAAGCCTACTAGCCTTTATTACCTTAGTCGCCTCTTACGCCTTCCACGGGAAGACATCGAATGGCACTATTCTGAGCCGGGAACCTCACGGAGAAAGAGAGTTACAAGCTGATTATTGTAAATTTCAAGATAATTTTGTTTGTTTAAAATGTCTCATTTTATTGATACTTGAGGCTTAAATACTCAAACACAGTTCTTTTATAAATATGCAGTGATTACAATTAGCCCTTAATTTGGCAAAAATAAAAAAGTCCGGAATTTTGTATCAGCAAAAAAATAAAAACACATTCCAAACAAAAAAGTGAACATTATGGTATGTTCACTGTGACGAAAATGACAAATTAAGGGTGAAGACCATGTAACTACATAACATTATATAGGGGAAGATTGGCACCATTCGTACACGGGGAAGATTCATACAGGCGCTACTACAACTAATCCGATCGAAGTATTTACACGATTTCGCGTGTGTGCGTAGCCACTGGTGCCAGCCAGTTGTCAACAAAGTTAGGTGACAATGCTGCCATTGCGAGGGACTAGGTAGGACATTGTGTGTTTTGGCGTGCTCAAAGTAAATACAGTACTGATATTCTGGCGTGTTTTGTGGCTCAAAATAGTGAAAACTACTTAAGGATTTTTATTAAATTATAAGTAACCATGGTCATGATTATGATAACGCTTCAACGTTCCTTGTGTAGGTTGTGATATTTTATTTTTAACCTTTGGGGTAGCTAAATATACCATATTTATATATTTCATACTAACTTTTTACAGGTTTGTTTTGTATCGTTACAAAATCATATAATCATGTATATTTATTTGTGATTAATAAATCACATTTTTGTTTTAATTAACTGTGTTTTTTATTTGTGCAAATAGCTCAAGCAACGAAGCAAACTCAGGGGAAATAATTCGTGTATAAGCGAATTTCGGCATAGTTGTAGGGAATGGTGTTTTAAACCACATACTAAAAGTACTGACGGGTGGGGGTAGAGCTAACGGGTGGGGGGGGGTCTAAAGGTCCCTTTTTTTAGTTTTTCGTAAATAACTCTTAAACGGTGGCCCATAGCAAAAAGTTTTCCATTACATGATTAATCTGCATAAAATTCTCTACAAAATTTTTTTTTGACGTTGTTTCTCTGGGATCAATATTTAATGAGATATGGAGGGAAGAATGATTCCCGAAAGGCCAAAATCGGGTTTCCATTGTAAGTCGGCCCTTATACCTATCTAATGGGCTCGGGTTTTTTTTGTGAGTGCCTCGTATAGTGAAGATTATTTATGCTGAGTATCAACATCTTAATTGTGACAGTTCTCGACTTATGATATTTTTAAGATTTTTTTTAAATTTCCTCTTTTTCGGGATGTATTCAAGCGATTTGGTTCAAACTTTGGGATGATGTTCTTTTTATAGATTTGCATCGCCTCCCAAAAAACAAATACTAGTTATCATATAAAAAAAAGAAAATACCTCTACCTCCTCTTAAGGCACTCACAAAAAAAACCCGAGCCCATTAGATATAAGGGCCGACTTACAATGGAAACCCGATTTTGGACTTTCGGGAATCATTCTTCCCTCCATATCTCATTAAATATTGATCCCAGAGAAACAATGTCTAAAACTTTTTTGTAGAGAATTTTATGCAGATTAATCATGTAATGGAAAACTTTTTGCTATGGGCCACCGTTTACGAGTTATTTACGAAAAACTAAAAAAGGGACCTTTAGACCCCCCCCACCCGTTAGCTCCACCCCCACCCGTCAGTACTTTTAGTAAGTGGTTTAAAACACCATTCCCTACAACTATGCCAAAATTCGCTTATACACGAATTATTTCCCCCGAGAGGCAGTATTTGGTCTTCGTTGTTCGGACTAAAAGCTACCCCACACCGTCTGAACGTATGAAAACGAACATGTACGAACGTACTCCGCTTATGGGGTGGATTCGTACATTTGCCACTTCACACTTAAACTCACTTTATTAATATATTATTAGAGTTATTGACTTCAAACTTTTTTATACCGTGGCTAAATGTATGTATGTGTAATTATTTTATACCTGACTGGGGAATTTATAAAGACTAGCTTTAAAAAAAAAATAGTCTAAAAAGTGTAGGAATTGTGCCAATCTTTCCCTACCTAGGTACAATGTATGTTATGTTCTAAATAATCATTTTATCCTTATCTTTAAATTAGGTACCTACTGTGAAATCCTACTGTCGCTCTTTCGTATATTATAAATATTAACTTTTGTGATGCTTTTTAAATGTATGGATCTTTGTCTTTTACTCACGCAAAAAATTCGGCTTTCGGTTTACTGGTAGGATTTTGTACTCAAAAAAATCATTTATTAACATGGGGTTACAAGAAAAAGTTCCAAGCAGACGCAGTCGTGGTCAAGTTAAAAATTATAAATGTGAAATTATATGAGGCTGTTTTTAAGGTTAGACAAGAGATGTATTTAGGCCTATAATGATAATGATAAGTCAGCTATATTAGCTATTTAAGCCGCATAAAAAGGAGTAGTCTCATTCCCAAGCTGCCAAGAGCCTGTTTACGGATGCGGTACCCACACAGAACGTTGGAAAATAATCGGTGTCACTAGCACACTTTCCAGTAGTGCTGCCTCGCTCGCACTACTTGCCGCGTGCTGGCGCAGCTTCCCCGTGCAAACGGAAGTGCCATTTGAGGTCGGTTATGGTCAAGGTTATGGGTTAATGTTTACACGTTTTGGATAAAACGATAGATTTCACGTGTATAGTGTATCTGGGAGTACAAGAACGCCAAAAAACGAGCGGATTTTTGCAGGTTTCTGTGGGTTTTGTGTTTAAAATGTACAACTGATGTATGTTTTTTTTTGTCTTCGAAAGCTATTTGTAAAAAGTAGGAAATGCAATCTTCGCCGAAATCTCGCGAGATTTTTGGATTTGTTTGTTTTTTATTCAAATTTGATTAAATAATTAGTCTCCTTTTTACGTAAGAAAATTAAACAAACAACAAACATATTTTAACGTTTACGGGTTAACTATTTTAGTTATTTAAGAAAAGAAAAAATAAATGTTTTAAAAACAAAACACCGCATACAAAAAAGCAAACAATAACTTTATGGAAAATGTTAGGTAACCAAAAGCCTATTTATTTCAAGGGTGGCGATAAGATATCTCAATTCAGATAGTTGAGAGACAAGGTATCACGAAGAAAATTTAATTGTTTGAATATAACTAAGATTTTCTCGCGGCGTTACTTGCGGCGAGCTTGAAATGTCTTAATGTTTCATATCAACTAAGAAGTGGGACTACATAACAGCTTATTATGATCACTAAAAAGTATAAGATAAAATAATTTGTTTTAAAAACAAATAAGGGCCTTCAAAAACGTAATAAATAACTTCTTTTGAGATGGTAGGGGGAGGTACTTAAGTCAAACTGAAGTCGGCGACTCACAATATTTTTACCCAAAAGCCGACTTCACCTACCATTTTTTAAGAAATTTTTTAAACATTTTATTCTACGAAATAATGACCAGTCTCTGATGAAATATATTATTATAATATAACTACTTAAAATCGTTTAGGTATAATTATGATTCGATGCAACTTGTTTATTCGTACTCTATTTTTAACCGAGTTCAAAAAAGGAGGAGGTTCTATGATCCACTGTATGTTTTTATTATGTATGTCCACCGATTTCTCCGACATTTACAGACCGATTTTAATATTGTTTTATGGTTTGGTAGAGTATAAAGCCGGGTCCGCTGCGCCATCCCAACTAGCAAAAACATATCTTATAACGGCTAATATGACCAAAAAATGTGTTCTTATAAAAGTCATATTATCGTCTATAAGACTGCTTTCGGGCACAAATTATAAGAGCTTATAGGTACCTAATACTTGCCATATTATTGCAACGTTCACAAGGCCTTTATTCTTATAAAAGTTATGTCGGCATCCGTTATAAGGGAAATCTTCTTATTACAGGCGGGGAAATATATTTGCTAAAAATTAAATAGAGTAAAACGTCAAAGCAGCGACGAGAACATAATTTTTGTGACAACCATTGTGGGATAGGTACTTAGTTGTTAAGTGATTTTATTATTGTTTATTATAATCAAAACTGTGTGGGAAATCAACTGTATGAGAAAGTCTAGTATGTTATGTGATGTAAAATCAACGCGCCTTTGTTAGGGTATTAACACTGCTGTTCTAAGGGCAAAATACATACATAGTTTATAAGGGATCTATAAGGGTGTACCCTTATAGAAGCAATCTTTATTTCAATGCAATCTCCATTTTGAATGTAATTGGGGTACCTTGCTGGTAAAGTGGGTTAAGTAGAACCATTTAGTTAAAGGCAGTGTTGCCAGAAGGTTACTTTTGTAACCTTTTAGGTGATTTTTGAACTGCATTGGTTACTTTTAGGTTACACTAATGAAAAGGTTACTTCTAGGTGATTTTTCGGAATTTGTAGCACTAACTTTTAATTTCTTACATAAAAGCAACGTACCGTGGAACGGAACGCTCGTTTTTGAATTTATCATGTTGGTAAGGGCCGTCTCTATGGGAACAACACGTTGTACTCTTTCACACTTACACCACTTGTATCTCGCTTACTCGCTCGATCAGTTCGGCTGAGTTCGGATTCATTCGATGTTGTTCGTTTACCGTCGCGTCGTATCGTGCCAGCCTGGGGCTCTACTTTGAAATCAGTAATTCGAACTTCGGATCGCCCCGTCACTATCTTGCGAATTAGTGACGCGTCGAGAGCAAAAGGGAAAGCAATAGACGAAGTTCGAATTACGGATTTCAAAGTAGAGCCTCTGTTGCCGCCCGCCGCCACTCTAAAATTTTGTTTGTTGTCACCGAAAGTTTAGTGTTTAACTGTTTACTTGTATTTTGTGATTACAATAAAACATAATTTCCTACCGGATATTTACTGGAAGCTTGGTAAGTGTATCAAATTACAGTGCATGTGTGTGTGTGTGTGTGCGTTTGACTTTGTAATTTTTCTATGAAGATTATGGACTAATATTAACGATGAATTTGAGTCTAACCAATATGGAGATACGCACATGACATTCAATACCGTATTAACTCAAAAATAAATTGATATGCATAACTATTTGTACTAGTTTGAAATTAGAATAAAATTTTCAACACCGTCACATTTCGAGTTAAGACGGTATTGATTGTCATGTGCGATATGTACCTATTACACACCACGACCATGAATGCGTTGTATTTTTAAACTTGGTTTTAGTTAGACTTAAAATAGTAAGTAGGTACAAGTCAGTTAAAAGTTACTGAGATTAAACCAAGAGACTTCATGTTTTATTAAATGTTATGGCTTTGGCTACAAGGGCGTCAAGACCTATCAGCCAAACGGTGTTGTAAAATCCAAGACCGCCGTACGAATGCCGTACATACATTTTTGTATGAAAATGACAGATGCATGATATTTTCTTAATTTTTTGTGAACGGCGTTCGAATATAGTTATCTCAAACATACTTTCATTCATTATTCAATCAATTCGTGCCAACTCTGGTGATTTTGGTGAATTGATCTGTACCACAGATTAATAATAACTGCACTGCACACTCCCGTCAAAAATGATGACATTGTTATAGTAGTGTTACCTCATCTAAAGCTTTATCTACAAAATATGGGAGAATTTTTGTAATGAATACCCACCGATCGACCCAGTTACTTATTAAAATGTATCGCTTTCTATCAGTCAGATTTAAGTCTATTATTTAAGTGTATCGGGTTCAGCAGCCGTATTTGCGTTTCCGTGAAAGATATTTTTCGAATCGGAAACGTTCTTTTTTCTCTCTAACAAACTATTTTATATGCCAGAGTAAGATTGAGAACGCTTCGGAGTCGAATTTGAGGTTCATTGCAAACGTAAATACGGGCACAGGAATTATTTACACGAATTGCTTGGTATCTTACTTTCATACTAATAACGTGGTGGATTTATTAACTTTATTTGTTTGATTTCTTTTCATGACTTTGGTGTTGGTGCTTATGCTTGGCACGGTTTTAACCTAATCTACTTAAAAAATTGAATTCAGTCTAAGCTAAGCAAATGGACAAATTCCTAATTTCTTCCAAGTCGTCGGCTTCAAGGCAAGAGGCGAGGAGAGATATTAACAATGATTGCGATAGTAGTAGTACGTTGCGTGAGGAACCTTTGCCAAAGAAACAAAAAAAACACCGCGACTTCAATGAAAAGTGGCTAACAGACATTACATTTAAAAATTGGATTACTAAGAGAGAGCAAGAATGTGGCATGATTACCGCTTATTGCAAAGTGTGCGATTGTACTGTTTTAAATCATAAGCCAGCACTTGTCAAGCACATGAATACGGCGAAACATGTTCAAAATATTAGCTCAAAAAGCCAAACAACGCCTATTCAACAAATGCTAAAACCCAAACCGGAAGATGAATTAAAAAAAAGAGCAGAGCTTAAAATATGCGCTTTTCTTGCACAGCATAATTTGTCGTTTTCTTTGATGGATGATTTAATCCCATTTTTAAAAAATACTTTTACCGATTCTAATACAGTAAAATCCATTAATTTAGGCAGGACGAAAGCAACAAATACTGTAAAAACTGTTCTTGGCCCCATTTTAACCCAAGAACTCGTAGATAAGTTAAGGAAAACTCCATTCAGTATTATAATGGACGAGACAACTGACATCAGTGTCAAAAAACAATGTGCACTCACAGTTATATATTATGACGAAGTAGACTGTGTTCGCACACAGTTTCTCGACATGTATGAAGTCAAATCTGGAAAGGCTGAAGATCTTTGTAATAGTTTATTAACTTGGCTTCAAGACCGGCAAATTCCTTTAAAACATTTTGTAGGCTTTGCATCGGACACAACTAATAGCATGGTAGGCGAACACCACTCTGTGTTTAGTCACTTGAAATTAAAAGTTCCGCACATTGCATGCATCAAATGTAGCTGTCATATGATACATCTTGTGGCATCCAAAGCGTGCCTTAAGCTGCCAAGATATGTAGAAGATTTTTAAGAAGTATTGGAGCTCATTTTAGCCGAAGCACTAAAAGGCAAAACAAATTAAAAGAGTTTCAGGATTTTTTTAAAGTCGACATGCACAAGATGTTAAGCCCGGCAACAACAAGGTGGCTATCATTGGAGGCATGTGTCAATAGAACCTTGGAACAATATCAGGTACTCGGTGAGTACTTCAAGGTGGAAGTATTCGAGGATCCAAGCAAAATAACTGAAGACATACTTACAAGTCTAAATAATACATTTACAAAAATTTATCTCGAATTTATGTCTTACGTACTAAATCTGTTTAATGACTTTAATAGACTATTTCAATCTGAGAAACCATTGCTACATCAATTAAAACCAGAAGTACACAAATTAATTAAAACAATAGCTAGTAATTATATGGAATTCAATTATTGTAAGACTACTGATGCGTACAAAATAGAGTTTGCCAATCCAAGATTCTTTTTGCCACTTGAGAAGATATATTTAGGTGTGGCAGCACAGGCATCAATTGATGAATTTTCGAGAGAAATACCTCCAACACAAATTGCCGATTTCCGAAAAACATGTTTATCTTTTTACATCGAAGCTTTAGCACAAATAAGAAAACGCTTTAGTTTTGAAGATCCTCTTTTTGATTTATTAGAAAATGTTCTAAACCCAATCAAAGCGCAAAAATTTGAAGTAAAAGACTTATCATGCGTCATAAAAAGATTCCCAAATATTGTTACTGATACAGAAAATTTACATAAAGAATGGAAGAAACACGCTTTTCTCGACTTCAGCGAATTAAACATATCGCCTGACATGCCGGTCGAAGAATACTGGAATAAAATCCTAAAAATGACAGATGGGACAGGAGAACCCTTGTTCCCAAATTTGAAAGAAATAATAATGGTTTTGCTCGTTTTGCCGTTTTCCAATGCATGTGTGGAACGAGTTTTCAGCCAGTTAAAACTGATAAAATCGGACCACAGAAACAGAATAAATACGGACACAATTGCAGCTTTGATGGCTACCAAAGCGGCTGTAAAAAATGCCACAACATTTGAGCCATCGAAAGCATTAATGCATGCTAGAATAAAATACAGCAAAGATGGTGATGATGATGGTGAGGGTCGGTACTTACTGCTTTTTCTTATTTTTTCACAAACCGTCAATTGTTTTCCAATAGATTTTCGAAAGCTTTATTTGAAAACGCAGAAAAAACATATGATTTTAAAATTTCAGATGCTGATGTGCTGTCTTAGATCATGTAGCCTCCTCTTCAGTCATCATTTTAATTTCACATAATTATTTTAGTCTCATAATCACAATTGTTGTACCTAATTAATATAATAACATTTTACTACAACCCGTATAGACATATAGGTAATACTCAGTAAAAATATTTATAATATCAATTTATAAATTTTAATATGGAAGTCTTAAATTGTAGGTACACTTACGAGTATGTACTTATTAATTTAATTTTTCAGGATCACTAATTGATTATAAAAATATAAAATTTGGAATTATAACAACTAATAAAGAAATTTAAATTCATATTTAGTATGTATCAATATGAATAAATCAAGAAATGTGGGCAAGTGCTCAAATACTCATCGATGTTTTTGTAAGTTAATACAACTAATATTCTATTTTATCAACTTTTAATACCTTTCCAGTAAAAAAAATATGAAAGGTTACTTTTTATACAAAAAGGTAACTTTTTTTTATATTTCAGGTAATTTCTGACAAGACCCGACTGGCAACACTGGTTAAAGGGTAATTCCATGATAACTTACGTTACAATTTGAACTTTTCGTTGCAATGCATAAATGGTTTATGTGTATATTAATAATAAATCCTTTTTCTTTTTTGTACGTATAAATACAACATTGGAAGCCCTTTCTATTTAATTTTATATCAGCCGAAACCCAACAATAGTCTCACCCCAGCACACTATAATGTACTGGTAACTTGCGTTACATGAAAAGGACACGAAGTTTTGTGACTTCATTGTAAGTGAATATTTCTCTGATATTTACGATCGATTTTGTTTTTTATCGATGGAAACGATTAGGTCAGAAATCTAAGTTTTTTAATGTGACAAGATATATTAGTAAACTTTACAGACGAAAATTAAAAAAATACATAACATTGGTAACTTGCGTTACGCGGAAATAGTAACTTTCGTTACTTCCGAACACTTACTTGAATATGCATCGTTGCTTACTTAAACATAAAAAAATATTAACAAAAATGGGATGATTTGCCGTTTACTCCTCAGCCTTGATATTTTCATCGCGTCATTCTTCCAAGTCTTTGGATATTAGACTCTTTTGAAGTTGATTGTTTCTCCAGAATATGACGTGACACTTTGACACTCCAGGAACAGTTACTCTTGCCTTGATTTTCCTTCTATTTTCTTTCACACATTTCGCTTTTTTCGATGATGGTAGACGCTCAAATTCTTCCCTTTTCTTTTGTCTTGTTTTACGACATGCCGGTTTCGTTTTTTCTTTATATTCCTCATATTTCCCGTTCTCCTTTAACTTCTCTCTTCTTCTTCTCATCTTTTCAGCAGCACTGAGTGGCATTGCAACTAAAAAAAACATCTTTATAAAGGTAACTGTTGTTACTTTCATGTAACATAAGTTACCAGTAACTTTCGTTACAAACTTTGAAAGCGGATTAAAAAAAAATGGTTCTTCTAAGAAACAAATTAATAAAGCAATATCACTCGCCCTAATAATATTTAAGATATGCAGAAGAATTATCCAGCTAACTTTGATATAATATAATATATTTGAAAATGAATACATAATGGTAACTTTCGTTTCAATTATCGACAATATATTTTCCAGCAGCTATAACTTTGGCAAAATTTTATAAAATTTGTATCCGTTTGTGGTTTTACATACAGTAATAACAGTATTAGAAATAGTATTGTAGTACTTACCGAAACCTTTATTAACACTTGAAATAATTAATGATCTTTTGGTCCGTTTTTCAAATAATATTAATACAATTTCTAAGGGTAATGAATATGACGTTAATATGCTAACAACACAATGACAAATACGAGGAAAAAGTTTATAATACCCTACTTTGAACTATAAACAAATGATAAGACAGCAAATAGTATTGATATACACACTTTAAAAAAAAATATTTTTTACTCTCTATCATGGAATTACCCTAAAGATATATTTGTATAGATACATATCAGAAGTGGCCAAATTCATTTTGTTTTTTCGATTTATTAAATACTCTTCTCTCTCCACTCCCTTCTTATTCTTATCCTTTATTTTTCATAACATTTCTTGTAACTACTTTAAGGCTAACCTATAGATAACTTAAGTTCTTATAAATATCATATAAAGTACTTATTTACTATATAGACTTCTCCTTCAACACGTTGATAAGATACATATCATCATATTTAATTGCGCTTGACTTATACACCGTGTTTTTTTTTGATTAACGATAACTTCGGCATATTACTAGGTATATCTATAGAAACTAATTGGTAGATTAGATTTTTTAAATATTGCAAAAAAAATTTTTTTTTCTGTTCAGTACAAAATAATTAAATCTTTTATCTTTGGTCATTCTAAAAGGGTCTTTAGAGTTAACTAATAGTCAGTGTCAAATACGTCTATGTTAGCCTGACATACACACACAAGTAAAGATAACACTTGACAGGTACAAGATCGCTTGGCTCGGCGGTAAGTGTCTTGCTTACTGTGTAAGAGGTCACCGGTTAAATTCCCAGACGTGTCACTTATACGTTTTGATTTTTGATTTTTTTAGCTTTTTTGGTATAATTGTCTACTATTCAACAATAACGTGTGTATCGTAGGTACTTCTCTTTTGATGTGTTTTATTCTAAATGCATTCATAACGAATGGTTTATTTTAAAATGAACGAAATATTTGCGTTGTTCCAATGAATTTTATTTAAAATGTAGAATAAATGGCCGCACAAAACTCAATGGTCAGTAATTTTATTACTTATCTTATTATTTATTACAATATGACCAAAATGTAACCTAGCATTACTTAAAACTGTAAAAAAAAGTATCAAAACAATGAGCATAAAAACAAATAATGTGCGTATCTTCAACGTATTTCACGATACTGTTTAGAAATCGTTCAAGCGGGATGGTCTGCAGACCCTAAGTTATCATAAAGAGCAAAATCACCTGCTGTTAAACAACAACTTTTCGCGTATTTGACTCTACCAATAAACACACGAGCACTCTGAACACAAGATTAGCAAAGCAAAGAATGATATTGTGGGTGGCCGCGGCAGAAAAAACAAGAGCTTTGGAATAGTCAATTACGTACCTCAAAAAAATATTTTCCTAACACAGCACGAAATTTGGTCAGAGTACGTATCTATTTTTGATCCGATCTTTTTGATCCTGTTGAAAACTGAAAAAATAAAACTGAAAAATAAAACTGAAATTGTGAAATAAAACTAATGTATATAATTTTCAAAATGACCACCTTCATGCTCTATACAAAGATGTAATCTGGTGCGTATCTGACGATTTAAATTGACTTCGGTAGCACGCATGTCATCAGCTACTTCCCGAATTCTTAAGCGTAAATCTTCCCGTGTATGAATAGGTTTTGCATATACACGCTCTTTAAGAGTTCCCCAGACGTAAAAGTCCAGGGGCGTTAAATCCGGAGACCGAGGACACCAAGCAAGGGTTGGGCTACCCCGTCCAATCCACCTCCCCGTGAAATTGTTGTTTAAATATTCGCGTACGCGAAGAGCAAAATGTGCAGGTGCCCCATCATGCTGAATCCAATGTGTTCGTAGTGTTTCTAATGGTACTTCTTTGAAGTAATCCATAGAATGAAGAGATTGTAAAAATTCCAAGTATTGATTGTTTAAAATTCCTGCCCACATATTAACAGAAAACTCATGCTGGAATGTAGACTCTCTGGCTAGTTTCGTGTTGTGCTCAGACCAATGATGTAAGTTTTTTGAATTAACTATTCCTGCTCTTGTAAATTGTGCCTCGTCCATCCACAATATTTTCCCGATGATTTGTGGATCTTCTGTCAAAAGTGCGTTCATTCGTTGGCAGAATGCAATTCGTGAAAAGTTGTCGTGTGGCAAAAGCCCTTGCACTTTGCGATAATGGTATGGATGTAGACCATACCGCTTCCAAATTCTCCAAACTTTATCGTGACTTACGTAGTAAATACACCCCACACGTCTTGTTGACAAGGTCGGATCTTCTATTATTAGGTTCATGATTCCGTCTTCATCCTGCACTCTTAAATTACTATCTCTTTCGTGAGGAGTTTTCTTTAAGGCCAGTTCTCTAAATCGTCGGTGTAACTGTAACAATAATAATTAAGGTTTGTTCAACATAAAATAAGAACGAATGAATGAAGAAATGAAGTAATCAATTAGAGATACTTACATTTATGAATGTATGAGGGTTAGGTGTCCGTCGGTCGGGATAACGCCGCCTGTATTCCCGTGCTGCTTCAGAAGCGTTGCCGTTACATAGGCCGTAAATAAAATGCATATCAGCTTCTTCTTCAGAACAGAAATTATAACGTGGCATTTTTTATTATTATGATTATTCCTACGACGATTCCGTGACATTGTCACTTTCGATTGACGCGTATACAAACCTAACAATTGGAAACTCTTTACTCATAAGTATTAAAAGAAAATTGTTGTTATCAATTAAGAACCTTTTACACTAGTTTAAAGTGATTAACTGATTAAATTTAAAAATTAAATATCTTTAAAACCGTTAGAGTTATCATTTGTCTGTCTTCGGGAAATTAACTTTGTTTGACCTAAAGAACGTTCCCTTAAAGTTATCGTAAATCAAAAAAAAACACGGTGTATAGGAATAAATAGTCTCCACAAAAGTGCGCACACTGTCGACACCAGGCATAAAGATATGACAGAATGCTAGTAGTGCACAGTGCGGGTTGTCTGGCTTGCTGTGAGACTGCGTCATAGTTGCTTGAAGGTCGTCAGGTTGCGTAATTGTCCATTGTCGAGGGTCACCAATGTAGACCGAGAGGATAATAGAGAGATCTCTCTCCAGGCGGGTGTTATGCCTGGGGACCGAAGTCCGTTGGGATGAAGTTGGAAGTCGTATATATGTCAACCGACTGAAGAAACTTTGTTAGCGCGATGTAGAACACTATAGTTCCGCTGTCTGACGCTGGTGGCGCTAGCGAGTTGATTGATGTTGCCGTTAGATGTCGCTAAGTCGCCACACCAGCCCCTCTTTGAGACCGGAGGTCGATGGTGATGACGTGCAGTCTGTGCGTTGAATTGCCGCCTGCAAGTGCAAGTAGTGCTCAGAGCCGCGTTGGCGAGCGTCGCAGGAGAAGAGGAGTTAGTGGAGAACATAGTGAGTCGTGTACCTGCTGGTGAAGCACTCGTAGAACGACGCAGTTAGTCGCGTTGTTGAGTGAAAGTATTGTGTACACTGTCGACACCAGGCATAAAGATATGACAGAATGCTAGTAGTGCACAGTGCGGGTTGTCTGGCTTGCTGTGAGACTGCGTCATAGTTGCTTGAAGGTTGTCAGGTTGCGTAATTGTCCATTGTCGAGGGTCACCAATGTAGACCGAGAGGACAATAGAGAGATCTCTCTCCAGGCGGGTGTTATGCCTGGGGACCGAAGTCCGTTGGGATGAAGTTGGAAGTCGTATATATGTCAACCGACTGAAGAAACTTCATTAGCGCGATGTAGAACACTTTAGTTCCGCTGTTTGACGCTGGTGGCGCTGGAGAGTTGGTTGATGTTGCCGTTAGATGTCACTAGGTCGCCACAAACCTTTCTAATAATCTCATACTAAATGTATGGGAGTGTTTAATGTCAAAATATTTAATACTTCTCGTTTGATTTTTAAAAAGTTATTGTTGTCATTTTACTGATTAGGTAACGTACTTTCGATATCAGTATTTTTTTGGATATCTGTAATCGCCTGGAGACACTTAAAGATTATATGTACCTTACCTGTATGTAAAAATGAACCCCTATTTCTCCTGGTCAGGCTATAACTTGAGAACGGCTTTACCGATTTTATTCATCTTTTTTTAAATGCTTTCTAGTACTTCGTAGAAGGTTCATACATTAAAAAAAAAATGCGCCAAAAAAATCTCTTGGATAGTCGGAAATTTGCAGCGGGGCGAAGCCGCTGGCGGGCCGCTCATACAAAGTAAAAATAGGAATTTGTTGACTACACAATGTGACGAATTAGTAATATTAATAGTGTGTCTGTGTGTTCTGGGAAGTTTCCCGTCGGTCTAAAGCAGGCCTTAATCCGTCCAATCTATAAAAAAGGGTCTCCAAAACACTTTTCTAACTATAGGCCAATAGCCATTCTTTCTAGTGTGGACAAAGTCATTGAGAAATGTATTGTACAGCAGCTTAGTAATTACCTTAGTAATAATATGATAATAAATGAATGCCAGTATGGATTTCAGAAAGGTAAAAGCACTGATACACTCTTAGCAAGATTCACGGATGAAGTCAACACCTGCTTGGCTAATAAAAAAGTAGTCCTGGCTGTGTTTTTTGACTTCAGTAAAGCTTTTAACACCTTGGACACCAGCACGCTATTAATGGCCCTGAGTGAGTGCGGGGTGAGGGAGCCGCTGAACCACTGGTTCCGCGACTACCTCACTGGGCGCTCCTACCGTGTGCGGGTGGGCTCGGCGCTTAGTGACGAGCGACAGGTGTCGTGTGGCGTGCCGCAGGGCTCTTGTACTGGACCTGTGAGTTATCTGATGCACGTGAACAGCCTGTGTGGCGTGCTGCGGCACTGCTCGGCGTACATGTTCGCCGACGACTTGTGCATATTGTGCGGCGGCAGTGCGAGCGAGCTACCCGACATCTGCCGCTTAGTACAGCTTGATGTAGATGCTGTTACCCGATGGTCACACGATAATGGTATCGTGCTTAATGTTGATAAAACCAATCTGTTATTAATCCGATCACCCTACTTAAAAGTTTCTAACCTGTCAACCCCCATTATATCCCATGTTTTTTCTTGTATGCATAACCATATGTTAGACTGCTGCTGCAACCCCATCTCACGCGTCAAATGTGTGACGTATTAAGGCGTCAAGGTAGATAAACACTTTTCTTGGACGCATCATGTAGATTTTATTTATAGCAAACTTAAAGTTCTTTTGGGAAGATTTTATTACTTAAGATTTAAAGTGCCTTTGCATATACTAAAGTATTTATATGTATCCCTAGTGGAATCAATAGTTGGTTATGCTCTTGATTGCTATGGATTAACGACTAAAACTAATTTAAACAAACTAGAATGTATGCAAGTAAGATTCCTAAAACTGTTAGTTACCAATAAAATTAAAGATAAAAATAAAAATGATTATAGAAATTTGTTCAAAATTTGTAATATTTTACTGGTGAGCCTTAAGCATAAATATTTATTAGTATTAAATAATCACGGCTGTCGAGAGCATACCCAATTACAATTACACCGTAATGATGCTTGTGTTACCAGGTCGATGCGGGCTGGCAAGTTTGTTGTGCCGAGGGTCTTTAATTACTACGGTGATAGGTGTCTCCAGAAACGCCTAGATATACTCAACAGCCTGCCCTCTGACATCAGGCAGGAAGCCATTAAAGCAAAGATTGGTAGAAAGCTGTACCTGTAGCTGTAAGCTACCTTACCTTATTAAAAACATATACCCCCTTACTAATAAACGTTGAGTAACGGTGGTATAGCTATACAATGTTTTGTCCTTATCTGTCAAATCCAAATGTCACAATGACAGATAAGGACAAAACATTGTATAGCTATACAACCGTTACTCAACGTTTATTAGTAAGGGGGTTAGTAATTTAGGATACTTTATTGTGCTTAGATTCATTATAGATTCAAGTTACGCCCACACCGGTGCTTAAAATACTGTGACGGTACGGAATCGCAGTGACGCGTCGTATTAGCACCGTTTTTGACGCACGCTCCCCACACCGCTGCTTAAAAAACGGTGTCGGTGCTTAAACAAAAGACGGGGTCATAGTAACAACGTGGAGCTTGCGTCAAAAACGGTCCTAATACGACGCGTCACTGCGATTCCGTACCGTCACCGTATTTTATCTACACTCATATCATAAACCCTCTATGATGCGTTCAGAAACCGCAAATTATGACCCGCATAATAATCAACTCTGTTCTTAGAGCATTTTTTTTTATCTGTGGCAGTTTTCTTATGAATTCATAAGAACATCAATTTCGATGTTCTTATGATATTCAAATTTCGAACATCTCTGAAAAACAAAGCATTTTTGATTAGACCTCTATTCTAAATCAGTCGAGATGACATTTTATTGAAAATGAAATGTCAATTTCACACAACTTTGACATATCTCGCACGTTACTTGATATCGAACGATTTGATAGTTGACGCTTAATCTAGTTGTCGCTGAATTAAAAAAAAACAACTTGTCAAATTTTGATTTGCCGCCACATTTGACGCTTATTTTGTCGGAAAAATAAGTTTGTTGTATTGTTTTGTTCGTAAATAATTATTGTATTGTACGACTAGGTACTTAAAATGAGTGATCAAGATAGTGATCATGATCACGATATTTCGGAGACGCCACCAGATATCAGGGATAAAGCAATGAGCGTCGAAAATATGTTGTTGCCGTCAAAATCCAAGAACATGATTCTACTGTCAAAACTGGAAAAGTGGAATCCAACCACCGCACAATTAAAACTGTAAATAATAATTATTACAATAAATATTGTCTCTGTTATCCCATTTATTTTTTGTATTATTTTACTAATAGCTCTAATCAATGCTGCAATGATGATATGTGTGTCGATAAAGCAGTGTATGTAACTGTACATAATAAGCATTAAAATACTCGTGAGATGCTATTATGAAACTCGCCTTCGGCTCGTTTCATAAACACTCACTCGAATTTTAATGCCCCTTATTATGCAACAGTCACATAAACTACTATTAAGCATCGGTTTGGTCGCAACTTATTCTTAATAATAAGAGAGTAGAGACTGCTCGATCCCACAGTCAAACTGTGCAAACGGTTTTGTGGGACATATGTTCCTATATATGATGTAATTTCATCTTTTTTCATAATAAATAAATCAATAAATAAAAGTGAACTAAACCAATACATGCGAGGATATTAAATAAGGTCAAGTGCAAAATTATGTATCAAAAGAATACTCTCATAAATATGTTATGAAGTTCTTATTACACTGGAATAACGTGCATTGGGTCATATTTTTGACATATTTTTACACTTGACTGTACAACTGCTCGAAACAAATCGTGATATTTAAATATCACGGGTATTTTAATTTAAAGCTATGCTTTGTAAATACTTAGATAGCAATAGCGCATTATGTTAAATTAGGATACGATAAATAAATAAGTCTTTATAGCCACTATTTTGTGATAGTAGTACATACATATTATTATGTGCAGTCTTTTCATTATTTACGTTGCAAGTAGGTAGTGCATTTGTAACGCATTTAAATGTAACCAAAGGGCGATTTACAGTCTTAAAGAGTCTGATCCAGCCTGTGCTACTGTCTTCTGCCCATTTGGTAGCAATCTGTTAGTCAAAACAAATTTACAAAGTCTGCAAACCATCTAAATTGCTAGCATTCCATGTAGTTAGAGGCAGCTCTAACTGAAGAGCAGTCTTGACGCCTCATTTCATTTGTCAAAAGATTTTCAGCGACTTTCATAGGCACTTTAATATATCTACGAGCATATAAATATACATGGAAGTTCCATTCTCAAAAAAGAAAAAAAATGACAGTCTAACCTTTAGAACATACGCAATGGTCATGTGAAATGTCTACCGATAATAAGCATGCACCGCGCCTTGCCCTTCATACTTGAACCTGCCTATGACCTCTACTTGTGGCGCGGGGCGCAGGCGGTAGCGATCGGCGCCGTGTTGCAAATGCAGACAAACCTTTATAATAGTGTACGAAGAGACTTGGTCAGAAAGTAAAATTTGCGACATTATAGGCCATCGTAATTAATGCAAACTAACGGTCTCCAATAACGGAAAATGTTACTTTGATAGAGAGGTACAAAAGGCATTCTTAATAGTTATTACACTGCACAACAAGTCGGCTTTTGACAGGTTGACTGACTTATTAATGGCCAAGCATCAAAAGAAGTTAAGTAATTCTTACGTATTAGAAGGTGGTTTTTTTGTTTATTAAAACATTATACCCAGGGCTATACCCAGAATTACCAAGGATTACGACAAAAATCCACAATCAATCGGTCCACAATTTACGGAGAAATCAGTAAACATACATTAAAAAAAACCGGTCAAGTGCGAGTCGGACTCGCGCACCGAGGGTTCCGTATTGAAGATAATATGCTTGGTAACCGCAAAAGAAAATACTCATTTTGTTATAAGCTTTATTTTCTAGGCAATAAGGTCGATTTTGACTAGCCTAAATTTTAATACAGATTTTCTTAGTTTTTTTGTTATTTCTCAAAAACTGTAAATAATGAACACTTTATTTTATTTTTCCCAGAAAATATAAGTCTATACGTCAGGATTTTTTTTCAGAATTTTTGATTAATAAACTTCGGAGATAAGTGGGGGGCGAACGGTCATTTTTTGTACATTTTTGGCTATAAATCAAAAAGTACATCACAGGAAATTTTCAAAAAAATAGTTTTGAAATGAGCAGAAAGACCTTTCATATGACACCCCATTTGCTATAATCGAACCACTTTCATTTTTGAACCCCCCATTCTAGACCCCTTTTCAATTATTAATAAAATTAATTTCATGTTTTTTTTACTACAAATAGATGCGGGCAAGCAAGTTGTACAACTATGCCAAATTTCAAGTTGATAGCATTTGTAGTTGCTGAGAAAACCTGCTGTGACATACAGACAGACAGACAACGAAGTCTCACCATAAGGGTTCCTTTTGTACCATTTTGGTACGGAACCCTAAAAACAGCGGAACCTCAGATCATAGAAAGGACTAGATAGGCCGCGGAGGCGTGGCTTGGCGCTTGTCGCCATTATATACACAAAGCGACCGGCCGCCGCTGCCGCTGGGTTAGTTAGTGGGGTTTGAATTGAACCTTGCAAATAATCTAAACAGCGGTTTTTTCTTGAATCATGTACTTATTTGATACTTAGCTCTCCAAATACTAACAAAAAGTTAAACACTTTCCATGATCGGAACAAAGTAAAAATAAAAACCATTTTCTGGATAAAATTCATGGCAAAATAGTTAACTGGATAACTGTAGTAAGTACCTATAAGTATGTAAATGGTATTAATACGCTATAAAACAAAATTTAACAAATTGGAACAACGCAAATTACTAATAAAAGACTTTTTTAATTCCGGTTTAGGCAAAAATTTAAGAAAGGTGAATTTCGTTTAACTTTCACTAATAGGCTGTATTTGTCTCTTATTTACAAGAAAATTTAACACACTAATTTGCATTAAAAAAAACTGGACAAATGCGAGTTGAACTCGTTTGGAGAGGTGTCCGTACGGTTCTATTTAATAGGCTTTCCTGTAATCTATCTATCTTCTATATATAAAAGGCAAAAGTGATGGACTGATGAATCAACGCACAGCCCATGCATGCGTCAGGATTCCCACTCCGCGACTCACATAGATATAGTCTCCCCTCCCATCCCAACCCCCACTCCTATCCCCCCTTTTTGGAAAAACCCCGCGGATAAGTAAACGGAGGAAGGACTTTCTCCTCCGGCCTTTCAGCACTGGCTGGGGTAGTATCCGCGGGAGTCTAAATTCTTGTTGGTAATAGGGGCATTGGTGTTTTTAGCCGGTGCGACCCCGGCAGTACCTGGGCCCTCCATTCCCAGGTCTCCGGAAGGGATTTTCACCTCTGCCCTTTTTCTTTTTCTCTAAAGTAATGTTTTAAAAACAGTAAATAAAAGCAAGGACTTTAGATATATTATTATGATACGTCTATCTTTTAATAATCCTAACTTACTTTCTCGGTAAAATCGTATTCATCCTTCTCATCTAAGTACTGAAGAAGTTTTCAATTCAATATGTTGGCAGTTGTCTCCATTGCAATGTCTCGTAATAAATTTGGAACCGAATGACTTTTATCCATCCTTAACGACTAGGGACAATATTGATTTTCATAATTTATTTATAGACTAATTTTTTTCTTCTGTACAACTGCCAGTGATATAGCCTAAGTAAGACTTAGGTAGAAAAAGGTTCTCTTCATTTATTATATTTCGATTCGAAATTGACAATCAAAATCTGCTCTAAACTACGAGGAGTCATGTTACACCGCGTGCTAGTGAAAATCCACTTCAGAATTGAAAATTCAGAAATCTCTCCACTTCTACTGACGTAATTGGAGCATATTTGAAGAAACGCCACAATTTCATTTTTTCGGAGGATTCATAAAGACGATTTCCTTTTGGTCGTTTAAGTCAGCCATATTTTCCATAATTTGTAGTCCCCTGTTTTTCTGTAATATTGTTTTATGTTTACTATATATTTTTTTCCTCGTGACATGTAACTTAATCTTAGATAGTTTTGCCGTGACAGCTTTAATCACACGAAATGACTCGCTTAATGTCAGCTTCGGGTTTTGTAGATGATTAGTACCTAGAATCAACAGCAGGTACACGACTCACTATGTTCTCCACTAACTCCTCTTCTCCTGCGACGCTCGTCAACGCGGCTCTGAGCACTACTTGCACTTGCAGGCGGTAATTCAACGCACAGACTGCACGTCATCACCATCGACCTCCGGTCTCAAAGGGGGGCTGGTGTGGCGACTTAGCGACATCTAACGGCAACATCAATCAACTCGCTAGCGCCACCAGCGTCAGACAGCGGAACTATAGTGTTCTACATCGCGCTAACAAAGTTTCTTCAGTCGCTTGACATATATACGACTTCCAACTTCATCCCAACTGACTTCGATCCCCAGGCATAACACCCGCGTGGGGAGAGATCTCTCTATTGTCCTCTCTTTCTACAGGTTATAGTTTCCTTATTTTAAAAGGTTGTTTTAGCTTAGTACTGATATTAAAGGAAAGTGTTTACTATGTTGATAGAAAATCACCGGTTTTTGCCTGTTTCCTCGATTTGTCCAAGGCTTTTGACCTGGTCTCCTATGAAGTTTTAAGGGAGAAACTGGAAGCCATAAAACTCCCTTCTGAGTTTATACAGATCTTCCGGTACTGGTTTGGAGGCCAGGTCAATAGCGTTAGGTGGGCGGGCACACTGTCAGATCCATACAGGTTGGAGTGTGGGGTGAGGCAAGGGGGGTTGAGTTCACCCACGCTTTTCAATCTATATATATAAAAGGCAAAACTGACTGACTGATATATCAACGCACAGCCGAAACTACTGTAGGTACCTAGAAACTTGAAATTCGGTACATGGGTTCCTTTCATGATGTAAGTGAGCACTAAGAAAGGATTTTCCGAAAATCGACCCCCAACGGGAAGAAATGGGGGGGAGTAGCGGGAAACTAATTCTACGCGTACGAAGTTGCGGGCGTCCTCTAGTTTGTATATAAATGGGCTTCTCGAGGTGCTCGGCAGAATGCGTGTCGGCTGTCACTGATGGCGTTTGTGTCAACAATATAAGCTATGCTGACGACATGGTTCTGCTGAGCGCGTCAGTTTGCGGTGTATAGAAATTGCTAAGCGTGTGTGAATTATTTACCGAATCCCATGGCCTAAAATATAACGTGGTCAAAAGCCAATACATGGTGTTTGAGGTCGGACGTAGTCGAACAGCTGTATTATCTCCAATTACCCTTAACGGTGTGTCTCTTGATAGGGTAAATGCCTTTAAATACCTTGGGCATTTAGTAACGTCCGACCTCAAAGACGACAAGGACATTGAGCGGGAACGGAGGGCTCTTTCAGTTAGGGCTAATATGATAGCTCGTAAGTTTTCGCGCTGTACAAGGGAGGTAAAAGTTACTTTGTTTAGAGAGTTACATCCCTTTACACGTGCAGCCTATGGATGCAATATTTACACGCAACGGGCCTACAGAACCCTCCGTGTCCAATACAACAATGCGTTCCGGGTGATAGTGGGGCTGCGTCGCTTCTGTAGCGCGTCAGGGATGTTCGCAGCCGCCGGGGTCGACTGCTTTCACACCACCATGCGCAAGCGGGCCCCGTCCCTGGTGCGCCGCGTGCGGGCCAGCCCCAATATCATCCTCAGCATGATAGGGAGCAGGGTAGACTGCCCTTAGGTACATGCGTCATTGTTGTGGGCTAGATGCCCCTTACAAAAGTGTAATTAGTAACTAACAATTAGGATTAAGGAACTACTTACAATATATGAGTGTAAATTTACTCGAAATAAATGATTCTATTCTATTCTATTCTATTAACCAAAAAAAGTATATAAAAGTATCTTTTGATTGAATAATATTTATTCCTTAGTAGAAATAAATATTATTCAATCAAAAAGATTTCTTAGTAGGGGGGCAAAGTTGTTCGCGTCCGTAGGAGTTACCTAACCACTACCCTACACGTGTCCCCTAGTTGGTGTTAAATGAACAACAAACACCGAGTCGTAGGCGGCGGTCAAATATTTAACCTACCTTTAAGCGGGTTTAACAGCTCGTTTCGTTGAAGGTCGGAAATAACCTTCACAACCCGTCATCTTGTGGTCATGTTTCGCAAGAACGGGGGTTCACTGGCTTCACTGCCCGGACCAAGAGGAAGAAAACCCCCATAAAAAAGCGGCCAAGTGCGAGTCGGACTCGCCCATGAAGGGTTCCGTGAAACGAACACGGTAAATTGCGGTTTTCGATTTATGACGTATTAAAAAAAACTACTTACTAGACCTCGTTCAAACCAATTTTTGGTGGAAGTTTGCTTTGTTAGCATAATGTATAGCATATATTTTCTTTAGTTTTATCATTCTCTTATTTTAGAAGTTACAACAGGCCCCATGTTACTTCTACACACATTTTACCACTTTGGAAGTGTCTCTCGCGCAAACTATTCAGTTTAGAAAAAAATATATATCAGAAACCTCAATATCATTTTTGAAGACCTATCCATAGATATACCACACGTATCGGTTTGATGAAAAAAAAAATTGAGTTTCCGTTATAAGTACGGGGAACCCCTAATATTTTTTTTCTATTTTTTGTGGAAATCTTAATGCGGTTCACAGAATACATCTACTTACCAAGTTTCACAGTAATTCAACAGTATAGTTCTTATAGTTTCGGAGAAAAGTGGCTGTGACATACGGACGGACAGAAAGACAGACAGACATGACGAATCCATAAGGGTTCAGTTTTTTGCCTTTTGGCTACGGAACCTTAAAAATTACCCTAATCCCACGGTGGGATACGCGCCAAAGGGATGTATGGCTGATACTCGTAGGTGATCAGTTATTAGCGCCAACATCGGTGGACCTGGCAAACACCATTGATTTCGCATTTCTTGCAGGAATGGGCGTTACCCTGCAAGTGACCAGTTTTTTCGACCCTTCTCGTGGGAACAAAAATGAATGATTCTGAAACTCAAACCAATACAATAAACGACACAAAAGCTGACAATACAAAGAACTTTAAGCAGCAAATTTTTCACAAGGCTATGCTCCACACCATACCACGTTCTCATTCCCTTAGTGATGGAACTGTACCGCGTATCTCTACAGAGCAAGTTACACTGAATTACAAAGATAATACACAAAACTCCATATCACCTTGGATAGAAGGGTAAGGCCGTAGATTTTGCCACTTTGTAACATAGAGTAACATAGACACTTCTATGTTACGGTAACGTTCAAGTAACGCGAAAGTAACACATACTATTTGTAAGGGCGATATCATAACGCACTCTTTGACGTGAAAGTCGATGTGCTTGTTTGGATAAAAAAAAAAAGTTCAAATTTCGGTCCGTTTAATAAAACAGAATAATATTATTATTATTATATTATTGAGATAACAATCAACAACTAAGTTCAAAGTAGGTAATTAACATATTATTTTATAATATACAAACAACCATAACTTGGCTTTTTATCAAAATAAAGTAAGGAAGGCTTTTCAGCTGCAGTCAACGGCATCTGTAAAGTCATTTATTTAAGAATCATCTAAAAAGTACGAGGATTATATTTCCGAAAGAATTTTGCAAATCGGTGCAGTAGTTTTTGTAATCGCAAAGACGCAAACATACATACATACGGGTCAAACAAAGAACCTCCTTATTTAAGTCGGTTAAAAAGGAATCTGGTCGGATATTTACTCCACTATAGAAAAAAAACTTAAGCAAGTTTAAGTAGGCAAGTATTAAATTTTCAATATACACAAACCTTTACAACACTTCCAAGTTACATAACATACAATCAACGTTACCAGTAACATACAAGTTACGTAAAAGTAACGTAGAAGTGGGATTTTCAAGGTTATAAATCGACAATTATATGAAAGCTTAGCGAATTTTAAACAAATACATATTATAACGCTCTTATAACTCACTTACGAATAGTACTACATCACCATTGTGAAATAAAAACTGATAATTATTTACCTTTGAAAACGCCAAAATTCACAAAATATCCACTGCCGAAACACACGCGTCCATCTTTGACTGAGTCCAGACCGCAAAATGCCGTCTTTTTTTAACTATTTTTTTGCGTCGCGGGTACTTGGTATTGCCAGTGTCATTACAAAATATTACCATACTGTTTTAAATACTTAGCTAGGCGAAATTATGGTAACATAGAAAATAGTAACATATAAGTGAAAATGTTAAAAAAGTTTTTTTTAATTGTGATTAAACCAACAAAAAACGCGTATTTAAAACATTGCCACCACGAAGTAGCTGCTTATTAACGTTCAAATATTTCAAGTACTTAGTTCTTAATTAATTGGACCTCCAATAAAAAAATATATAAGTTTTATAGTGTTGTGTTCAAAAGAAACAAAAAGGCAGCGTGTTTTTGTTTAAATTTAGGGCACCGTATGAATTAAAATCATTGTATATTTGTAAATGGTCGATTTACAACATTAAAAATACATTGTAAGATTTAAAGAAATACATAATTTAACGAAAATACTTAATTTACAATTTATCAAGTACTTTGTTTTTTATATGTATTTAAAATTTGGGACATTTTTGTTTTTCAAAAGTGGCAAAATGTACGGCCTTACCCAGAAGCCAAAACTAGAAAACGTCCTAGAAACAGCCCTGAAAATCTCAACGCTATAAGACTCAAAAACAGACAAAACTCAATAATTACTGGTTAAGTCAGCTGATACCGACATCGGGCTCAGGGCTAAATCGAGAAAATGCAGAAGAAAAGGAATCAGAAACTGCAGAGCCAATTCCTAAGCCTTCTCCAATTTTTGTCGATGGAGTTGTAAATATAAAACCCTTAAAAAAACTCCTTGACGAATATGCAAATAATAAATATGAGCTGAAAATACTAAAGGGAAACAGAGTAAAAATACTAATTAAAACGCACGACGTATACAGAGAAATTGAAAAGCACTTAGACATGAAAGAAACAGACTACTACACTTATACACTTAAACTAGATCGCTCTTTTAAGGTAGCACCCATGACACGAAACGGTCAATATCTGGAACATAAAACATAGAACGATAAAAAGGCATTACACATGTTCATAGTGGAACTCTCCCCACAGCAAAACAAAACAAATATATCTCATCAAAAGCCTTCTCCACTGTCGTATAACATTTGAACCACCAAGACCTGTTAGAGACATTCCGCAGTGCGAAAACTGTCAAAACTATGGGCACACTAAAGCCTACCGTCCTCGCAAGCCCAAGTGCATAAAATACGCCGGTGATCACACTTCCGCCGACTGTCCACGCAAATATCACTCTGACTCAGTGAAATGCGTTTTATGTAGTGGAAATCATCCGGCTAACTATAAGGGCTGCAGCTTTTATAAAGACCTGCAGAGACAGAAATAACAAACCTCAACCAAAAATCGACTCAAATACACATGCACATAACTCATCTGAGGACCCAAATGACACGACGCAATTAATAGATATGTTCAAACAAATCATGGCTCAACTACGCACCATGACAAACCTACTCACCAACTTAATGACCGTCATGTGTAAAAATTCGAACAGGTCAAACTAGTCATATGGGAACGCAAACGGCCTGTCACAACACTCATTAGAAGTTAAAATGTTCTTAGATACAAATGACGTCGGCATACTATTGGTGTCAGAAACACCAACTTCACTTCAAAGAGCTATTTCAATATCCCTAAATATAAGTTATACCACACAACGCACCCAGATGGCAAAGCTCATGGCGGTTCTGGAATCTTGATTAAGGAGAAAATCGAACACTACGCCACCGACTCGTACCGTACTGAAAAAATACAGGCAACTAGTACAGGGTGTCCAGACAGGGAATATGTTATTTCAATAAAAAAAATAACTATTAGCATTTAAGTTGTTTTTTAATTATCAATTATTGGAATACAAAATGGAAAATTATTTACAAAAGATAATGTTATCCAAATGATGACCGTTACGCTGCTGGCACTCTTCCAATCTGGACCGAAGATTGGTGATAACACGCAGGCACATAGCTCTCGGTATCGCTGACATTTCGGACCTGATGTTGTGTTCAATTGCGATAGGTTCGTCGGTTTATTGTCATATACCCTTCTTTTAATGTATCCCCATACAAAATAGTCAAGCGGGCTGAGATCCGGACTTCTGGGAGGCCAATTGATGTTTCCTCGTCGTGAAATGACCTTATTAGGGAATAATTCGTGAATAGCTTCCATTGATTGATTTGATGTATGGCAAGTGGCCCCATCTTGTTGGAACCACGTCCTTGAGTTTTGAAGCTCCTGTAACTCCGGCCCTAAAAAGTTTCGCAGCATATCGCAGTAACGGTCTCTATTCACATTGAGCGGTCGCCCTCGTCGATCTTCATGAAAATAAGGACCAATTATTCCTTTAGCAGAAATAGCGGCCCACACAGCGACCTTTGGGCTGTGCAGGGTCGTTCATGTTTTTCTTTTGGATTATTCTCTGCCCAGTACCGACAATTCTACTTATTAACATGACCATTCAGGTGGAAGTTGGCTTCGTCACTGAACAGTATGTTATCGAAGCTGTGGAATCGCCGCAGCATTTCGTTAGCAAAATTCCATCGATTAGCGTAGTCCGTATCCTTCAACTCTTGAACTAATTGAATTTTATAGGGTTTTAAATGCAAATCTTTTTTTAAAATCGAATGTACAGTCGACTTTTTAATGTTTAATGCTTGACTTCGTTTTCGTATGGATAACCTCGGATTTTGACGAACTGATGCTGTCACTGCTTTGATTGTTTGCTGGTCGCGGACTGGACGAGGTCGACCAGAGTTTTGAATTTTGACCGTCGCACCTGTATTTTCGAACATACGAATCCATTTTCTAATGCTACCGTCACTTGGTTGGTGCACTGCGTGTGCGATATTCCGCACGATACAAACGTTGAACAGACACTATTGAGTGAGCATTTTGATAATATGCTCGTATGCAAAAAGCACGATGCGTCCCCGTTTTCTGCTCCTTGGTGTCAAAAACTCCACAAAATGGCGGACTTCATGACACCAGCCCCGCCTTCATTTGGCACTAAATTTCAAATTTAGAACAAAAACAAATACCTCATACCCTGTCTTGACACCTTGTATAATAATCTCAGACTCCAAAGGTGACTTAAATACAACAGCACTATACATACCGCCAAAACACAACCTAAAAGAAAGAGACTACAACGCGAAACACACCATATGGGGTTCGAGACTTAATACATCGAAAGGGCGGGAGTTGCTGAAATGAATCGAGATTCACCAACTATATGTTACGTCAACCGGTGAGCCAACCTACTGGCCTTCTGAGACTAACAAGAAACCAGATTTGGTACACTTCCTTGTCTTAAAAGGTTTACCAAGATCCAAATTAAGATGCAGTTCCAGCTTTGACTTGACCTCGGATCACTCGCCGATCATTGCCCAGCTGGATTATAAAGTCACAAACCAACCATGAAGCTGTAAGTTACATACCAAAAGAACAAATTGGACTCACTTCAGAGAGCTGATGGATAATTCACTCGATTGCAAAATACCTCTTACGTCTGACGTAGAAATTACCCAGGCAGTAGAACTGTTTAACAACTGCATACAACAAGCAGCATGGGCATCTACTCCCTGCCATACAGAAGACAAAGAAGACAGTACATCTACCCAAAGTTCATTCTTAAGCTAATAAGTGGCGTGCTAGGAAAATATGGCAAGCAACGAAATATCCAGAGGACAAAACGAAATTCATATCATATCTACTTAAGTTCATATCTACAAAAGCTCGATGCCACACAAGCTACCGATTACTCTCTCTAGAAGGTGACAAGAAAGCTGAAAAAACCAATTATACATCAATCTCCTTTAAAAAAGAACGACGGAAGTTGGGCAAAGAGCGACCAAGACAAGTGCGAAACATTTGCTAACCATTTATACAGAGTTTGTACTGCAAACTAGGACCTCGACTCAACAAAAGGGGAAATGGTATCAACACTACTAAACGCAACTCACCAATTGGATATGCCAATCAAAATTTTTACAAAAACTGATGTAGAAGCGACTATAAAAAAGACCACAGTGGAAGATGTCAGAAATAATACTAGTCCTGAAGCAAGGAAAAGATCCTACAGACGTAAAATCCTACCGTCCTATTAGTCTGTTACCTGTTGTTTCTATGGTCCTCGAGAAACTTTTTTCCAAGCGGATCATGGTAAAAATTACCGAAACAAAACTAATCCCAGAGCACCAGTTCGGGTTCAGACAAGACCACGGTACGATTGAGCAGGTCCACAGGCTGGTCGAACAAATTAATTATGCATTTGAACAAAAGTTATATATCTCAGCGGTATTCCTGGATATATCACAGGCGTTTGATAGAGTGTGGCACGATGAGCTCTTCTATAAAATATTAACAAACCTCCCAACCAACTTCTTCAAGTTTATTAAAACAAACCTAGAGGAACGACACTTCTATGTGAACCATGGTACCAGCATGTCAAACCTTCATAAAATCAACGCAGGAGTTCCTCAGGGCAGTATCTTAGGCCCCTTACTATACCTGATATACACTTTTGACCTTCCGAATTCATATGACGTAGTTACTGGCACATATGCTGATGACACAGCCATTCTAGCAGCTGATGCTAATCCGGTGCGTCTCTGAAACTCCAAGAATGTTTAAACCACGTATCGAAATGGCTGAAGGACACGAATCGGCCACGATGATCCGTGAGGCGGTGATTATCGCATGTACCTGGCGCAGAGAAACACGCCTGCCTGCGCTGCTGCGCTCTGCGCTCAAAACTGCATATCTAGTAAGTGCGCTCTTATGGTTTTGATAATAGAAACGTGTCAGATATTATTATCTCAATGTTGGATAAATTATAGTTGCCGTTGACTGTACCTACCTGCATGCATGTTTTTCTGACGCCGTGATTTATTCTCTTTAGTTCCTGACCACGCAAGCCTTAACTTAAAATATTGCTCACAGGCCCCGATTGATTAAGTAGATAAATTATGTAAGTTTGGTATAGTAAGGGCCGAGTTCACCAAACAATTTAACAGACTGTTAAGTCTTAATCAGCTGTTAATCAATACATTTGACAACCGTTAAAACGCTAACTGTCCGTTTAATTGTTGGTGAACACTGCACTAAGAATTATATAAAATGTCGAAATCTACTAGGGAGCTTCGTAAGTGAATTACGACATTTTAAAAAAAACGTACTATTCCTACCTACCTTAGAATAAGCAATACCTGCCTGCAGATCTCCAATTCATTTTTACTGCTAATTAACCTCGTATTACTTAACTTATTATTTTGTTACTAGACGACGCCCGCGACTTCGTAGGTACGAGTAGAATTAGTTTCCCGCTTCTACCCCTATTTTTTCCGGTTGGTGTCGATTTCCAGAAAATTCTTTCTTAGTGCTCCCCTAGCCCTCATATCCTTATGACCGCCCGTTCGAACTGCGTGCAAAATTTGGAATTTCTAGACCCAGAGGTTTAGGCTGTGCGTTGATATGTTAATCAGTTTCTTCTTTTACATATTTAGATAAAGGCAACCAGTTATTGAGTACGATTAAGGTAGCAATAGGTACTTACACGGGGTCTTACCAAAATAACAGTCTGTGAAATCAGCCAAGCCGGTCGCGCCTCTGCAGTGGATTCTCCTGGTGTCCATCGGCAACGGCAATGTTACTCAGGGATAATGTAGCATTCTAATGGTGAAACAGTTTTTTCACTTCTCATGCTCGTAAAGTCCTTCTTTATGCTGGGTATAGGCTGCATAAAATCGTATTTTATGCACTAGTGCATAAAGTAAAATCTTCGTCGAAGACCAAGGCAATCGGTCCAACAGCCACACGAACAACATTAACTTCATAGAATAACCTCTTTATTTTATTTCGTTTCGTTAGTATTGTAAGACCAAGGCAAGGATACCAACAGCCAAAGTTCACAATAAAACTTCATGAAATAAACTTGTAATTTTTATTTCGTCGCATTTATTATTATTATTCATATTTTTATATTTGAGTAAATTGATATATTTAAAGCATGACAATAAGTTATCATAGATATTCTTTAATTCTTTATAACGACCTAAGTAAGGTGTCATATTAATTTGTAATATTTGTGTTACAACTTGAAATTGTTATGTTGCTGTTTCATTTCCTCGCAATCGAAGTGAAAAGTAGAGTGTACAACTCGTCCATAAAACCCATTTAACACTCGACTTTATATCCATCTTCGCTCGCAAGCTCGCTTGGATAAACGTCTCGTGTAAAATGGTGCGTTTTATGCACTTGTTGTACAATCTACTATTGAAGTCGGTCCAGTAGTTTTTGAGTTTATTTATTACAAGCATACAAAAATACAACAATACAAATCTTTCCTCTTTATAATATTAGTGTAGACTAGCAACCCGCCCTAGCTTCGCTTCGGTTTATGTGTGTTTTCTGTAGCAGGGCGTTTTCCAAAAAAAGTGTACATGAACTTTTTTTTCAGAATTCGTTTTTTTTTGGTTTTTCTTACTCAGAATCGTTGATACTATCGTTCCTCATACAAGAAAAAAAGTGACCCAAATATTCCATTCCAGATCGTCACATTTTTGTATGCAGTCTTTTTTTATTTATATGGTCGTGACGCACTGGAAGAAAAAAATTACATAGTAAAATCTGGGACACTTTTTTTCTTGTATGAGGATCGATAGTATCAACGATTCTGAGTAAGAAAAACAAAAAAAAAAACGAATTCTGGAAAAAAGTTCATGTACACTTTTTTTGGAAAACGCCCAACTCCCGTACATAAACCAGAATTGATTATACATTGAAATCTACCTCTAGAATCACTGTATCTATTGATGAAATCAGCATTAAATCCGTTGCGTAGTTTGAAAGATCTAAGCGTACATACAGAGAGACACACGGCGGGAAGCGACTTTGTTTTATTCAAGTACTTAGGTATATAAAGAAGATTGTCGACGCAGTTAGCCTAATTGATAGTGATCCTGCCTACGAAGATAGCAGTCCCGGGTTCAATTCCCGGTTAGGGCAAATATTTGTGTGATGAGCACGACTCAGCACGAGTTTTTGTGTCTGAATCTTTGGTGTTATCTATGCATATAAGTCCATATTAGTTACGTTTAAATTCTTGTTTTACCTAACTTTCCTGTCAACTTTGTAAAAACGGCTTGCGAGTTTAGAAAGAGCATAAGGTATTTAAAAGTGGTAAGTCAACAGTATAGTGTAGTAGCAAGTACGTGCGGCGCGGCGCGCTCGTCGGCGCGGTGAAATCAAGTCTCTATGTAAGTGGGTTGGTGAAAGAATCTCTCCGCCGTGGCGCGCCGCCGTAGTAGCCGGAGCGTCAGCGCGCTGACTCGGCTATCAGCCATTTATGTATAACGTATAAAATATGTATGTTTTGTTTTTTAATCCGCTCATTTTCTTATTATTAATGCTAGCTCAGTATACTATTAAGAAGAAATTAATCAATAGGTAGGTATTTGAAATAATTTGCCCTATACAGTGCAGCATTTGAGTTAGTTAAAAAGAAAATAACGAACAAATATCTACGTACTTTTATACCGTCCTTTTTGAAAAACTACATATTTGAGTCTCCCTTAAATACTTTGAGTATAGTGTTTATTTCATTGTCTGTACTAACTGCTACCAGTGGCGGCACGCTAGTGTGCGGCGCCGGTGACACTGAGTGTATATACGTGGTTATTTTCCCGCATGTGTTGGTGCCTGTTTTCTCTCGTCTGCCCTGCGATCGCGCGGCGGTCGCAAAAAAGCAATTGGTTGCAGTGTGTGCATTATGACAATTTTCACATCCGACTTTCTTCCGCCGCACTGGAACATTACGTGAGTTGTGTGAACTTTAAGTGGAATCTTTCACTTTGTCTGCTTCACACCTTTGTTTGTGACATTTAAATGTCTTACATGACCTACTTTTGACAGTAGGTGGTTGGAATGGAAAAGCAATAAAATTTAGGTGTGATGAATTGGGACTTAGGTAGTAAGACAAAAACATGGGTTTGAGTTAACGAAAAATCTTCATTCATTTTACATTAATTTACAATTTACTTATGTTTAATTGGAAAACCTCTCGAAAAATATAACATTATTTCTTATAAGATATATTATTTCTACTAAGAACATTGGGGTAATAAACTACCGAATGAATAAAAGATTTACAATAAAACATAATTACATTACTACATTTACCAATAAATACTTAACTAACTTATCTTTGAAATAAAAGGTGCTTTAAAATAAAAGGTACTTTATAAACATATGACTCTATAAAAGCTGGGGCATATTTCAGAATTCAAACTATTATTGAAATATTACATTTTGCAGTGGCTTTGGTAATCATATCGATAATATTAAATGCCAGTGCCTTTTGGCTTTCCATGGTTACATGTGTTTGAGGCAGGATTTGAGCAGCTAGTTTTCAGATGACTTACAACGTTAATACAATCAGCATCGGCTATTGGACATTCAAATATTTATTATATTCTGTCTCGTTTTGTACAGAAAAATATGTAGGTACATCATTTTAAAATAAAACGCATTACAATTTATATATAAGGTACTGTTACAGATAGATCTGAGCAGTTCCAAAAATGTAGTAAGTACGTATGTATTTGGAACCCAAAAAAGTATGAGAAAAAAAATCAGCAAACATAAAAAAAAAGTTAATTCATTAGTTATCTGTATTGTTTACAGTAATTAGAAGAGGGCTGAGGAAGTGAGAAACAGAATCAGCTATACTTACCTATTACTGTAGCAGATTTGTGATATGATAACTGTCATAAACTCATACGCACGCGTCAAACAATATTAGTAGTAGACCTTAGACTCGAGTAGGTATAGAAATATTTTGACTGAGAATATTATAAGGAAGGTAAATAAATATGAAAAAAAAAACTATCTCTTACATGAGTCTAGACCCAAACTAGGATTCTCTATATGATGGGTACACCGTACCTACAAGTAATTAAAAATTTATCGAAGTCATAGGCAAAATTCTCACGCATCCTATAGTTTTGGTTCTGCTTGAAATATAAATAAATTTTGTGGTTTTTTGTGTCTTTTAGCGTCTTTTAGCTCACCTTGGAAAAAACAAGCGTCGTCAATAATAAGAAGAGTAAGTAGACATAACAAAAAAAGCAGCGGCATGTAAGAGCATACCGGTGTTAACAAGCAGTTGCCGTTTTCCGTGAATTCTAAACTAAACCATTACTAATATTACCCAGTAATATTAAAGTACGTACATGATAAATGTAATAAGTGTAATATGGAAATAAATCCTGAAAACGAATTTGCATACGAAGCAATACATCATTAAAAGATCCGTAACCGTTAAGATGCCATGCCAGCATTCTAATTATAATAACTGACGTTATTTAGCTTCTAACATTAGCTGATTGCTGTGTTGCGCAACTTCGAATAGATTATTGGAACAATTCATTTTTAATTTTTTTCCATCCGCTTCCCGGACGCGGCGAGTTCCGGCGACTCGCGTGCACCGGCGCACGGGCGCAGCCGCAGCGCCGAGGACCGAGGACCGACCTGCCGGTGCAGCACGGCGGCGACGGTCCTCCCGCCGCGCCGCTCGAGCGCCAGGTGCTTCGACTGCTAAACAAGCACTCTAACACCATAGGTTGACGGAACCAGTAGTGGACAAGGGCCAGTGATGGACACTTGATTATGATTTTACAGAAGATAAGGGTTATTCATTTGTTTTGCACCAATCAATTTAGGAACGTATGAAATTTGAATTAAGAGTGAAGTGTCCATTACTGGAGCCCAGCTAAAAGTGTCCATCATTGGTGCCGTCCCTAGATAGTAAATTAATAATATATTCATTAGAATTGACTACACATATAAATACAGTAACGATTCTTAGACTTTTAACAAAACTTTAGTCACAATACACACAATACTCACAATTTGTAGTCGGTTTTGAAATCAATGAAAAACTAACTGAAATACTTTAAAAAATGTCCAATTAATTACTGTTAAGTATTATTTCGACATATTAAAAAGTTCCTATCTAATGAGATAGTTTTTTAATAGAGAATACTAATTACCTTTCATATTTAAAAAGTCAAAATAAACGGATCCCCACTAAAACTAACATAAATAATATATCTACACTAAAGTAATTCTGAAATATCTTAAAACTAGTTAACATTGCACTTGTCCTTAGGAGGAGTGTTAAGCTAAAGGGGTTAAAATAATACAAAAACATCGCTCATAACATCAAAGTTAAAAGACAACGACGTAAACATACATATACTTATTCAATATTGAAGTATGTATCGTGCAATAGCCTATAGTGAGATTCCGCTCAAACTGAGGTACCAGCAGCACACATTGACACGTCTTTTAAACATAACGACAATCACGCACACAATACGATCTATAAAATGCTTCATTTGAGCTAGTGTCGGAATTGGTCCATTCTTTACAACCGGGCTGGCTCTGTAATTAGTCCCTGCCGATCCGCTTATGGATCTGCTGGTGCTTAATGAGATGCGCCTTCTGGCGAAATGCCTTCGCACACACATCACACCGAAATGGTTTTTCTCCGGTGTGTGTTCGAAGATGGACCTTGATATTAGATTTGTTCAAAAAACCTCTATTACAAATACCACAACGGTGTACAGGCTTTTCTTTTCCAAGGAGACCACTTAACTCGGCTGCGGTAGCAGAGGAAAAAGCCAAGGAGCTCCCATGAATGTTTCCTCCGTTGTTGGATTGTTTCGCTTTTGTTCGGCTTCTTTTACTTTTGCTCGAAGGAGTAGCAGTCGTTGTGTGGGCGTGAGGATAACCCAATAGCCTATCTGGACTGCAGAGCCCATCGGGCTTCAGGCTGAGAGCGTAATGAGGTGGATATCGACCGTTGAGAAGACTACCGACGCCGTCGGTCGTTGATACGGCGTTTCCCGGTGGAGAAGAAGTCGATATTACGTCCATTCCAAAACTAGTCGAGCTGGGTGTTTCTTGTTTTACGGGTGGGCCATTCTGCAAACGGTTTTGAAGAAGTGGCATGTATCCATGACTAAGGAGAGTTTGCAATGTTGACCCAGCTTGCCCAAGGTTTTTGTGCAAGAATTCTTGACTTTTAGAAAATTCTTGCCCTGTTTTACAAGGAAAGTCTAAACCTGAATGATGAGAATTTGGAAGTGACGGCGGTGGAGAACTAGGCAAAAACTCGGCCAAGTCTTGCGGTACAATTTTGTCGCTGTGTTGACTGCAGGCCCCAGCAATCCATGCATCGATATCCATCCAGCTGTCTCTTGAATCATTTCTTTCGGGGTCTTCCGGTTGCGACGGAACCGTCGTATCAGCTATTGCGGAGCCTATAATGGCCGCTATATCTTCAATTGAACTTATATCATCATACATATCTTGTTTATGACCATCATCGAATAGTTTTGTAGTCGGGGAGCAGGATGTGGCGCAAGAATCGGGAGCACCAGGACCAGAATTTTCAGCTGAAAATGGTTTTGTATCAGCATCTAATGGAAAAGGTTTAACGTCCTCAAGATCGGGAGGTTCGGTATCAGCGGCACATGTTGACGATGAAACTACATCATGATCTGCTCCGTACCCGCTTTGTGTGGGGTAGTTGTTGTTTTCTTCTGGAAGACGTTGTGCGATGGCATGGTAGTGATGACCAGATATTCCATTAATGGAAAGATGACCGGTGTAACCAGTAAATGGTGGTAAAGGCTTTAGTTCTGCCAGTGGAGGTGGGGTTAGTAAAGAGTCCAATAGTTCATGGCATGTAGGAGGTGGCGAAGCGGCATCCAGCTTGGGGTCGAGCCAGCACGCGCCGAGAAGAAGCTCGTCGCCACCCCCGCTGCCGGTGACCCCCGCGCACTTCATGCCGCGTCTCACCGCGACTCCAGAACCCAGCGAGATCCCGCCACTGCCATACTTAGATGCCGCCACCCTGCTGTGCTATCTGTAACAAATATTCAATATGTAAATTAAATTATGTGTAGGTATACTTAATCATTTTTAGGGTTCCATACCAAAATGGTAAAAAAGGAACCCTTATGGTGAGACTTCGTTGTCTGTGTGTCTGTCTGTCTGTATGTCACAGCAGGTTTTCTCAGCAACTACAAATGCTATTAATTTGAAATTTGGCATAGTTGTACAACTCGCTTGCGCGCATCTGTTTTTAGTAAAAAAAATATGAAATAAATTTTATAAATAATTTAAAAGCGGGGTAGAAAAATAAAAGTGTTTCGATTATAGCAAATGGGATGTCATATGAAAGGTCTTAATCTGCACATTTTAAAACTATTTTTATTTTTATTTTATCTCTGAAGTTTATTAATCAAATAAATTGAAAAAATCTTGACGTATAGATAATTACATACTTTATGGAAATAATTAAATGAAGTGTTCATTATTTACAGTTATTACGAAATAAAAAAAAACTAAGAAAATCTGCATTAAAATATAGGCTTGTCAAAATGGACCTTAATGTGTAGAAAATAAAGCTCATAACAAAATGAGTATTTTCTTTTGCGGTTACCAATCATATTGTCTTCATTACGGAACCCTCGGTACGCGACTCCGGTTGACCGGTTTTTTGTCTTCTAATCAAGAAACAGAAAGCTAAGGAAATTGAGGAGTTGAGTAAATATTTAATAAAAAATATATTATTGCTAAGAAAAGAAGGACCGAGTTTTCAAGTCTAACTAAATCTCAATTACTTGATATTAATGTTGTTAAATATAAACCACTATCCGTACAGTTCAAATCCAGCAGGATATAATGAGATAGTATTCTTAGCGACACCCATGACACTATTAAAGAATTAATTGGGAATTCAAATGTAGGTTTGCGGCGCGTACGCAATCAAGATGTAGGCGCGTAATAATCGTTTCCATTCAGCCGCTCCGCTTCACTAGCTAACGGTGTTGTAGCCGCCGTGGTCGATACCTAACAACGTTATTACTAATAGGTACAAATACTTTTTGTTGAGAATATATAAAAAAAACACTACTTAAGTATTTTTTTAATAAACTTGGGATATTCGTAGATTGTCTTTACCTTTAAAATTTAAAATTATGGCATACGAACGTTACAGACAAGCTTGTCAGAATATAAAAAAACATAGAGAAGCAGACTTACTTACTTCTTTCTTGTTATTTTTTAGATTTTTCTTTAATTTTAATGTTAATGCCTTTGAATTACCTATATAATTTTCAAGGTCTAAAAGTATTCAAACGCGTGTTTTCACGTCATCTTAATTTTCGGTGATTAGGATAGGTATCCTTTTAAATATTACAAATATTAAGCATAATAGACCTACCTAAAAATCATATTTTTATTGAATCTAGAAACGAAATCTTCTTATTCTTCTACTGTTTTTTATCTTTATCTTTAGACCGGGTCACTTCACGACTTATTACGTTACGAGCTTTAACAAGATAAGCCCCTTTCAGTCATTAATGTCCATTCGTTTCTAAATAAGTATAGTGCTTAATGAAGTAAGCCAAAAAAAGTATTTTACATTTGATTTGTACCAAATTCTAATTAAAGCTGTGTGAGCATATATTTCTCAATTAACATGTTACAATATATATAATTTAGTTACCTAGGGTTTATTTATTTTAAAATTGCAGTGTTGTGACTTTGTTCTGTTGTTACAAGTAAGGTTCAAGTAACATATCTTAGAACATATAAATGCCATCTTAGTCGACTATTACAGTGGAGCGACAGCAATTCGACCGCTGCTAGTCACGGAGCCTAGACCTTGATCTACCAGAATATGCAGTTATCCTCACGATACGTTTCCCCTCAAAGTTAAGGCATCAGTTATTTACTACAGCGCTTAAGGTCTTAATCATAAAATTGGATAAAGTCATTACTCATTACGATTTGCATAAGAAATTTCAACATTTGCTGAAACAAAGAGCTGAAAACAGACAGCTGAGATAAGTCTCATTACTATTTATGGGTTTTCAACCTATTTCCAGGCCCATTTATATTCTCTGCTTGCAAAATTTTATTATTGCATTCTGATTTCGAATGTCTTTGCGTACAGTAATTTTCAGTTCAGTGACTTAAAGAGCATTGTTCTTTGTTTGAAAACATGGTAAGCGCCAGGTCCATGGCTATAAGATTGTCCTTATCCCGGCTTAAAAAGGCTTCGTTTAGATCTCTCTGGTGAAAGCAGTCCATCAGTACATTTCCTTTCCATACGTCGATGTCCCCTATGGATTATGCGCATGGTTTGGGACACGAATTTACTTAAAAATAAATATGCTTACACGTGACTAAGACATCATAGAACGACACTGGATAAATAAAATAGTTTTTTACCAACAAGAATTTATAGCGCGATTATTGCACTGTTCGATACATCATCGGTGTCAACTGTGTAGCCACCGATGGTGCACGAGCCGGCTGGAAGACTCAAACACGATAAGAGATGGCCTGAGACTCAATGCGACGGTGTTATCTTTATCTACCACTCAGTGGGCAGCAAGTGGGAAGGGCTCGTGAGCGAGCCGCACAGGAGTCCGCCGATGCGCTCAGATACCGAGTGATTGCCGCGAACTACTTAGCGCTCACATGCACAATTAGCCGCGTTATTCGAGTTAGCCGACCGTGTTCTTTGCAACAAACAATCTACAGCCGATCGTAGTTCATAACGAAATCAGGATGTGGATAATAGAGGCGTTCTTGAAAAATGTTCATTTAACAACCTAAACAAATATTTGTTTTACAGTTTATCTTTTTGCTTAACCAAGGAAATTGGGTTCAAATCTCGAGTTTTATAACTTGTTGTAAATTTATGAATATTTGTTTTTGACTTCTTTTACAATTCTTGTTTTGCGAATTAAATAGTCTCAAGGGCAAAATTTGGTTGAAGTTTATATTAATCGGTATGATTCGGTCTATTTTCCCAAATTTAATTATAGTAGCTTCCTATTGATTAATTAGTAACTAATCTTTATATGCTAATTTAATGACACAGAGAAAAACACTATAATACTCGTATTCATGGCATCGTGCAACTCGTTTCCCAACAAGGTAGCTAGGCACGCAAATTGCAATACCGGGTCAAAAAAATGCTATTAAAATATAGATTTGTTTCGGCAGTTCGCAGCGCGGCCTTGAGTGGATTTTTCGCAAAATGCCCGAGTGTGAATAAAGCCCGATTGCACGGGTCAACGGCCCGTGGCGGCCGCTTGCCGCAACACATCGATGTAAAAACTGAATTACAAGACTACCGATTGCGTTCCGAACCTCGGACAGAACGTGATTTGGGCGGTGACAGAAAAAAGGCTTTTGTGTGCGCTGTTTGTTACTTTTTGATATTTTGACGAAATAGGTGCATTGTCAAAATAAAAGCTTAACAACACAAGAACACAATCAGGGGACACAATAATTCACCTAGACTAGTCCCATACTAAGCTCTAGGCTGGTACTATGGGTATTAGACAACGATAAACTTACTTACATAGAGAAATACATACTTAAATAAATAGAACACATCCAAGGCTCAGGAACAAATACTTGCACTGATCACACAAATATCTGCCCTTACCGGGATTTGAAACTGGGACCGATAGCTTCGAAAGCAGAGTCACTACCAACTAGACTAACATGTCGTCTAAAAACTCTATGACCAAAAACTCTTGGCAATGAACCAAGTTTAAGGTTAAAAGTTTCATATTGCTATCATCATTATATATATCATTCTGCTTTATATTGTGTGCCGTTAAACCTTCCTTTTATCGAAGAAATGTAAAACAAATAACAGTACAAACATTATAAAATCCAAAATCAAAAGGTTGTTACCAACCCATAAGATTACGATTACGATAATACGCCATTTATTAAAATTATTTCTATAGTTCAGGGACCGTAACCAAGATGCAAACGGTGCTAACGTTTTTCTTTTCTATCACTCAAAATGTATGGGATGACAGTTGACCACTTGTTTTTCGCTGCGCACGAGAATGTCATCCCATACATTTTGAGTGATAGAAAAGAAAAACGTTAGTAGCGTTTGCATCTTGGCTAGGACCACAGGTGTGAACCATTCGATTTATGAACAGATATATACGTACCTACTATTCTTTTGAATTTTGCGCAGCCGGGTAAAACTTATACAGGGTCTCTACAAAGGTATTAAAATAATAGGATTATTGGTAGTACGCGAGTAAGTGAAAGCCACATGATAACGGAGCAACCATCTACGTAAAAGTTTAACGGTAGTGTAGGAAATAAGTTCTAGTTTGATTCACTGTAAATTCGGTCGAGCCGAATATAACGTATTTTTTTTCCGCTATAAAACAGAAAAGTTGCGAAAAAACCGGTTTAATTTAAGCAAAACATGTTCCTTCACTATATGGGCACTAGCTGCACAACGCGCATATTCCGCAAAGTGCAACCATCACGGATTGTCACAAGACAAGCTACTGAGCTTCTGTGCGCAAGCGCTAGCGGCCGAGAGTGGCTAAATTAGAGCGAAGTTGAAGGAGCAGATGATATAATTGAAAATCACATGGACATGTCGGTTCCAATAGTCACTCTTGAGACCGTGCATGAGTCTCCGTACTCTGCGTTGACTGAATTGGAATAAATACTCTCTTTTATTAATCTCAGTAGTTATTATTTAAGTACAGTATTGTTCAATTCTCACCGAGATTCTATAGCCTAATTTCCAAGAAATCTTAAATTCTGTCTTAACATTGAGTGTTTTTTTAGAATAAATCAAAAGCATCTACTCTAGAAACACACGTCTTGAAAAATCTCACGTGAGATTTGAGGATGGGGGAAGGGGTCGCGCCAATTCTCACGACATCTCACCATTCCGAAATCGCCAAAAAAGCCTCACGTAATTAATGGATGCCCCCTTACCGTCAAGTAAATAACAGCTATCTAAACGTTGACAATACGATAGCAGCTCAAAAACTATATTGTTTTTACCGTGTTGAATAGACGTAGAGGCCTAGTATGTACACCAGCAGCAAATAAATTGATTTAATTTGCCGTATGAAAAAAAATCAGCGACATTTCTTGTTATCGTAAAAGGTTAACTTAATTCAGAAAAATAATTTTCATTAACGTATCATGTTATTGTACGATTAAAATATAAATTATCAATACGAGTAATTTGTCGTAATAAATACAGTTACAAACAGGTAAGTATGTCGTTATAATATATTATGATTACTTACCAGAAAAAAAACTTGTTTTTGACTTCAAAGTTAAAAATCATAGCTTAAGGCAGGCGGGTTTTTTGTTTGTTAATAAGCTTTTTATTTTCTACTTTTAAATATATTTTAAATAACAAAACATAGTCAATTAAATTACAATCTGTAAGTAAATGAATGTACTCAGTGGCACTCGCGACGTTAATGCGGACCTAACGACAATCCGTTTATTGAAATCAGGTCACCCGTTCAACCCCTATGAGAGAACATGAACAGAACCATACATTCATATATACATACGGGTCAAAAAGTATAACTATTTATATTAATACCTAAAAAATATACAGGATGGAAAAAACGAACGCCACATGAACGGAAACTACCGTAAATATTGGAAATAGCAAATTCTACGCAAAGGAGACTTACTTTTATTTTAGAAATCATTAAATACGGGCTACGGCAACTATGTATCTTAAATATTGTAAATAGCAAATTCTATGCAAAGGATACAAACTTTTATGTTTAAATACAAAAGATACTGCTCATTCGATTATTGAAAAAAAATCTCTTTCTAATCGAATATTACAAAATAATAAAGAAGGGTTTTTACAGTCTTTATTTAATTTAAAGGTGTATTTATTGTAGATATAAATGATCAGTATCAATGACGCTTTCGATCTGTATCATAAAACACGACTTTATTGTTTTGTCATATTCGAATAAAACTTATTTAATATTTTTTTATTATACCTATAGACATCGTTTATCAATTTTTAACCTTTTTTTTATGTATGTTCACCGATTACTCCGTCAATAGAGGACCGATTTTAAAAAATCTTTTAAGGTTTGGGAAAGTAAACTTTCGAGGTGGTCCTATTGTCACCAAATCTGAATCGGATGAGGGGATCAGTGTGCAATTGAGGGAACTCCTCAAATATTGTAGGCAAACATATAGCGATTTTAGTATTTTTAGTAACAAGTCTAGCATTTGCATTCAGAAAGTATCACTTGGTTAAGTGGAACTGATGATGAAGGCCACAGATGGCCACCGGAACTCCTCAACGGTACCTATTTCAAGGGTGGCGATAAGATATCTCGATTAAGATAGTTGAGTGACTACAACGAATAATATTTACTTGTTGAAATATGACTATGACTTTCCCGCGGCGTTGCTTACGGCGCGCTTGAAATAACTTAAAGTTTCATATCAACTAAGAAGTGGGACTATGTAACAGCGAATTATGGTCACTAAAAAGTATACAATAAAATAAATGTTTTAAAAACAAAAACCCGCCTTCAAAAATGCAAAAATTCACTTAAGTTAACTTAATAACCTATTAGGTTAGTCCAACTGAAGTCGGCGACCACAATATTTTCAACAAAGAGCCGAAATTAGTTGGACGTACATATTAGGTACCTACAATTTTAAAAGAAGTTATTTTATGCGTTTTTGAAAGCGGGCTTTTTTTTTAATTATTATAAGTGAACTCATTCCATTCAATACCGCCTACAGGACTTACAAATAGTTTATTGTTAATAAGTATGTCTAGAAATAAAGGTCCACTATCATATATTTATTTTTATATATATTTTACTATATATTTTTATTCATAATATTCAACGATTTTAACACATCTATAAAAGTTTCCGTTTCGGTTTCTGTTTCGGTTAATGAAGAGCTCATGTTTGTATGTAGAACTACTATTATTTCGGCCCGGTGTTGCTAAGGAATCGTTTGCAATTCAATTTTTTAACCAAGAAATCAAACGGTTCCTCACAACAACAGGAACTGTCCTGAAAAAAATCATGCCCATGTTTGTCTCAAAACCGTAGGTACTATTTTTTTTTATTCATTATTTACTGAGCAAAATAAATAAACTTATTTCTACTAATGGCTCAAGAGCTTAAACGTCACATGGTAAAAAAAATAGGTGCTGATGCAAATTTTAACATCATAAATACGAAACTTAAACGAACTCCTACTTTAACCAATATTTTATCATTTTGCTATCAGTTACCAGTTCCTAAATTTAAAAATAAGGCCAGTTTAATCATGAAATTTGCCAGGAAAAGATACCTATTGAAAAATAGATGCATGTCATCTTACAAATTGCACTTCTCGTAACACACGGGATGGGCGATTCAAAAACATGTGAGCCTTATCTTTATAGATAATCAGTCCACAATTATTACAATGTACCAATAACAAAGACCAACAAAATAATAAGAACTGGCTGTGCCACTTATTGCCAGGGTTTCTTATACAAACTAGTCTATAGTTTTAAGCAGCTGGGATGGCCCTTCACCCAATCTCCATTTCCTGTTTCTCGTTGGTCCATCACACGAAAGAGTTGCGCTACCCTTGAGGTAGGTTTAAATGTGGGCTGCCTATGTGAGCATAAAACAGAAACAGAACTATCTATTGTAGTGAATCAGCACCGTGAAAATCGAAAACCTGATCGCTTTTCACTTAAATTTTAAATCAACTGCACGAGGTCAAGGTTGTTTATTCTACTGCGACCGCGCAGTCGCTTACCGCCTACCGCTTTTGAAGCTTGCTTTACGCTACTGACACACTTCCGTGTGCGTACCGTTAGCCGGCCCTGTTTTTCTTGTACCCTTCTCTTTCACTCTCGTTGTGTTTGAATCTACCTTCTTGCTTGCTGTGCGACAAATTTTTGATGCGGGCACAGTGTGTGGGTTGGCCTAAAAATCAGTATCGTGGTACTATATTTTATTAACCAACTTCAAAAAGGAGGTGTTATGTTCGGCTATATGTATAAAACGAATTTTGTGAAGTGACCCGATTAGCAAAGAGATTTGTCTAACAGAGAGGGCCAGTTTAAAAAGTTATACCATAAGTATTTTTAGGGTTTCATAGTCAGCAAGGAACTTTTATAGTGTCGCCATGTCTGTCTGTCCGTCCGTCCGCTGTTTAACTCAGACACTCCTATTGGTACAAAGTACAAAGCTGTAACCAAGCATAGGCATACATTTAAATTACGTCGACAAAGTTGTAAAATAAAATGTGGAAAAAAATGTTTGTCGGGTAGGTACACAAGTAGAGAGAACAAGGTTATTATTAATTTTTAGATTTGGGGGACCGTTTAGGATATATTTATATACTAGCGGCCCGCCAGCGGCTTCGCCCCGCTGCAAATTTCTGACTTTCCCGGTGGATTTTTCAATTATTTTCTTTCATACAAACCTTGTCCTGACAATGACAAACACAAAAAAAAAAGAAATCAGCCAAATCGGTTCAGCCGTTCTCGAGTTTTGCGCTTAGCAACACATTTAGCGATTCATTTTTATTATTTATATAGATAGATAGATAGATACCTCAAAAAGTGAAATTTTCGCTAGAGTTACATGTCCCACTCGCTCCACAGTCAAAACTACAAGCAGTAAGAATCAAAATAAAAAATGATTAATGAAAGTACGTAAATATAACCAACTTAAAATGAAAACTATGATGACTATGTAGACTTGATTGATTCTTGAGATACAGTCAGTTAAAGTGTATCTACTTAAAATCATAGTGTATCTACTAAAAGACAGCACCTAACTTTAAATAGAAAATTTGTACATACTTCTTGTGTTTCTTGAGATAGTGTTTTCGTAGTAACGGCTTCAGAACCCTACGCTGAACATGGTCCGACATTATCTTGCCCGTTTTTTTGGGCGCTGTGTATTTGGCATAATTTTTATTGTTCGAAACGTATTTCGCATAACATTTTAGTTTCATATTATTTCGACAAATGTTGAAATCGTATAAAACATATTTAGTATAATTGGTAAATATAGGAATGATTGTTTGGTCGATTTTTAAATATTGATGAAAGACCGAATTTCATCACTACATATTATCTGTCTGTCTCTGTAAGTTCACGATAATCTCAAAAACTACTGAGCGGATTTTCATGCGGTTTTTACCATCAGTTAGAGATTTTTTATGTTATATAATTCTGGAATGCACATAAACCGAAGCAAAGCGCGTGCGGGTCGCTAGTTACGAATAATTTTGTTATTATGACATATAATGTCGTGTAGCATAATGGGAGCGAGCAAAGCGAACGAGCCACATATCGGTCGGGGCAGAAACGAGTCGGATAGGTTAGGTTGTTAAAGTCTTTTTAGGGTTCCGATTTTTGTCACAGCGGGTTTTCTCAGCAACTACTAATGCTATCAACTTTAAATTTGGCATAGTTGTACAACATGCTTGCCCGCACCTGTTTTTAGCAAAATAAAATAAAAGTTTAAAAAAACAAAAAACCGCCTTCAAAAAGCAAGAAAAACTTCATGAAAAATGGTAGGTATGTAATAGGTCAGTCCAACTGAAGTCTGCTTTTGGTTAAAATATTGTAGGACGCCGACTTCAGTTGGACTGACCTATTACATACCTACCATTTTAAATGAAGTTATTTTTTGTTTTTTTAAACTTTTATTTTATTTTATACTTTTTAGTGATCATAATTATGATGTTATGTAGTCCCACTTTAATTAATAAGAATTAATAAGAAACTATACAACATCGAAATTCAATCTCGCCGCAAGCAACGCCGTGGGAAAGTCAAGTCATATATTTAAACGTAAATATGCTTCGTCATAGTCGCTCAACTACCTTAATCGAAATATCTTGTCGCCACCCTTGAAATATATACCGTTTAGGAGTTCCGGTGGCCATCTGTGGTTTTCATCATCAGTTCCACTTTACCAAATAGTGCTTTCCAAGAGCAAATACACGAGTTACAATGAAAAATACCAACATCGCTATAGGTGTGCCTATAAATTTTGAAGAGTTCCGTCGATTCCTCATGAATTCCATTATTAAATCTTCATTTTGATAAGAATGGGACCAAATGCGAATCACCAGCTTTCAAATAAAAAAAGAATCATCCAAGTAGTCAATCACCCAGTCGAAAGTCCTGAGGTAACAAACATTAAAAAAAAATACAGTTGAATTGAGAACCTCCTCCTTTTTTTGAAGTCAATTAAAAAAAAGAAATTAATTTTATAAATAATTGAAAAGGGGTCTAAAATGGGAGGTTGAAAAATGAAAGTGGTTTGATAATAGAGAATGGGGTGTCATATCCGCACATTTGAAAACTTTTTTTTTTCTGTCATGTACTTTTTGATTTATAGCCAAAAATGGACAAAAATGACCCTTATCTCCTTGATCCTTATCAAAAAATCTATGCACTAGTATCACACCTTCATGTTTCAATAATATAACGTTGTTTATTGTTTTGATACAAACACACATGCCTATATAGTAAAAAACAAAAGATAAACGCATTTATTCTTCAATAAAAACAGTTGACGCCCGACCCGGTGTCATTTAGTTGGATAACTCACATGATTATGTTTTTAATGCTTCAATATTATTTTTCTACCAAAACACATATATTTATCTACCGATTTTCATATAGCAAGAGAAAGAAATATGACGTAGTAAAGTGATAGATATTTTTTAATGAGTTGTCCGTCACACCGGACAAAATCAAATTAAGGGTTAATATAATTTACAATTGTGTTATATTTTTTCGCATTGTTGGAGAAAAGCACTATACAAGCCTCAGCCGGAAAGGGCGGTCGCCTCGTATGCTGCGTCTCGGCCACGCCAACACAAAATAGATACTTAGGTACAGAAGTCAATAACATGTATGTACTTCACTTTTCATACCTACGCTCGGTGGTCGCTCTAGGATTGTCAACTACGGCTTATGCACAAAAACTATCATGGTAGTGGCACTCGTATCTAGTTGTTTGATTTATTGTTGAGAATGAAATGGGAAGAATGAAAATATAAATTAATAATAAGTAAATATTTTAGTTTTAATGTCATTGTTATATTATTACAAATTTGATTATCGAAAATACCTAATAACTTCTAAATGGATTCCCCTAACCGTTTTAGACCTAAACCTATCAAATGACACTTAAAACAACACAATATCTACACAAACAAAAAAACATGTTTTCAACTTACGTAAGGTGGCGTGAATTTACCTTAAAAAAAGTTGTTACTTCGTTTATACCGATTCAAAATAGGAAACTATTATATAAATCAATCTAACACCGGTAAATGTTGAATTTAAACAACCGTCCACTGAACAGTTATAATTACTTTTTTTGTTGCTCCATTATTGCACAAAAAAGATTACAGACGCGTGTCTCAAGCGGATGGCACTCGCACTCGCACTGGTCCCAACCGGTCCGAGATATCGTGTCCGTGAGCAGTGTCTATGTGTGCGTTGCTAGAGCGCACTTTGTATGTAGATTGATTTCTGTACCTATCTGTTTTGTGACGCTAACTCAATCTCGTACCGCAACAGCCTTTTTCCCGGCCTCTGCAATAACAAACTGTTATTATATTTTGCTTTATCTGATCTATGCTGTTAATATGTTGAAAACGTTTATGCTGAAACATTATTCTTTTTAATAAGTATATACGTTTCATGGTTTATTCCTTATACGAACATTCGACTCATCAATGTTATGCATAAAGTTTATTCGACCAACAAATTATATGAGTAATGATTTCTGCGAAACAATAATATAATAATATATGCGTTTTTGCTAATAGATAAGTACTTATGCTAAAAGTTATTATGCCTTGTGCCCGAAAAAAAACCTAACAAAGGGGACGCGTTTTAAGGGTTCCGTACCCAAAGGGTAAAAACAGGACCCTATCACTAAGACTCCGCTGTCCGTTTGTCCGTCTGTCACCAGGCTGTATCTCATAAACCGTGATAGACAGTTGAAATTTTCACAGATGATGATTTCTGTTGCCGCTTTAACAACAAATACTAAAACACAATAAAATAAATATTTAAGGGCTCCCATACAAGAAACGAGTTTTTTTTGCCGTTTTTTGCTCGATATTAATAACGGCAACTGGTATGGTGTCTAATATTGTATAGATAATGGTACGGAACCCTTCGTACGCGAGTCCGACTCGCAGTTGGTTTTTAATATATGTTCACCGATTTCACCGTCAATTCTGGACCGCCTATGAAAATTATTTTTTTGTTTGTTCGGTATCTAATGGATGAGAGGATCTGTGAGGAATTGAGGGAACTTCTCAAATATTACAGGCATACATGTAGCCATTTTAGTATTTTTTGTAGTAATTCCAGCATTTGCATTCAGAAAGTATTATTTGGTACAGAAGTGGAACTGATAATAAAAGCCACAGATGGCCACTGGAACGTTACTCCTCAACGCTACCTAGTTATTTTAAGTGTGACGATAAGATATCTCGATTAAAATAGTTAAACGACTATGACGAAGTACATTTAAATGGTTTAAATATGACTATGACTTTCCCGCGGCGTTGCTTGTGGCGAGTTTGAAATGTCCTATAGCTTCTTGTCTTGTTAATTTAAAAGTTGAGCTACATAACATTATATTATGACCACTTAAAAGTATAAAATGAAATAAATGTTTTTAAAAACAAAAAATCGACTTCATAAACGCAAACGGCTTTTTGTTAAAAAAATTGTGGGACGCCGACGTCAGTTGGACCGACCTATTTATCGCCTACCATTTTAAAAGAAGTTCTTGATTGCGTTTTTCCCTTAATTTCGCAAAAATAAAAAAAGTCGGGAATTCAAACCCTTTTTGATTTTGAATCAGCAAAAAAATAAAAACACAATCCAAACAAAAAAAGTGAACATTATGGTATGTTCACTGTGACGATCATTGCCAAATTAAGGGTGAAAGGCAGTTTTTTTGTGATTTCAAACGCGCGGTATTGAGTAACGACTACGTGACCTTAAAAGCGGCTCGCGCCCCAGCCGGGGACTCCTTGTCTTGAACCCCCACTGCAAACGCGGCAATCTTGGTTGTGATACTACGATACCAAATTTTGCTATGATAATTCATCCTATTTGCAAGTAAAATGCATGACGTCACACTTACTTTTTCTCGAAACTATCAAATTTTATACCGCGCATTGAGTGCAGTAAAAATCAAGTAGGTACACCATTTTTTTTCGGGTTCCTCTTGTAGGTACCTACCTTCCCTTAGTGCAAGGGTATTAAATTTGTATCTTAACGTCGTAAATATGAGGTATCGTTTGGATAGCTCTTAAAAACCATTATGTGTAGGTATTTCATTTCATTTTTTGGGTTTAAGAACTGTTAAAGTTTTAATTCTATAGATAAGTGTAAATTCCGCTCGAGTTACATGTCCCTACCCGCTACAACCAAAACTACAAATACTAAAAATCTTTAAATAAGCTTGAAAATAAAAGAAAAATAATTTTCAGCGTACCTCTTGCACAAATTAACCTAGTTCCAATCTAAGCTCTGTCCAAGTCGTGTACAGTCGCCCACACACTTAACTGACCATTAAAGACGGAGCTGAGAATAAGTGTCAATGCTTGAAAGGGATGTAAATATATTTAGCATGAAAAAAAAATCTACATCCCTGTCAAGCATTGATATTTTCTCTCTGCTCTGCCTTCAATGGTTAGTTAGGTGTGTTGCTGTGTGTACTATGGGTACCTTTAATAGATAGCTATAAGTAAACATACTTACATAGAGAAGATAAATACATAGAAAACCTCCAAGACTCAGGAGCAAATACTCACGCCCATGATACAAATATTTGCCCATACCGGGAATCGAACCCATTACCGCTAGCTTCGTAGGCAGGGTTACCAACCAACCAACCAACTATTCAATGCGCATATAACAAATTAGGAAAATTATCACGACTATGTGGGCTTCATTGATTTTTGAGTTACAGGCGATTAAAATGCTTATATAGGTACTTTTCAGTAGTTAGTAGTTTCATCTAAGATCGAATATTAGTTCATACTCGTACTGGTTGGGGGATAGACGGAACCCTAAACTAAATATTCTCCGACATGCTCTTGCCCAGTTATTTAACCATAGTGTACATTACATATATATTCATTTTTTGGGACATTTGAATTTTTGTAGCATTTTTTACATGGCAGGCCAGTCCCGACACAAGGAGTCGGCGCGTTTGAGCATCCTCGATACTAATTGCTCAATATAAAGTGTTTGTTGGTCAGTTTTGAACGCTCGGCGCGTACCGTTGCGGGCCTTCAACGGCTTTTGGGAGCGGACGCGCCCGCGCAGTCTTGCGCACATCTACTCCCGCGCCTACGTGCAGCGAGTCGGCAAACCAGATGCGATCACGATGATTACCGTCCAACATTTGAGGCGGTCAGCCCTGAAACCAGCCAAGTGCGAGTCAGACTCGCGCACGAACGGTTCCGTAACATTATCGAGCAAAAATCAGCAAAAAAAAAACACGTTTATTTGTATGGGAGACCCACTTAAATATTTATTTAATTCGGTTTTTAGTATTTGTTGTTATAGCGCCAACAAAAATACATCATCTGTAAAAATTTCAACTATCTAGCTATCAAAGTTCATGAGATACAGCCTGGTGACAGACAGAGGCGGAGTGGAGTCTTAGTAATAGGGTGCCGTTTTTACCCCTTTGGGTACGAAACCCTGAAAACCGGGCAAAAGCATGTCGGACCACGCTCAGTGTAGGGTTCCGAAGCCATATACATTATACTATACATTTAAAATCTAGGACTCACGAACTATGTAACTGACTATATGATGCCTTTGGACATGATTGTTTTTGCTCAGGGCACGCCTCCTTACTAAAGTGGTCATTGTCCTTTGGCATAGTTGTACAACATACTTGCCTGCATCTATACTAAGTAAAAAATATATATTTTGAAAAGGGGTCTAGAATGGGGGGCAAAATGAAAGTGATTTGTTTTGAACAAACGGGGTGTCATATGAAAGGGATCAGTCTGCACATTTCAAAACTATATTTTTTATAATTTTCCGTGACGTCCTTTTTGATTTATAGCCAAAAATTTACAAACACCCCTTTTATCTCCGAAGTTTATGGACCAAAAAATCACAAAATTTCCTGATTTAAAGATAATACTTGTAGAACTAAAATGTTAGACGTATTTTTTGATATTTTTTATTTTCTTGTATAAAAATTTCCGATTGCCTTCTTTCCGTATAGACATATTTTCTAATATTTTTATTATCTTGTATAAAAAATTCCGAACGCCTTCTTTCCTTATGGACATATTTACTGTTACATATTTATCTTGTTAGATCCAGTGACACAGTTCTATGGTGGGTCAGGGTTCCAATGGGCTGATAGAAACTTGAAATTTGGTACAGGGGTTCCTTTCATGATGTAAGTGAGCACTAAGAAAGGATTTTCCGAAAATCGACCCCCTACGGGTAGCGGGAAAGTAATTCTACGCGTACGAAGTCGCGGGCGTCCTCTAGTCTAGGTATAAAACCTTATTCTCGTTAGGTCAAATCCGCCCTAAGTGCGAAATTTATATACCTGTTCACATTTCTTTAACTAGAAATAAAAAATGATATCGTCACTAATTTTAATGCAGCTTCACCCAACATTTCGGTCCATTCAAATTCATAGTTTTATTTTAATTTAAATAAGTATTTTAATTTAATTGTATTAATTTAATAAATGTTCTCAATTATATACTAAATAAATATTTCCTAGTTTATTTTATTTATGCCTTCTTCCATATTTGTTTTGTGTTTAGGTTTCGTTGTTTTATTCACCTTTGTCAGCTATTATTTTTCGTGTTTAGGATTAAGTCCCCGTTATTGAAATTATGCGCATTTTTGCAATGCTCTCCTATCAGAATTCGGATATGGTTTTAAAGCCGTTTATTCAACTGCGCATACCAACTAAGTATACGAAAGTAAGTTAAAGTTTATTTGAATTCTGTGAAAGACTTCTCTCGCCCTCGCGTTAGTGTGTTTTTTCGATTAATGAGCAAACTGTTCATAGGAATAGGCTTTATGTTATGTAAACACTTTATGGTAGGTACTAAAACAACTCTATTACACAAATAGGTATTTAGATTAATATCCTAAATTAATTCTTTTTTCATTCGAGTTCATTATATTGTTTTGATTAATGAGTAAAGTTACTCGTATATCCTACATGACATTGTCCCAGAGATTCAATTCGTTACTTAGTTCTCGATAAAAAATCGATAAATATTCAAGTACCTAACCAATAATAAGCCTAACAAAAACGACCAGGACTAACCTAGGAAAATCCTTGCCTCTCTACCGTTTGCAGAAGCAATACAATGAACTAGCCAAAGCCCGTTGCATTGACATTTACCTGCATTCGATCTCAGTTCTGCGAAGTAGACTGCTGAAACCATCGAAACCATCGTCAACGCACACTCCTGACTCACAGGGCACGTAATTGCTTTACTTACTTATATTTTAGTTTATATTTTTAGTATTTTTTAAGATTTGCTTGTTTCTTTTTTCTGTCTAGAGATTTTAGTTTTTTATTAATTGTTTGTAGTATCTGTGCCAATGCTGTTGCAGGCCTGTAATTGGTGCATAAACCAGAATGAGACTTCTATATTCCGCTGGTGTATAATCGGTTTATGTTACTGTTGGTGTGTCTTTATAAATAAATAAAAAACTCGGTTGCCATTGCTGTCAAGTAAATAAAAGCTGTCAAACGTTTACAATACGATAACAGGTCAAAGACGGTATGGTTTTTACCGTCTAGAATACCGGCCCTGAGTAGTTGAAACTTGAAATTTGGTAGAAAAGTCTATATCTCGTTTGACATCTTCACCACCCCATTAAATGAAAAAGGAACCCTAAAACCCATCGTTTAAGGAAGTTAGTAGGTACTTCTGCAGCATCAGAACTTAAGCGGCAATAGTTAAAATGTAGCCTTTAACACTCTTGGAATAAAAATAAATCCAACCAAACCTCGCACTTTTATCTACCGAGTTATTTAACCTATATCTATTTATATACAAGAGGTCACAAAGAACAACACATACACCTGAAAAACATACCCTCTTTCATGGGTAGTCGGGTAAAAGGAGCTCTTTTCAAAAGTAAAAATTTTGTAGGTTTTTTCATGTGTGCGAGATACTAATTGCTCTAAGCATTTACTTTATTTAGTTTTATGACACATATATCATTAAAGCAACATTACAGACAGACGCGCTTGATGACAAGCGGCCCAGCGACGAGACCTATACACGGCCTGCGGTAAACCATAACAGATAGACAGACATCCTTCCGAAGAAAAAAAATAACGTAATCCGTTTGCCGCGGTCAACGGCCTATATTTTTTTGTGGGATTGCCTGGGGAAGGAACTATTTACACCGCGTTTACAGTTATCGGAGTCCCGTGGGGTCGTCGGCCGCGCGGGACGGGGTCGGCCTAATGAGCCGGCCCGGCCTTGGGGAGACTCCGGTGCGTATACGGCTTTTGTAATGGATTCGTTGGATTCGGAGCCTCATACCACGGCGAAGGATGAAAAACGAAATAACCTTGTTTAGGCAACACTGCTAAGAGAGCAACTACTTGTACCTACTAGCTAGTAAATATGAAACATGGAATATTGCACAGTAAACTGATTTTTTTAATGAACTCAAAAAGGTGATCACCTTTGCTTTGAATAATTGTTTCGCGACTGTTACTGTAGGGAATGTCGATGACCACCCGCGAGGTGATAAAGACGCTTAGCTTATTTGTGATCATTCGCAACACTGTCAAACATCTCTAAATACCGTAAGTAAATTCAATGAATGAATTAATAAAACTATATGAGTGCAAAATCACTTTGCAGTGCAAATCTCAATTCGCAAAAGTACTTAGGTACATACGTAATATTATTGCAACAGCGCAAAAGCGAGAAAGTCGCACATTGAGGGCAGAACCAATTCGCATTAAAAGCAAAGTATATCGCAAAGCATGACATAAAACATACCCCGAAACCCCGGGCTTCTCCCGTTGAAGTTAGCCATGTGTCACGTGCAAAGAATTAGTTACCAGAACCCAATAGGTACAGTCACCAGCAATAATATATTACCCAACATTGGGCGCACAAATATCTGACACGTCTTTATTACTAGAGGTATAAGAGCTTGTCAGATATTTTTGCGCCCAATGTTGGATAATATATTATTGCCGGTGACTGTACATATTACGATCGCGACAAAAAATCACGGCAAATGTATTTTTTGTAATACTTATAACACTGTATGATGTTGCCTAAAAAAATAAAATTAAAAAAAACCAATAAAAAACTTATGTTCGAGTTTTTTTATAGCCCTTAACAGTATATACCAATTATTTCTTTTTTATTCTAGTTATAAGTAGGTACATGGTATTCTGACTTTAGTTTCTCATCATTGTTTTACAATGTTAACGTATCATATTTGTAAACTTTTGCTTAGGTTTGACCTATTGAAAAAGGGTGTGTCCCGGTCCCGGCGCTGTACTGCACATCCGCAGGTTTTCTGCTTCCTTATATACTCGTACCAACTTCATATATCTTTGAGAATAAATCATCGAAACCTAAATAACTAGATGCAGGAAGCGAAAGGGACAGTAATAAGTATTGTCGAATTTCACCAACAATTTAACAGACGATTAGAATATTAACAGCTGTCAAAATGTATGAACTAACAGTCGATTGCTCCATGTAAAGGGGAAAATAATGCGGAGTTTGTACATTAGGGCTCTAACACGAAATTTTGCTAATTTTGTACCTATATAAATATGCTAGATTACAAATTCACTTACTCCCCTTACTTTTTTATAAATACAGTCAGTACAGCACACGATCAAAGTTGCGGTGTGTCACTATGCGATGAATGATTGATTCGTTAGGTAGTTTAGTAAAGAGTCCTCGTATGAACGAGGCTGGCCCTGCTAGCGGCGCGGCGGCGCGGCGGCGCGGCGGCGCTGGTGCAAGAGACATCAACGCGCGGTACACTGACCCACTGCCGAGTGCCGCGAGCTTGCGGCGCGCGCGCTCCCGTATCGCCCGGTCCCTAGGTAAGACACTACCTACGGTCTACAGTCCCGTCAGTGATGCTGTCTGCAATAGGTACGGTATATACCTGCTTATAATGTCGCCCATTTTTGTTTCAATTATGAACATGCTATAGGCACAGCTACAGGTACCTACTATCCTATATTAGGGTGGAATTACATGTATCTGCACTGATCCGCATTTTGTCCATAGAAAATGGATGTTTATCATCTTCATGTAAAGTATCTATTTTCTATAAACTAAATGCGAGTCGGTGCTGATAGATATGGTTCTTACCCTTAAACGAGCAATATTTGCACATGGACGGCAACTACCTTAAATATTGGAAATAGCAATTTCTAGGCAAAGGCGACTTTGATACTTTTGTTTTTGGAAACAATATATATATACCTACCTACTGCATTTATGGATTTTCGACAATTCGTCTGCCTTAACCGGGGCTCGAACTGGTTGAATATGTCAAAAAAATGAAGTCGTGTTTTTTACGGTCTTTATTTAGTTAAGTTGCCCGCGACTTCGACTGAGAAGGAGTCGCTAACGCTATTCCCTCTAGAACTACTAAATTTCCTGGATAAAAAGAGGTCCCTACAGTCAAGGATGAAAATCAATACCCGTACAAAGTTGCAAAAAATGTATACATAGACCGTATTGCCATTGTACCTAATAAAGTCTGTGTACATATTTTCGACACTTTGTCGTGTTTACATATTGTACCCTTGATTGTACCATACTTATGTCCTTCTGTGGGCTTTAAACTAACTATCTAAGTATGTACAGGTAACGATGAACCGTGAAGACGAAGCAAGGAAACAAATGAACAAAAACACCTTGCATCTTTGATATCAGTTAGTTACATACCTATAGTTAACTACCGTTGATATAGCAATTCACAAGAAGCCGGGGTGAGGGTAAATATTTACAGAGACGTCCTCCGGAGATCCTAGTATCTTTAAAGGTGTCATTAATCTATTAAAACAATTATTTATTTGTTTAACTGTTTTTATGATATCGTCGATATGCTAATATAAAGACAAACAAAGAAAAAATTAAAAATAAAGTAAAGGGGGTCCCTATACAAGGATGGTACTGAACCCTTCGTGTGCAAGTCCGACTCGCACACGAAGTTTTTGCATTCAATTGACCTTCTAACAGTTGGATACTTTGCCAACACGCGCCTCTTCCGTAATAAATGTAGATAGAACACTGATTTAACGGTCAACGCGCATTCTTTTCACTTGTATGGATATAACCAAATTGTTTTCCCCGACAACAGTAGCGAGTTAACAATTTTTTTTAACGCTTACTGAATTTCTTAATTAAGTTACATGTTGGTGTGTAAAATACGGATAGCGCCAAGTGGGATCGACTCGCTGCGAATAAATAACAATTGCCGTCAAAAATATCGAGTGTTTAACGGTATCATCGTAGCAAAATGACAGCTGTATAGAACGATACAAGTTCATTATTTCTGTTTCCAGCTATAATCCGGTCCCGTTAAATCAGCCGGCGCGCGTCAACGACGCCGACCTAGCACCGCAGGTTTAATTTAACGATTGCAAGGCCATAATACCCATCCCAAAATATTGAAATATTTGAGTTTGTGTCTAACGTCCCTTCGCGGCCTCCGGGACCGGGCCTGCAGAGGGCTTATTGTCTAACGCACTCGCAATCGCAACCGGCTTCACAGTGGAGCAATTGTTTTCATTTTGTATGCAGACAAGCCTTCGATTTCCGGCCGCGAAGGGACGTTAGACACAAACTCAAATATTTAAAACTCGGCCGGGCAAAGCGGGGACGCTGGCGGTCAGGTCGTTCGTTGCGTAGTGCCAAGCTGGGTCAGTTAGGACTCTGCAAGGCACGTTTTGCACTCGGTGTCGGTCATTCATTAGTAACCACGGCCTATTGTAGGCTAATACAAATCGAAATATACTCGTATGAGCAACGTATTCATCTATTTACAACAAGGTTTAAAAAACGGCAATTTTCACGGAAATATCTTCAGTAAATGCACATACCTACAACGAGTTAGAAAAGGAAACTGTCATGACTGAGTAGACTTCGTTAGTAACTTGAGTTACAGGCGACTAAAATGTTTATACATAAATCTGAAGATCATCCACGATAGCGACATATAAATTTAGTAAAAATTTGCTCTTACTTATTTGGTTTTTAGGAATAAAACTACTACTTAGTTCTTTGTTTTTGTAGTAAAGGCGACAAAATTCGTTTTTTATTCGAAAATAGATAATGAGGCTATACTTATTAGAGTCTATTAAAGATTAAAATGAGTTACGTTAAATAATTCTGAAAATAAAGAAGGTAGTGGAGTCACCGAGTCCTGCCAAAACAGCGGCAGCAAACAGGTCCGTCCCGGGGCTAACGGGACCACGTGACCTCAATAACGGCTTTTTGGAAACCGGCTACATCCTATACCACACGCACACAGTCACAGTAATTCACTACCTACTGATTTTCTGCATACCTACTAAACGCAATTTTCACTCTATAGGTACAATTATGGTACAATGTCGATATAACATTTCTTGACAGTGTGCGGCAGTGCGAGTAACTCCGAAACTTGTGTTTTATAAAACACCTACATATAGTAAGAGAGCCCATGGCCAAAACCATGTCCCATCGTTTTACGGCCAAAACCGGATTAAATCGTTATTTGATAATTCTGAACTCGACTAGTACTTGCCGGTCAAAAACGTCGTAGTTTATGGGGACCAATCGCTTTTATCTATGTCGAAAAAATTGACAGAAAAATATGTCTGATATTAAAAATGCGCATAATGTACATTTCATGATCTTATCACGAAAAACCGTTTTTTCAAACATTTTGCGCGCAGCATATGGCCTGACGCTCGAGGACAAACGAATCAATCCTACGCCACGTTTATGAAACGCCTTTTCTATGAAATAGTGTTCTGTAGCACGAACCAATGTAGCATTTATTTAATCATTCTACATACACAAGACTTTGGGTTGGGGGCCATTCTGAATAAGTACATACACTTAAGTAATATGTAGTCGTGCATTCTCAATTAGGCAGCAGGGCTTCTGTCGATAAGATCGAACGTATAAGCGCTACCACGCGCTGAAATGTGTTTTGTACACTCTGACGGGACTACTTAAAATCGCCGGTTAATATAAGCTGCGCCGCGTTCACGCGTTGACTCGTTCGACCGACCGAACACCGTTTTTAAGAGAATAACACCCCAGCTCCACCAGCGGGGCGGACCCCCTTACCTATTTACATAATGATAATGAACTCCACAATAAGAAGTTCTTTAGCTACGAAACTCCATAAGATGTAAAATTACACGTATTACAACTCGCCTTTAATTGACTGTGGCATACTAATGTGATCTATAATTATAAAACTCCGATTTATAATTATAAAACTAAAACAAAATGGAGGGCATTTTTTCACATAATTTTTTTGTTCATAATCATTTTATCTTCAAAAAATGGTTATTCATAAAAAAAAACGTTGGAGCCCGTAAACTTGTTGATTAGACTAGGTTTGTTAGGTTTGATTTATAAAAATCCCGAAAAAGTAAGAGTTAGGCATTGAAAAATATACTAGACATATAACATTTTCTGAGTAAAAATAATTGTGAGAGTCAATATGGACCCTGTTACGGGACACGATCTCTTTACAGCCTGACCAGAAAAATAAAAACCCTTGCCATATTGCGGAAATTATGTGAACTGACATTTCTATTGCAATTGGGATACACCAAAAAAAAACTGCTTGATTTTACATTTTTATTCGAAAGCAGAGCACAAATTTGAAGCATTTCATGATTAAATGTATTATTGATATTTAAAATAATTTATTAAATTAAAGTAACCTTCCTTCTTGTAACGACAAGATGACGTAGATAATTATAAAAAAAAATGTGTATACTTCGTCTAAGACATGTGTAAGATTTAGAAAGACGATTTTTTATTATATGTGATCTGTTTTCAAAGTCATAAGTAAATAGTCGTAATAGACGAACGTCATTTAAACATAATGTAAACAAACAATCGCAATATGATATAATTTATTATTTCAGAGTGTATAAGCATTCAACCATTGCTTATTATTACCTAGACCTCAATAAATACAACACTTCCTAAATAAATGCTGATGCCGTCATTTTGAACCTCTTGAAAAACCTCACCACACAAAATTATTAACATTCATCACACATAACTCAAAAGAGAAATGGTCTCATTACTATAGGTATTAATTTCATCATAAGAAGTACAGTCAATTTGTAATCAAATAAATTTGACATGACAACAGCTGTCTTCAATCGTAGGTGTCAGCTAGATATCTAAATTGTACTTATAAAATAAAATATTGGAGAGGTTTTATATGTTTTATATAAAACCACAAAAGAGCTTGATATAGCGCAATTCAGACCGGTATTTAGGGGTCAAATGAAGGTCATTTCTTAATTTTAATATAATTAATTCATTGTAACATATTTTTTAATCTAACTACTGGGATCGATTCGAGAAGCCTATTCCTCGAAATGGTTTTGAAATTTTCATACATTGTAAAAAATGGGTGTATCCCAATTCACGAAACACAGATAAAAAAGTATGAGTGGCGACCCCATTAGAGGTTTTTTGTAAAACGTTTCGTTTGTTTGTGACATCTTCTCTGGGTTAAGTTTTTATCAAGCAATAATTTTGAGGGAAATTAAAATAAGTAAAAAAAAAATGTTCATGTGAATGTAATTATAATTGGAATTACAGGCGTGAAGGTATGTATCTATGTATTTGTGCAAAAGCAAACCACACGTTTCGCAATTTTCTATTGTAATGCAAAATGCTACAAAATAAAATAGAATTGAGAGGATTGTGAAGCCGAAAACTTCCATAAAAAATGCTATAACGTGAGAAACGTTATAAGTAGCATTCCACTTAAACCTAGTCGGCCGTTTACGGTTTTTGAATATGTTTGAGATATTAGGAAACACTATAAGGCCTGTACCTTTTCATTTCCAAAAAATTTTTTCTTAGAAGGAAAAAAAACGGAAACGTACAAACCTACTTTTTAATCGATTTCAAAAAAGGAGGAAGGTTTATGTTCCACTGTAAGTACGTGTTTTTTATTTTTAGGAATGTTCACCGATTTCTCTGTCAATTATGGACTGATTTTGAAAATTCTTTTTTGGTTTGATAGGGTATACTTCCGAGGTGGTTCTATTATCAGCAAATCTGAATCTTATGTGGGATCGGTAAGGAATTGAGGGAACTCTTCAAATATTACAGGCATACATATAGCGATTTTAGTATTTTTAGTAACAAATCCTGCATTTGCATTCAGAAAGTGTTTCATTTAGTGAAGTTGAACTGATGATGAAGACCACAAATGGCCACCGGAACTCCTCATCGATCCCTTTTTCAAGGGTGGTGATAAGATATCTCTATTAAAATAGTTGAGCAACTATAACGAAGAGCATTTAATTGTTTACATTTCACGTGGACTTTCCCGCGGCGTTGCTTGTGGTGAGCTTGAAATTTCTTAAAGTTTCATATTAACTAAGAAGTGGGACTACATAATACGATCACTAAAAAGTATAAAATATAAGTTTAACAAAAAAACGAAAACACCGCCATCAAAAGCGCAATAAATAACTTCTTTTAAAATGATAGGTTTGTTAGTCCAACTGAAGTGTGCGACTCACAATATTTTTAACCAAAAGCCGACTTCAGTTAGACAGACATACATACCTACCATTTTAAAAGAAGTTATTTTTTGCCTTTTTGAACGCGTTTTTTGTTTTGTTTTATAGTACGAGTAACTAGATACAACACAAGTATTCAAAAATCGTGGGAATCGACCTTGATCCAGGGGTGACAAGGAAGTTAATTTGTATGGAAAAAACTGCGTCGCTTCACAATCATCTTGCGCTGAGGCTGAGCTTATGTATCTATTTTTATGGGGATGGCGACGAGCACACAGGCCACCTGATGTTAGGTGGGGCCTGTGGCCCATAAACATTTGCATTTGTAGGTACTGAGATATGTATTTTTTAAAGTATGGAGAAGACAAACGAGCCTGATGGTTAGTGGGATTTGAGACCCATAGACATATATAATCTCAAGACTGCATCGCAATCGTCAGTTTGCAAACGCGTTGCTAGTTAAGTAAAATGGAATGGGCCATTTCACCGGTCGTCGTATCCCCACGTTTTAACACAGCTATGTGAACATTGCTGCTTGGCGGTAGAATTAAAGATAAAGGACGGATCCTACCCAGGGTCCACAAACCGTTGAGGGTAAGTGGTCTGTGCCAGGGTACCACCAAGAGCACCCAGTGGATAAGGATAGCTTTTATCAGATGTACCTTACCGCGAAGAGCCTCCCGCCTTCGCTACACTTCTGCTGACCGGTTGACTCGCGACCTAGTTTTAAGCAATATTTTAGGGTTCTGTTTAAAAAAGTCGGCAGCGGATCAGTGGGTCATGAGATGCCATGTTTTACAAACAAGACATTCATAAGAAGAAAGTTGCGAATAAGTAAGTGTTTAAAACCGGTTAAATTTTAACATCATATAGGTATAAGGAAATCTGTTAACCTGTCGAAATTTAAACTACTTACCTGTATAAAGGTGTTTAAATTCTTAGATAAATCGGAACAGCAATAAATTTAATTACTGTTGACAAAGATTCTTAAACAAATTTTTATTACTTGTCAGCATAATATATTACAATAAAATTAATAAAGTTCAGCCGAAATTAGTCTAAATATTGGTCAACCAGCAATATGATCACCGTTAACAAAGGTGATTCTAGACCCTAATAAAGTAGGCATAGTTTAACCAGTTTATGTCTTTAGTATTACTAAACATACACTAATTCACTACTATTAGCCCAGGGTCCGATCTGTGAATCACCCGAGTACTGTTATGGACGTTTCACTTTTTGAGACGCCCCCCCTGCCCGCTGTGTCCGCGAAACCTCGTTTCAAAGTCAAGTACAGCGTACGTGACGGGTGAGGCCTTTCCCCGGCGCCGGCGCAGCGCCGCGCCGCCCGCCGCCCGCGGGCCGCGGCGCGGGGTCCGTGCTCGTTGCTCTCTAACACAACTACGGCGACATCAACGACGAGCTCATCCGTGTGCGATTTGCACAAAATGCTGTTTATCATTTATCAAGATATCCGATGTCCGAATGAGACACATAAATATAGTATTCTTTATTTGTATTCTTTGCTACAATGTGGGATATGGAAGGAAACCTCATAGTTTTGCAATGTCCATTTGTGCGTCTGTCCGCGGTTTAACTTAGAGACTCTTTGTACTACAAGCTTGTAAGTTGGCAGGGTTAAACATTTAAATTACGGCGATAAAGTTGAAAAGTAAAGGTAAATTTGTTTTTATATTTTGATATCGATTTTTGCACATATGAAAATCATTATGTATGTACATGTTATTCTCAATTCTTAGATTTTGCGGACCGTTTAAGAAAATATTGAACTCGAAAAGGTATTATTTTAGCTAGGTAGAGTTGTGTGTCGTGATCGTTGCCCCCCGCCTACAGCCAAAACTATAAGTAATAATAATATGAAAAATATCTTAAACGAAAGGACATACCTACGAGTATAACGAATTTAAAAGAAAAACTACTATCACAACTAAGTACACTTGATTTGTTCCTCAGATACAGGCGACTAAAGTGTTTATATCTACTAAAAATCATCTAAACAGAATCAAATAACTTTAAATAGAAAATTATTTCATGCTAGTTGGCTTGGGAACTAAGTGGTTTGACATGCTCTTGTCCGGTCTTTGTTTTTGTTGGATCGTCCTCTCAAACATAAGGGAAATGTGTATAATGCGATCCCTCGAGATAAGGTGACTTTTTCGCATTTTATACACTTGCGCATTTTTTATACTTATGAAAAATTAAAATTCCGTACCCAAGGCACCCTTTAGTATAATAAATATGAGGTAGGTTAAGGTTATGTTAGGTTATCATCTGGCCCGGAGGGCCAAACCATTGAAAAATAGCTGCCGCGGAGCTCCGTGGACTTTCTGCGAAAGTGAATAAATGCGAATTAATTTATGACGTATACCTATTAATAAAACACTAACATAGAAATAAGTAAGTAGGTATGCAGTTAAAAAGTTATGTAAATCCACCATTCTTAACAATTTAAATCTTGTGTTTTTGTCTTGGTTTTTCACCACAGTAAGGTTTGCCCTTAAGGGAATTATTTTGCACACATCTCCACGTTTGGTACCTATGTTTGTAGTACAAACCCTACAGAAAAACATCGAATACTAAAAACCGGACTCGTGTGAGTTGGGCTCACGCTAACGGTTATAAATAATATTAAGTCCTATTATATTTACTTATTAGGTAAATAAAGACATGTCGTTACCTACGTAACCATCGGTGCGCGAGTCGGACTCACACTGACGGGTTCTTTTTAATGTAAAAATCGGAAGACTGAAACAACGAGCAGAGCCATTAAAATAAATTTTACTTTTTGAGGGTTCTATGTTGATTTAGTTTTAAATACTTAAAGGACCGTATAATTAATTAAGCTAACCTTGACTAAGAGCCGTATTAATAAACTCATCTCGGCTGAGATACCTGTCACAAGATACGTCAAAGTAAACGTCAACCCAAAACTATCATTTTTGACGCATCTTGAAACGAGCATTACAGTCGAGATGAGTTTATTAATACGGCCCTTAGATCCCCGTCTCAAGATACGTCCAAGCCAACGCTAACCCATAGAAGAATGATATTGTCAACGCGTTTCAAAATGGACATCCCAGTCAAGATACGTTTATTAATTTGGCCCTTAGTGCCGCGGATTGGTGTACAATATACGTCAAAATAGCTACATCTGCATGCTTTGTTCTAGCAGAACTCTATTTACTTTAACGGAAATCAATTAGGCATCTCGAAGATCTGACGGTAAAATGAGCAGCACTGGTTAATTAGCATCAGGTAGCCGTCTCGTCCGCTCAGCGCCAGCGGCGGCGACCACGTGTGGTACAGTTAGAGTACGGGCCGCGCGCCGCGTGACGTAGCTAACTGCGCGCACGCTCCAGCGCGAACAAGGCCGTTCCCCCTCCGCGCCGCGCCACGTGCTAGGAACCGTATGCTCTTCGGGACTCACATAGGATTTAGCATATTCTATTTACATCGTGCTAATCGATACATGCAAATAATTGGAAATTATTTAACAATCGGTATTAAGTATTTCAATAATGCCAGGTGATTTATTACAATAAAAATACAGCTTTAAACTCCGGTTACTAGTCGATACTACTGCGTTTAGCTTATTATTAGTGCTACTACTAAATAAAAACCTTTAATAAAGTGTTTTTTCGGTGCTGTAGGGTGCTTTCAATTGGAATCGAGAACGGTGCTGACGCCGGGCCGGAGCCCCGCCGGGGCGCGGGCGTTGCTCCGGCAAGGATCTTGCTAAGCCCGCGCCCATGCTAACAACATGAACATTTATTTAAAACCTGTACTTACTGTACCTTACACGACTTAGACGTCTGTGACTGTCTGTATTAAATGTCTGTCTTTTAGATACGCATGAAATAATGAATAGTTTTAGGTTAAATTCAGCAGATAGACCATGAATAGAATATAGAAAACTTCTTGTCCCGGAAAATATAACTGTTGTTGAGAGAATAACGAGAAATAAAGTACTACGCCATGTCCGTCTGTATCTCTCTCCTTCGGTCTGCCTGCCTGCCTGTCTGTAGGTATAACTACTGTCTGGCTGACACACCCAATTTTTTTACCCAACTGCGTCAGAAGTAGGGTTATGTTTTTTGAACGTATGTATGTATGTCTATTTCTGGGGTCCGTATTGGCTCATATAATTATTTTTACTCATAACTTATTGTAAGTCAGAATCATCGCAACTCGTAACGTATTTTTTTCAGCAACTGTTATTTTTTCAGGATTTTTATAAATCAATCCTAACCTAACCTAGTCTTATCTACACATTGAATATTTCAGAACTTCTGAAAAGTTTACGGTTCCAGCGGTATAAAAATTACATTTTCGGAGTTCCAATAATCGGAGTTGCAATTTTACCTATATGAACTTTGGCGCTCCCCTATTTCAGGGTATGCTCTAAAACCAAAACGGCTTGACGGATTTTAATATACGAGGTGTCATTCGATTTGTCTTAATTGTCGAAGTGACATAGGGTATATAATATTTCAAAATGGCGTCTGCGAACAAAAATACGGAATAAAAAAAAAAATTATAACAATATGGGTCTCAAATGAATGCTAGTTAATAGCCCATTCCAAGTTGTATGTATATAATAGTATAAATTGTATTATTATGTAGGTACATTGCTCTTACAATTTTTTATGGATTAAAGCTTATTTTCTTGCTTTTCAGTTGTTTTTTTTATAATTGATCTGAATAATTATCACCGTCACAAAGCTTAATTTTGGTATTTACTTACACGTAAGTACAGATATTTATGTAGGTATACCGCGCACTAAGAGCAAAACCATTTTTTTACTTGTTTGAATGCCCCAAGTAGAAAATACGGGTTAAAATATTTATTTTATCTTACAACAACGTGTAAAGTATGATTGAATAACTCTTAATAGTACATTACTGCAGAGACCGGCAAAATGGCTTTTGGGGGACGAGTAAAGTTAGCGTGGCCGAGACGCAGTCGAGGCCGCGCTATATACGAGTCCGGCAACCGCCCTTCCCGGCTGAGGCTTGTATTGTGCTTTTCTTCAACAATGCGAGGAAATTTAACACAATTGTTAATAATATTAAACACTGCCCCAACATTTCCTTGAAAGAAAAGAACAGAATCGTACGATTTAGTATGACACTGAAATAAAGCATTAAATAAAATCACAAATTAAAACGTAATAAATTCAGTTTGAATCAAATATAGTTTAATTTAAACTATAACATTTATTACCTACGTGTTTATGTTATTTTGGCAATTTATTTTGTTTATGAACGCAATTTCTATAAAAAAAAAACTTTGATACGCCTTTAAATACGCTGTAAACGCTGTTTGAAAAGGCTTAACTTTTTAGTCTATGACTTTAAAAAAGTAAAATATACAAGAAAGAATCTTGATTGCACGAGAGTTTGGCTGTTTGGATGTAGTTATCCTAGTCCAAACATGGTTTTAAAAAGTAAAACGTAATGAGATTTCATACATTTTCGCGGCCACTGCCGTTGGTAAATAATAACTTTTTTTTGCCTGGACTTGGAACTCAGAATTTCGCGGGCTGGTTTTACAACAGTAAGGTTAACATTTCTGAGCATGTGGGAGAAAAAAAACCATTAAGTACGTGTGTGTTAGAAAAAGAAACGTCATTATTGTTAGAGTTACCCCCATTAAACAAACACTACAATACTAAAAATCTTGAAAAAGTCTTAAATTCTACTATTTAGTAGTTAGGGGTAAGTAGTTCCTGAGATACAGCCGACTAAAATGTTTTTACGTATTGAAGATCATCTTATAGTAAAATACCTACTAGTTTTAAGAGAAATTTGTTTGTATTTACAGTTACGGTGACGGAGGGAACCCGTTACTGAACATGATCCGACATGCTTTTTATAGAGGAGGTACCTACTTTAAAATATTATATCTACCAATATGGTAAGACAAACCTAGTATGTATATTATAAAAGGCTATGAACACGGCTTTACAAAGATTCCTGGCCAACTCGTTCTCAATGAATAAATGTGGGTCAAGTTTATTGACAAATCAGGACATTGCCCGCGCGTCCTCTCGCTCACGCATACCCCCGTACCATTCTCGCGCAAAGCCCTCTCGACGTTTAATATAAGATTAAGTTGCCGCGGCGTGTCGCTGCCTGGCGCAAACTATTTAAATACCTACCTACGCACAATCTTAACAAGATTTTTCTAGAGTTATAAATAGATAAAATATAATATTTAACATAATGTACCTACTGGGATGACGATCTGGCGCTTTAAGTACTGGCATGTACCTACTGGTTACAAATCCGGTCACAATAGATCATAAAACATTGAAGTTTTAGTTTGTATTGTCCCTATCTAGTCACATTTTTAGTGTTCCGAGGTCAAACAAGGAACCCTTACAGTTTCGCCATGTTCGTCTGTCCGTTTGTCTGTCTATCCGCTGTCTAGCTCAGAGACGAAAAAATCATCTAAGGCCCTGTTGTTTGATCAGTAGTTAACTCAACTAATTGATAAAATTCGAAAAAAGAATCGAAAATTTAACACACTTCCTTGAGATTTAACCATTAAATAGTAATGATTTTTAACAATTAGTTAGTTTAACTACTGATCAAACAACAGGCCCTTAGACAGCACCATCTTACTATAAATAGAAAATTTGTTCAAACGTGTTGTTTTTTGACATAGTAAGTAGTTTTTAGACGACTGCCCAAAAAAGGAATGTTTTCAGGGTTCATGTATGTATGTAAGATTCTTTATTCCACCATAACTTCTAAACGCCTGAGCCGATTTAGATATTTGTGGTATCGTAGAATCCTTTCGCCATCCTGGGTGACATAGGGTACCTAAACAGTTAAAATTAAAATATCAACAATAGTAAAATGTCAGTTATTAACATAGGTAGGTACATCGATGACAATATAAAAAATGCAGTCGGGTTTTTAAAACATGCTTTTCATTTACCCTACACTAAGCATGGTCCGAAATGCTCTCGACCTGTTTTTTTTAAACATATAGATATACCTTTTAAGTATTTCATGTTAAGGGCTGATTTTTCAATCCCCAGATAAAGCTATCCGGAAGGTAAATTTTATTTTTATTTTAGTTATTTTAGACATTTTCATATTACTAATATGAAAATGTCTCAGTACTGAAGTGTAATAGTTATTTATGTGACTGGTGCATAATGAGAGGCATTATACACGAGTGTGGTTTTATGAAACGAGCCGTAATAAGATCACACGAGTGTTTTAATGCCTAATTATACGTACAGTCGCATACATAACTTTATCTACATACATATCATAAGTTTTCTACAATATGTGAGAAACCTGTATCCGTCGTTACCCTGCATCTTAATGTACCTGCATCTTAATGTTCACATTAAAGTGCAGGTCACTTATACTGTAAAGTGAACATTAAGATTCAACTACAGCGATAACCGATACTTTATTGACATATTATACTTTAATGTTAACATTACAGTGCAACCACAGATACAGGTAACATAATGTAGGGCATTTGCTTATCGCTTCTGAACATATTATGTTGAAATTATGATATGGATGTAGATAAATAACTATTATGACGTCGACTGTACTAAACCTTTTGTTGAATTATGTTATGAATTATTTTGACAGGAAAATGAGAATTCAACCTTGAACGCGTCTCGGCAAGTGCTCGACAGTTTGGATTGTTTTACTTTCGTTGCTGGTTTTCAATGCTTGCCAAGTCTGGCGCGTCAAATTAAAGCCGCAATGAAAAAGTAGCATTAGACACAGAGTCGCCCTGCTACTGTTTTTTTATGAAATTAATACGGAGCAACAAAATAAATTGTTTTATAAAGCAAAGAGTACACTTACCGATGAAAGAAAATATTATCTTGATTTTCAGCTGCTAATTTTTTGGTGGTGTTTGAACAGTTGATTATCGAGCAAGAGGGCATTTTGTTTTTATATTCGAGCGTCGCACGCGGAAACCGTTCGAGAGTGGATTGAGCATTGCGGCGATCAATGGGGCGCTCAGTACCTCTTTTCGGCACGCGATGTACATACACTCTTTCCTTCTATCTCGATATAGTTCTGCGATAGTAAGTACCACTGTACGCGCTAATCCGGACGTTCTCGATAGTCTTACCTTAGTAATAGTTCGATTAGCATACATCGTTATCTGGGATCCCCATGCCACGCCATTAGAGACTATTGTAAGTAAGCAATGTAAGCATCCCTTATTTATATCGCCCTAATTCCGGAACGAACCGGAAATCGTTTTAATAGGCGCCGGAAGTTAAATCATGCTCTGGAGTAACTCGACACGTCTCAGCCCACCGACCCATTGAAGCAACCCTTTGTCAGGTGGCCCGGACTATTGTTACCGTATCATAATCGTTTTATTTTTTGAACCCGTTATATTTTTAATACTAGGTACCTACTTATATAAAAGTAATAATCCGTACAACTTATGAAAATTTGTAGTTAAGGTAAATCAATATATGATTGGAATGATCAGTCATTAGTGGATTCCGGCTCCATCTTCGCATTCGTATGCTCTGAGGTGTCTTCTTGTTCCCCTTACCCTGATGGAAACAGCTCTTATGACTGAAATTTGCACCTTTACTTTAATCATAATTATTCATATATATCTCATTCGTTTTGCTAATGCGTTGCGTTTTAAAAACTAGGATAGACGAGATAATATGTATTATATTCATGTATTTTTATTAAATTTTAAAATATATATAAGTAGTTATGCAAAATGCATTTAATAGTTGCACAATTGTAATGCTAAAAAATATTTGACTTTACTAGATATCATGAATACCTAATATTTTTAAATTTTATTTTGTAGGTAGGTATTCTAAATTGTTGGGTCATTTGAGGACTACCAACCAGCACGTTCCCACAGCATTAATGCACATGTTCCTTTTTTTGTACCTGCCGTTCCAAATTCGAATTCAAATATTGACTGATTGAAGGGTTGGCGGCGCATCTGTCGCAGCCCTTTATCTTACGAGCGGAGAAAGCCTCACGCGACGGGAAAGGCTTTACTTGCATGCATTTTGGGCAACATGTGTTACAGAGCTGTATTGTCCTGACATGGCATGTGTCTTTTTAACTTCCAAAAAAAATTATGGAATTCTCTTTATAGTGTAATGTTTGAGGTTTTTTTATCCAATATTTTCTTGTAACTTTGTTCGTGAAGAATTTGTATGTTTTTACGTGAATTCGTGACAAAACCCCATCGCCCATCCTCGTTATAAGACTGCGCGTAGGCTAGGCTAACTCAAAAACGACTGTCTTTTATATTCACAAGTACGTGTCCATGCTAAGTAATATTCTAAATGCGAAAGTATCTGTCTGACTGTCTGTTACGCTTTAATGTCTAAACCACGGAAACGATTTCGATAAATTTGGTATGGAGATAGTTTAAACCCCAAGGTAGGACATAGAGAACACCTACTTATTGCCCGCGATAAACGACTTCGACGCGGACGGAGTTGCGGGCCACAGCTATAAGCAATATATTCATAGTATACATGAAGCCTTCCAAACTTTAGTCTTTCACTTAAAGCTTTTCAGGCGTTGGAATGTTACCTGCGTCAGAACCGGTGAGCCGGAGCCGGAGCTTGATTTAGATTTGGTAAAATTCTTTGCTTGATGTTTTCGATCAAGCTTGATGTAGGCACCCAATTAATACGAAATTAAAATGATCAAACCCTTTACCGCTTTAAAATCAAAACCAATGTCATTCTGTATTTACTTTAGGGAGGATTGTTATTTAGGTCAGAAGAGCGCGTCGGTCTAGGTCTAAGAATTAGGTCTAGCCGGCGGCGCGACCGGTCCGCGAGACGAGCAGCTTTCTCCGCGTGGACCGCGCGCGCGTTCGCCCGCCGCACGCGCTGGGTGTACGCTCAAATGTGATTTTAATAAGCCGATGGCGGTTATCACAAGTTAGAAACTGATACATTATATTAATTTAAAAAGTAATCGTCTCTACCCGACTAACCAACAGAAGGTTAGGTAAATAAAATAAACGATTGGTATTACGCAAAAACACACCCCCTAGCTAGAACCGTGTTGTTTGTGAATCACCGGATTTTCCATGCCGTAATGTGCAACCCTGATATCTGTTAAAAAAGATAAGAATAAGCAACATGAGCAAGTGTGTTTTAGGATATCCTAACTAATACGTAAATAAGAAAATATTGGTGTACCGTACACCAATATTTTCTTATTTACACCAGGAACATTGGACAGAACATGTTATTGCGATTCACGTACCTACCTAAGTAAAAGTGATAAAATAAATATTATTGCCGGCCCTAATTTTAACGACATACATATAGGTATATTCAATATTTATTTAATGTATCAATGGTTGATTGCCTGAAAGGAGGTTATCCTGGTAAATTTATCAGTTCTCGTGTTAAAAAAAAACGAATTATACCCGGGGTCCTGAGTAGTAGTATAAGTATAGCTAATTGGTTTTTTGTGGCACTTTCGGATTTGAAGTTTAGTACTTATTAAAATTGTCACAGACATTAATTGCGTCGTGTAGTACGCACACGAACCCTCCGCTGCCACCCCAAGGATAAATTTCGTTTGCGTGTCGAAAGGAACGATTTTAGCGCCATATTTGGTTAGGTATTTGCTAACACCACATAGGACGTTGTACAGTCGACGTCAAAGATATGTTTACATTTTTTCACCTTATTCCATTGAAATAAGGAGCAAAAATGTACCTGGGTGGTGTTAGCAAATAGCCCAATATATTAGAATCTGTAGATACTTCTTTTGATGAATACCTATCGCTTGACATCCCAACAAAGTGAGTACGTATAAGTTGCGCACGCGACGGCATCAATGACAATGATCGGGCGGCCATTGGCCACCGCTGGTGAAAGCGCGCGCTGCAACAGCTGATCGCGACCGATGTACCGGGCCTCCCTCCTAGCAAATGCGAACGCTCATAGTGCATACGCTAAACTATTTATGGGCATTATAAGTGTGCTTAGAGTAGGCTTATGAGGTCATAAAATAACAAAACTTAACGAAGCAATTTGGCGTTCAAACGACATTATAACCTTTTCTTTTATATTGATCGGTATTGCCCTTAATAACGTTGAAAAAGTATTTAAATATGTTTGTAAACTATACATTTCACAAACAGAATACCAAACTAAAAAAAGAAACAGAAACACAAAAGGTTACATACCTATATGGATTTGGATAAGGCGAAATTATCCAAAAACTACTTACGGAAAAATAAATAGTTAATTTTAGTTTCAAAAACGGAAAATATTAACAACAATATGATTCACTTTTGATTGAAAACAAAAACTAAAAGAGATAGGTACTACTATGGCATTCCTACGCATGCTGGCAAGAATGCCCTAGTAAACCGGTGGAGAAGAATGGTACTCTTTGGATAGACGGCAGCATGGCACGGACCTGGTTGCGCGATCTTGCTGCACTTGACATGTCGCTTGTTGCCAGTTCGTGTGGTCATTGCCGCGGATCAAGCGTGCGCGGCGCGGGCACATCTCCGGCGCGCGAGTGAAAGTTGCGTACCGGCCGCCCGCGCTCCGCCGTGTCGTATATGTGTCACTGGTAGACGTTAGACCTTAGCGATTGCCAATGTTAAATGCAATCGAAGACTCGTTAACAACTTCGCCTTTACACTGGGTCCGTTACATACTCATCAGTTTATCAGCCCTTTACCGGCCTTGTCAATTAAAATCGTAAAAATAATGCAGCGGAAAGTTCGTAATTTCATAGCGGAAAGTTTGTAATTTCGTAACAATATGTATTTATGTCTCCTTATGTTAGTAGTACGAAGCTCTGGGTACTATTTAGTATATCTACTACTTGACCGCGAGAGACCGATCGACCGCCCGCCTGCTCCTGCTGGGCTTCGCGACTGATCATTATCATCATCATCTCTTAGTTTCTTCCGATAAATACAACGTCCCTTAAAGTTACAACGACGGCATTAAAGGTTAATACAAACGGCTTCTATATTTTGAGGCTATCTGGCTAGAAGTCGTGAGGACGTTATTCTTTGTTCACTATCAGAGTTCTCTGACGTCAATGTGTCACCTAAACATTATGAAGGTCGTAAATGATACATTCATTGCCTTCAAACCGAAGCCGTCAGAAATTAATGAGTCATAGAACAAACTTGCTGTGAAGCAATCTGTTGCATCGGTAGTAGGCGGTAGGAGCACAACTGTGTCCTGCAGCACTGTAGGCTGCACCCCGAACGCATCTTGAAATTTATCTCTTAATATCGATCTAAAATGAAATATTTCATAACAATAATAGTTACTTTTTGTTTTTATAACAATGTATTTTATAAGGATAAAATTGATTTCCCCTTCTTTCAGAGCGGACATCTCTTAACGGCTAACGACCAATTTTCATGAAACCTAGCTAAAAACCATCCCGATAAAGTATTCCACGAAATAACGAGTTTAAATAGGGTAAAACACCTAGTAACTGGCCCCTTAAATACCATTTACTGGCACCTAGTGATTGTTGAGTCTCTATTACCTTATGTTAAAGTTTATGGGGCCAATAATTGGTAGGTGGCCAACAATAGGTCAGTTTACCCTATATCCTTCCGTCTGGGGACTACGACGCCTCACAGATACACAGAGACACAGGCACACACTTACACAAACACAGTTTATTTATCTTATAACACCACTCTTTGTTGTTGGGAATAAAAAGAAGACAACAGTTTCAAAACACTTGATTTCAGTAAAGTTTTGCCCTAATCAATCACTCGGTTTGTGAGAGAATTCATCAATAAATGTAGTTTTTATGCGTTTACCCCACTTGGGACCTAAGAAATTAAGTTATTAAATAACGTTATGAAAGTGCTAAGGCCATAGGAATCTACTTAATTTAAAAAAATATGTTACATGAAAGCAGCATGGAATAACATTCGCAAAAGAATCAAAACACGGTGGCTGCGGCCACTAAGTTGATTTTTTTAGTTTAACATTCTGCAATGTTATAACTTATAACTCAAATTGTTACCCTATAGATCTTCTAGCCAGTCATTACTTGATTCGTAGACATAGGTACTTATAACATAGCATAATATTGTGCGTTTCTTTTAAAGGACACAATATCGCGTTAAATTAATAAAGTGCTACCTAGACTATAGCTAGGCTTCAACTAAGGCGCTGGACCGGACTCACCTAGCGTGCTGGAGACGAGAGCGCCGGGCCGTCAGGTCCTAGGCCGCATCATACACCGCCACTAACAGTTCCTCGGGTGCCGCAGCACGTCACTTGCAATGTCTCGGAATCACTTCAGTGCCTTCAACAGCGTACAGGGGACAACCCAGGGCGAAAGTGGGGCAACAAGCGCGGGATCGGGGTGGAAACTAGAAAATAAGAATGATAGACTTTAACGCTTACAAGGACCAGTGCCGTGAAATGAGAAATTGTCTACAGAGAAGTGGACTCGGTTGCTGAAAGCAATTAAGGTACTTATCTATGAATTATGATTCTAATAACATGCATAAATATACGAATGATTATAGGTACAAAGCTTTGAAAATTTATATTTTCAGTTCTAATCAGGTATTTGCTGCTTCTGTATGTATTTACTGGTATACCGTCAAGTAGACGACGAGTAAAGGTATAATTATTAATAATTAAGTAAATCATATAAAAAAGCAACGCGTTAAAATTTGTGTCGCCGCGGATCGGCGCGCGCGCCGTTAGAACTGTAAAAAACCAGTCAACCGACCTTCGGGTTATCAGCCGAAAACTGAACTGGCTCGCCAGTACTTATATGTGACAAAACACGGTACCAATTTTCCAATGAAATTCTGTCCTAATCTTTTTAATTTAGATACAAAAAATATTTTAAGAAAAACATGCTGTTAGTAGAGGAAACACTACAGTATGCGAGTTATTGAAGATTTTAAAAGAAAGAGGAAAAGTGTGATTGGCATAAATAAACAACGAAATATTGAAAAGAAAATATTTTTTCTCTTAAATATTTACAAGGAAGACAGGAAACAAATTAGAATAAGTAAAACTGGTGTCCAGAGTGCTTTTCCACTGTGTACTCCAACAATCCGCGGCACTGTCACGTCACTTAATTAATGCCAATTACAAACATTTCCCAAAACACCCGTAAATTTGATCCATTTTTTTTAAATAAATATAATATCGACAATGGAACAGAAACGCGTATTTAATTTCTTTGAACGTACACTGATGTAAAAGTCGCTGTTGTGGCACTATTATAGTTCGTGGTCCAATTTGGAGCGGGAGTGTACGAACACCGCACTGCACTGAGTAAAGACGGGCGCGTTCCGCGCGTAGCACCGACTGACTGTGGCGCGGGCGCACCCTACTCGTTTCCCACCAAAATTGTGTTCCACCACCGCACGGCAGGGCTGACCAAGCGCGGCCCGCGCCTGCAGCGCGCCGTAGCCCCCTATCACGCGTAGCACTTCACAACGCTGCGTCGGTGCCTCCCGGTGCTTTGACATTTTCACTTTTCTCCTGATTCTACATATACCTTTTTATGTTACTATTCAATAACACTCTTTTCGTAAAACAATGCGAAGTTCTCGTATAGTGTTATTATTGTTAAATTTATAATTACTTCAAACCTTTTATTACTCTTATTTATTTCGTAATAATGTCGTTGATTGTACCTACATCTGATGTCGTTGATAATTCTGTGACATAAATTCATAAATGGGTCATGGAAATATGACCCGGTGGCGTGTACCTTTTCATAATTGATAGGTACAACCAGATAAAAATTTCTTAAGGAGATGTTAAACGGTTTACATGTGAAATATCCGGTGGACTCATAACTAAGATGAGTATAATAAGATTAGGGTAAAAGAAACTAATAATATCGGTTCTATTATTACTACGTGAAGCGACGCATTTCTCTTCGTGTTGACCGCCCCTGCGCCAGCTATCTCCGCTGCGTGCCGCACACAGGCGCGCGCGCACACCGCGCCGCCTACTTCCAGCAGTTGACAGCCTACAGACCTACAAAAGATGCTTTCACTCCAACTAACCGTTACTACTATCTATTTAGACGTCGTTTTGGCTTGTAATAATAGTTATACAAAGTTGTGGACAGGTAGTAAGTGGAACATTGAATGATTTTCTTTATTGGCCCTTCAGTGGCCCCGTAAATTCTTGGTTTACGGAAAATGAGGTGAGTAAACGCGGTGATTTAGCATTCGTTTAGCCATTGAAACCGTTTGCGAGTTTAATTTCCTGCAATAATATAAATATAGGTACATGAATGTAATTAATAATGCCATTAAATAAACTAATTTTGCCCATGATTCGTTTTGACGTTTACATAATTATATTTTAAGTTGGAATTTTTTGGTTTTAAATATTTTATAATTTAATCAAATTGGTGCCGTGGAAACTGGGTAGGGCACTGGTGTGGGACGCGACGTGTGTTGACACATTCGCCCTGTCCCACGTCCAGTCAACCCGTAATCGGGCCGGTGCAGCAGCTGATCAGGCCCAAACCATCAAGCGCCGCAAATATTCATCATTATTAAATAATTATGAATTTGTGGCGCTTGCAGTGGAGACCATGGGACCTTGGTCAGCTGATATGAAAAGCTTTATTAAGGCCCTGTCATCCCGGCTCATAGACACCTCCGGAGATCATAGAGCTGGTGGCTCCCAAAGGATTGGGCTAGCCATAAAGGTAACGCAGCCAGTGTCATAGGGACCATGCCGCGAGCGGACCTGCTAGAGGGGGTGTTCTTTTTATAGTGGTGATTATTATTTACGTCTTTAATATTTGAGTAGCTTATAGTTTTATTTTAATTTAAATAAGATTAGTTTTAACTTTTAATTGTATTATATTAAATATGTATCTACTGACATGAATTAAATATATTAAAATCAAATTTATAGATTTAATAATATCGGTGTGAGATTTATATAACATGACGTCATTGCGGTTTGATAATATATATATATATGTATATGCGTAACCTGTAAATAAGACAAAAGACAATGAATATATATATATATGGTAATGTGAAGACAGCACCGAATAACTTTAAAGAGAAAATTCGTTGATACTTGACATGACTTGAGTGATTGTTCTGACGACGTGGTTGGAACTCTACAGACCGCCAAAAACTGGACACACAAATAATCGAGTCGAGTCGTATCAAGCCCTAAAAGAAAAGCCTCTAGAAAGAGTCATGGAAATTGCTCCACTGACAAGAGACTAGCTCTTAAATTTAAGAAGAATAAATAATGGTTTTTTAATAGCTATCTAACAATATATCACGCAATGTTGTAAAGTAAACAAAATATTTTTATCTTGCTTTACACGCGGTACCTTACGCGGTAGGTACTTAGTTATTTCATCATTAATCTTCGTGCGTGGTATAAATAAATAAATTAAATTTATGTACAAAATCTTAGTCAGGTACTTAACTTTGATAGTTTCTAAGAAAAGTGAGTGCGACATACAAACAGACAGACGGACATTGCGAAACTAAAAGGGTTCCTAGTTTGAATCCGGAACCCTAAAAAGTGGGACGTTAATAACGGCCGACCAATTAGTCTTGTGGTTCACATGCATGTGCAAACTGTTTACAAAGGTCATTAAAAATCGAACTGTTCCTAAACTAAATCACAACCATCCCCCGAGCAAGCTGGTTTCCGCCCGTCCCACTCCATAGTTTATCCACCTGCACTTCCCTTAACCAAATCTCAGAGAAATTTAGCGAGTTGAATAAACCATTGTGTTTGGCTTTAGTTGAGTAGTCAACAAAATGACCAGTAGGTGAATGAGTTACAATAAATTACCGTACTCGCTAGCGAGTTGAATGCTCTGTTCCTTGCACTCTATAAGAATACTGCGAGGTCTGCGAGGGACAGAGCATTCACCCACTAGCGAGTACGTTAATTGTAACTCATGGTAAGGGTACAGGATGTATTCTAGGCGCTAAAAACCATATCGTGTTTGATCTCTTATCGTATTGTCAACGTTTTGATAGCTCTTATTTCCTTGACAGTAATGGCGGCTGACGTCAAAACAATACCGTAACAGGTCAAATACGATATCGTGTTTACCGCCGGGAATAGAGGCCCTGGGCAAAACCAAAGCTCTTAATATACTTGACAGTGTTGGCAGGTGTGTTAAAAACAATACGATAACATGTCAAAGGCAATTTGTTTTTAACCTAGCAGAGGCGAGGCCCAGATGATGTAATTATGGAACTGGTTGAAATCATCAATGTTTAAAAAAGGGCTAGCGCAAATCTACCTACTTACAATCGCCTAAAATAAAAACAAAAGGCTTGCAGGAGGGAGACCCGTTATCAGATGAGTAGGTATTTTCTTTTGAGGTTACCATGCATATTATTTTAAATGCGGAACCCTCGGTGCGCGAGTCCGACTCGCACTTGACCGGTTTTTTTTCTCGAAGGAAGTGCTATCAATTAACACACTTTCAAGTAATAATAAAAATACCTTAAGTTTTTTTTTGCATTTAGGAGCACGCAACTTCATAAACATACCGAAGCTTTATGTTGAATCTCGCTTGTCCGTATCAGATATGTAAGCCTTAAGTGAGTAGCTACTTAGGTAAATGAACGTATATTACTATAACCAAATAATTTTTAGGGTTCCGTACCAAAATGGTACAAAAGCAACCCTTATGGTGAGACTTCGTTGTCTGTCTGTCTGTATGTCACAGCAGGTTTTCTCAGCAACTACAAATGCTATCAACTTGAAATTTGGCATAGTTGTACAACTTGCTTGCCCGCATCTATATGTAGTAAAAAAAAACCGGTCATGTTTATTAATCAAAAATTCTGAAAAAAATCCTGACGTATAGATAATTACTTATATTTTTTGGGAAAAATAAAATAAAGTGTTCATTATTTACAGTTTTTGAGAAATAACAAAAAAACTAAGAAAATTTGTATTAAAATTTAGGCTAGTCAAAATCGACCTTTTTGCCTGGAAAATAAAGCTTATAACAAAATGAGTATTTTCTTTTGCGGTTACAAAGCATATTATCTTCGATACGGAACCCTCGGTGCGCGAGTCCGACTCGCACATGACCGGTTTTATTTAAGGCAACGGTGTGAGCAACTTCTTTCCATACTACCTTTGTGCGGACTATTGTTGTTATGGTACGTCGAGTTCATAAATATGTGTACACTTTAGTATCTTGTCACTTTAATCGCTGTGACAATCAATATATGGCAGTTTAATCATGACATTAAATAGACAGGTCCTAACGTGTATAAATATTTATGATCTCCACTGAACCTAAAAAATACTTTGCTTTTTCAAATATAATTTTTCATTAAGTAGTGAATAATTAAATATATTCAGTCTTTTTTCAAAAAACCGCTATGATATCACTTCACTATCACTACATAGTATAAAAAAAGTCGCTTCCCGCTGTCTGTCTGTCTGTCTGTCCCTATGTATGCTTAGATCTTTAAAACTACGCAACGGATTTTGATGCGGTTTTTTTAATAGATAGAGTGATTCAAGAGGAAGGTTTATAGGTACAATTTAATCTAATTAAGTATTGATATAGTTGAGAAAACTCAATGTTTTCTTACCAAGTCGTCAAAAAATCAATTTTCGGGCGCTTACATAGCTTACGCTGGCTAAACCTTAAGAGATATATCAAAGTAATGTACTGAAGAATTGTAGGTCTTCAAAAAATCTAGAGAAAAGTCCGCCATAGTATATGTCTAACTCCTAAGGTTACCTCACAGTAACCATTTTTATCTTTAAAAATTTATTAAAAAATCTTAGGTTATTTGCGAAGCTATATTCTCCGATTCCGATTTATCCTTATCCAAATAAATACGTTAGTTATCTTAGGTATTTAATGCAGATAAAAATGGTCCTTTACACTATATTAATTAAACAAATACTTTAGAAGATATGGTAGATTCAAAATTACGCGCAACCCAAATCTAAATTATCGAAACGGTTGGCCGGGCGCCCGGGCGCCGCTGCAGCGCTGGCTGCCGTGCCGCGCTTCGCCCTAAAGTAAGATTTTTTTTGAAGCGATCAGACCTGTACCGGATCCCTCCTGTTACTTTATTCATATTATTAAATTCGGGAAATCGGTAGGTAGTTAGATTGAGTTTAGGTCTTGATTAAAAGTTATTTTTATGTTGTTTTTCCTTTTAAGGGTTCCGTACCCAAAGGGTAAAAACGGGACCCTAGGCTATTACTAAGAATCCACGGTCCGTCTGTCTGTCTATCCATCTGCCTGTCTGTCACCAGGCCGTGAACCGAACCGTGAACCGTGGTAGTTAGTTGAAATTTTCACAGAATATGATGTATTTCTGCTGCCGCTATAACAACAAATACTAAAAACAGAATAAAATAGATATTTAAGGGGGGCTCTCATACAACAAACGTGATTTTTTTGGCATTTCTTGCTCGATATTAATATCGGCAACAGGTAGACACTTGAAATATTCTCAAAATATTAAGTAGTATATTCACTTTAAAAAATAAATAGGTAACTAAATTAAATAAAAATAAAATAAATATTTAAGGGGGGCCGTACAACAAACATGTTTTTTTATAGATAATGGTACGGACTTCGTGCGCAAGTCCGAGTCGCACTTGGCCGGTTTTTCATAGTGTGTAGGTAAATAAATTTATAGGTAAATGAATTAATATACCTATAGGTATAGGTAAATCAATTATTATTTGTAAATTTTACTCTTATGCTTTTGGCATAGCCTGGCTGGCGTAAGTTTTTTTCCCAAAGTGTTTTTTTTTTAATATTAGGTTATTAACGAGAGGTAGTGTTTTTTATTTAATTTTGTGGATTTAAGGGATAAATCTCCATTTTTTGTATTTTAATATCGTGTTGTAAAGGTGCAAGTAACATCTTTAAAAAGTTGATAATAAAGTGCACAATACTGACTGGATGTGCGGCTGGAGAAGTCGTTTTGTTTCCCCGGATTCCATTAATACCAACGGATCTACCTTTCCAGTTTAAACGCCTGCAATTTCCTGTAAACTTATCGTTTTCAACGACCATTAACAAGTCACAAGGTCAAACATTCAAAGTTGCGGCCTTAGACCTGGGTAGTGATTCCCTCAAAAGCAAAGGTGAGCGAATGCAGGAGTGAATGTCCAAGCGGCGAGTTAAGGTAGTCCCGTCAGAGCGAGCAAAACACATTTTAGCGCGTGCATTCTCAATTAGGCAGCCTTAAACGTTCAAGAAGCCATGCTGCCAAATTGAATTGAATCTTCGAAAATCCACCTCTCTAAAAATTCTTTCACCATTTAAAAAGTATATATTCCAGATGAACTTGGGTTATTTTAACTTATATTAACCGAAGCGAAGCGAGGGCGGGTCGCTAGTATGTATATAAAAAAAGACTTGAATTAATAACCACTTTATGTATTGAGAAAAAAATCAACTGAACTGAGAATCTGTTTTCTTTTAAATACATACATACATACCGACATACCTTTACGCCGGTAATCCCAGAGTGGGCAGATCTACAGAATTACCTACAACTCCAAAAACCTGTTGATAATTCAGTAACCACATTTTGTTTTTTTAAGTCGGTTAAAAATAAAGATTTTTGTTGTAAATTTATTATATGTGAGTACAACCAATAAATGGAAAATAAAATTAGTGTTAACGCAGTATGATTTTTTTTTCGTTTTTCTTAAATATTTATAACAGCTATAACCAGAGTCTCTTATATGTGATAAGTGACTGGATGTATCACCTATCCTTCGATATTTTGGGTTTTAAATACCCGCTTTGTATTATGCCTATTAAACGTAATTATTAATTTAGTCTTAATAACCATGGCGTCTATTAGCATTAGGTGATTAGTGATTAACGTAGCAAAATGACATGCTTATATTTATTCCCACAAATTTAATTAACTAATTTGTAAATTAAATGATTCAATAAGAGACGTTTAACCGTGTAACGACTTTTTCTAAAAAAATGCTATGTAATCTTGCCATAACACCAGGGCCCGTATTATGGTCGCCTTTATCGCGGTCGATAAAACATCCATCACTCTCGAACTTACGTGCTGGTCAGAAAGTGACAGATGCTTTATCCACGCTTATCCACATTGGTAAACACGACCATAATAGGCTCGCAGTAATTAAGAGCCAGTAGGTTGGAGTTCCTGGACAACTACAAAAGTGTCCAGTAAATTCGAGGGATTTTGAATTTGGAATCAATAAGTGTCCAGTAACTAAGTATTGAAATTCCATAATCCATACTGAAGCATATTATTTGAATTAGGAACTAAATATATGTAGTTCTGTGCAGACCCGTGAATGCCCGTGACTCCTTTAACATACCTACCGTATTATTTGAATTTGGAACTATCTCTTCAGACCTGTGACAGACAGCCTGTAAAAAGGCAAAAGAGGTAACCATAAGGTCACAACAATAGTAGATTGATAACCAAGGGTTGAAAATGACCCATTTCACCCGAGATATTTCTGGCGCTCTAACGAAGTGAGAGCGCCAATAGTTCGAGGGAAAATGGGTAATTTCACCCGAGTTAGACACTCTACTTTTCATTTCGACTGTGAGGAAAATAAAATATATTTAATCTCGTTTCCCGCTTTTTCTATTGCAAACTTTTTTTATATAGATTCGGAAAAAAGTTAAAATACGCATACTGACAACATTAGAAAAGCGTAATCGAGTTGGTCACGACCAAGGAGCTTATATACAAAACTAGAGGTTGAAAGCCGAACGAAGAAGTTTGTCCTTTATTACGTATTTAAATATTCCATCTCTTTCTTTCACATGTCACAAATGACTTCCATCTCATTCTTACCCTAACTAAAGAAAGAGATGCAAAATTCTTGTTTCGAGCGGATGTTCGGCGTTCAACCTCCAGTGTTGTATACAAGCTCCTTGGTCGTGAATCGTGACCAACTCGATTAAACTTTGGGAAGTAATTAAATGGTCAGCCGTTATTAAAATTGATCAGCAAAAAAAATCAGCAATTAATTCATTTGGGCAGCATAAAAAGATTTGGGTGGCAATAAATAAAAATCGGGCTACAACTCTTTGTTCAGCAAACAATTTATAAACGGGTAACATTTTAAACAATTTCGATCAGCTTTTTTTGTCATTTGTCTGCCTAATAAACAGTCGAGCTGCAAAATAATTATTTGGGCAGCAAGATTTTACAATTGGTCAGCAGAGAAAACATGTCTGTAAGCAGTTTAATTAAGAGGTATGCATATTAAAATAATGGTCATCTATAATATAGAAGTGGATTGCGTTTAGTTTGAAAAGTCAGCAGTGTTTACAAGTTAAGTTTTGTCACACAATTTTCTATCACAATCACACCCTAGATTAACCAAAATTTGTATCATAAATATGAGGTAGGTTAGGTTAGGTTCGTTTTTATATCAGGCCCGGAGGGCCAGAACAACCCAGAAATAGGAGATCCGCGTGAGCGGAGCTCCGTCGACTCTGTTAAATTTGTAAATTTGATGGTGGGTTTGGAATGTGTGTGTTGCCGGCACGGCAGTAAATTTGTTAATTACACCTTTGTGTACAACTGTACCCAAAAGTGTATCTATTAGGAAACACTGCATTGGTATTTAAAAAGGGGATCTATAAGGAATAAAGGCGAACTTTGATCAAGGGTGTATCTGCGAGGAAAGTGTGCCCTAGAGGAATAATTCTATATAAATTGAATAATTTACAAAAAAAGAGAGTATATTTGAATGAACTTTGTAATAGTTGCGCCCATTTTGTTGATGACCAATTTGATTTTATTGCTTCCTATTTTCTGCTGGACAAAATGAATTATTTTGCTTACCTTCTGATTGCTTACCAAAATTTAATTATCTGTGGGTCGTTCAATGCAGCTCAAATATTTAATTTGCTGACCAAAATAATTTAGAGCAGCCCAATATGTCATTAATTGCTGACAGATTTATAAATGTTTGCTAACCATAAGTTGCTTACCAACTAGCTATTTTGGCTGACCAAATACATATTTCTGTTCACCAAAATGAGAATATTTTGCTGACCGGTTAATTGATACCCTTAAACTTTTCTAATGTTGGCAGTATCTAGATGGCCAAGCCGAAACGTGAAAAAAAAAGTGTCATGCTATGCTATCAATGGCATTATGGCGGGCAGCAGAATAGAGGAATAATTTTAAACGTTGATTTTCTGTTATTGGGAAAAAAATAGCAGCAATACCAGTCGTAAAATGATTTTAATTTGAACCTATAGATCTTAATAAATACGTCGTTTAACGTATAGCCGAGTTTAGATAATTATATGAAAAGCTTTTATTTTAATAATATGACGTAGCTCAATTATCTTAGACTCCGTGGCCGATCTGTGCAGTAATGTACTATTATTTCACTTCTTAAACAAACTACCTACTTGTTTTATTTTTGAGAGTAGTACATTATTGCAAAGACCGGGAAAATGGCTGTTGAGGGACGAGCCAAGACGCAGTCGAGGTCGCGCTATACCTACTATAGGTACGAGTCCTGCAACCGCCCTCCCGGCTGTGGCTTGTATTCTCCAACAATGCGAGAAAATTTAACACAATGGTTAATAACACACAGTCCCAAAATATCCTTTAAAAAAAAGAACAGAAACTTACGATTTAGTCATCATCATTGTCCTGCCCCTTATCCCAATAATTTGGGGTCGGCGTAACATGTATTTTTCTTCCATACTTCTCTATTAGTCGTCATCTCGGTAGTCACACCTTTCTAGCCATATCATATTTCACACAGTCGATACTTATTTATTTAGTCATTTCTTATTCTTTCCAGTAACACCACGCATCCCTCTTAGCATTCTCATTTCAGCATGCAATTGCGTTTCATTTATCCCTTTCGTGACCCAACACTCTGATCCATAGAAGACAGCAGGTCTAACCATAGTTTTATAACTCATTCCCTTAAGTTTAAGGGGAATGCGGGAGTCTCAGATTGTTCCCGTGACCTGCCACCATTTCATCCATCCAGTGTTAATTCTGTGCTTAACAGACCGATCTACTTCGCCATCGCTTTGCACAAGTGAACCGAGATACCGGAAGTCGGAGCAGACCGGGAGAAGCGCGCCATCAAGCGCTATGGCCCCGAAACGTACGATTTAGCATGACACTGAAATAAAGCATTAAATAATATCACAAATTTAAAAACATTTTTACTATAACGCGTTTGTCATTTCGGCAATTTACCTACTTTGTTTATGAACGCAATTTCTATACAAAAAGTCAAACTGTTTGATACACATGATATTTTAAATACGGTGTAAACGCTGTTTGAAAAGGATTACCTACCTTTTCAATCTATGACATTCAAAAAGTAAAATAAACATGGTTTTTTTTATTGTATGAGTGTTAGGCTGTTTGCAGTTAGTTATCCTAGTCCAAACATGGTTTTAAAAAGTAAAACATCGGGTACTTAATGAAATTTCATACATTTTCGCGGCCGCTGCCATTGGTTTTTATTTTTAATTTTGCCTGGGCCTGGAACTCAGAACGTCGCGGGCTGATTTTACAACAGTAAGGTTAGCATTTCCGAGTATGTGGGAGAAAAAGCACTAATACGTGCTTTGACCACTATGAGCCATCCTGCCTGCCGGGTCGGACTTTTAACCCGTACTCGTTCAGGAAGGGTCACTTACTAGGGTCTCTGCAGTAATGTACCGTTAATCAATTCAATAGGCAAAAAAAACAATTGACGATGTTAGTGTTGTTTACTTTACCAATATTTTTTCTTGTATTTATAGGTAGTCATCGTATAAATAAAGTAACTTTGTCTGTCTGTTTGTTATGCATTAACGGATAAACCATTGAACCGATTTCGAAGAAATTTAGTATGAAGATTCCTTGAACCCCACCCGGGGAAGGACATAAACGGGGTACTTTTTCCAGAAAATTGGACAGTTCCCGAGAGAAAAGCGATTAACGACTTCTTTGCGAGTAACTTAAGTAGTTAGCTATACCTACATAATTATATGAGCGTCAAATATCTAACTTACTACCTAAGTACTTATACATATTTAGTTACCTATAAATGCATTGCATCCAGCGGTTGATTGGAATCATCAAACCTCATTTTTAATTATGACTTTCAGGCTAAATAATAAGTTCCCTTTACATGCCTATATGTAAAGGGATACTCTATAAAACCAATGAATACCTACTCATCAATTTGATGAGGAGATTGTTATAAAAGCTAGGTATGCTAAAGATATCGGTTACGGTTTACTGCAGATTGTCCGTTCCGTCACGGTGCTACCCAAATTGCAGGTGGTATAAACAAATAAACAAGCGAGCCGGCGACCCACCCGACCGCTATTTTGAGTATCGGCGAAAGGTAAAGGCTAGTTGGTCACACAGCCTTTATTTTCGTAAATAGCCCGCGCCTATTGTCCCTAGCGCGCCGCCGCAGCAGGTCTGAAGAAAGTAATAAAACGCGTTTATTGCATTTTACTTATTACTTTGGTCCCGCTAGGGTATTCTACTCGGTTCAGGTAATATTTTAGCCTGTACACGCATCGAAATTAATACCTAAGAACTACGTGATATCTCGTTATACTGATGGGCGCATTTAGCGTAGGCCCGCACTGCATCGGGCGGTAATCGAAAATTCTACATTCCACGGCCCTATTCTAAGTATTTTTTATTTATTTGCGTTACATCTTTACACACACGTAGAAATATACTATCGCAGTATCTGTTTCGCTTGATTATTTAACACAATAGTCAAAACTCGTTTTTTTTTTTTATAAAAATGTTCATTCCCTTCTTGCGGTATCTGGCAACGGCAACCTCAACTAACTTTGTTTTACAGTGAAGACGTTACTGAATATTTGTAATGGGTAGTGCACCGTATTAGGTATATTAAGCACCAACAGAAATACAAATTCCACGTTGTTTATATTCGAAAGGCATTCTTATGCATTAAAACGCATCTTTTTAGGGTTCCGAAGTCAGACTAGGAACCCTTATAGTTTCGCCATGTCCGTTTATCCGTCTGTCCACGGTCAAGCTCAGAGATTGCAATTACGCCAACACATTTTTTTTTTGGTGCAATTTATGCAAAGTTGCGTTTTTTAAACATTAGGTATAACATCGATTGACGTATTTTTTTTTTTAGATACTTAGCTCTTAAAAATCTCTACATACTAATATGTCATTAGCGATTTTAAGAATTTGGGGGAATCGTTTAGGAAATATTGAACTCGTAAAGTGTCATTTTCGCTAGAGGCGTGTTAAACCTGGTTATACCCAAAACTACAAGTAAGTAATACATACATACATAAACTCACGCCTTCATTCCCAGAGTGGGGTAGGAACGCAACAACTCTAAAAAGTTGATATAATTCTGTAACCACATTTTTAACCGACTTCAAAAAAGGAGGAGGTTATACGTTCCACTGTATGTATTTTTTTTTTTTTTTTTTTTTTTTTTTTATGTATGTTCACCGATTACTCCGCCAATTGTGGACCGATTTTAAAAATTCTTTTTTGGTTTGATAGAGTATACTTCCGAGGTGGTCCCATTGTCAGCAAATCTGAATCTGATGAAGGGATCAGTGAGGAATTGAGGGAACTCCTCAAATATTGTATGCAAACATATAGCGATTTTAGTATTTTTAGTAACAAGTGTAGCATTTGCATTCAGAAAGTGTCACTTGGTGAAGCGGAACTGATGATGAAGACCACAGATGGCCACCGGAACTCCTCAACGGTACCGATTTCAAGGGTGGCGATAAGATATCTCGATTAAGATAGTTGAGCGACTACAACGAAGCACATTTAATTGTTTTAAAATGACTATGATTTTCCCGCGGCGTTGCTTGCGGCGAGCTTGAAATGTCTTAAAGTTTCATATATCAACTAAGAAGTGGGACTACATAAGCTTATTATGATCACTAAAAAGTGTAAAATAAAATAAATGTTTTAAAAAACAAAAAAACCGCCTTCAAAAACGCAAAAAATAACTTCTACTACTAGGTACTTAGTAGTAGGTACCTATCCTATTAGGTTAGTCCAACTGAAGTCGGCGACCACAATATTTTCAACAAAAAGCCGACTTCAGTTGGACTAACCTAATAGGATAGGTACCTACTACTAAGTACCTAGTAGTAGAAGTTATTTTTTGCGTTTTTGAAGGCGGTTTTTTTGTTTTGCACAAATAGACTAAGATGTTTACTAGTGAATTAGTGACAGGTTACAAGCCCATCGCTTAACAGAATTACAAGCCTTTATTCCTTTAGTCACCTCTTACGACATCCACCTGAAGACATGGAGTGGCACTACTCTACCCGGCAACCACACGGGAACGGCAACCACAATACAAGTAAAAAATATCCGAAAAATATCTTAACTTAAACCAAATTTTAACGAATTTAAAAGGAAATCTATCACGACGGCTACTAGACTTGATTGGTTCTTGAGTTATAGGTGACTAAAGTGTTAATCTGCACGGCTGGCACAAGTTGCCCGCGACTTGTTTGTCGCTCGGATCTCCCTTTCTATCTATTCAGTAACGATAGAGACGCACTGAGCGACAAGCGAGAAAATACAACTTGTGCTACCCGTGCTGTGTACAAAAAAATCAATAACTGTTGCTCTTGACCCGCCATAACTCGAGAATGGCTCTGAATTTGACCGGGTTCCGTAAAAAACAAAAAAGGAACGCTTATAGGATCACTCGTGCGTCTGTCTGTCTGTCCGTCCGTCCGTCTGTCACAGGCGTCACAGCCAATTTGCTCCAAATCTACTGGACCAAATCAGGTGAAATTTGGTAGGATGGTGTAATCCTATGACCCAAACGCAGATGTTCAAAGTAAATAAATATTATTTTAAATTGAGGGAAATTAATAAATAAAAAAAAGTTTTGCAAACCTTATTGTCTCATATATCAAATGAAAGGGCTCGTTATGAGGACCTCAAATATATTGTTGTTATTATTGTAAAATACATAGTTACAAAATACAAAATATAGTTTATTGCTTGGAGATTACAGGAAAAACTATTAGTAGGAGATACGAATAGGAGACGATTTGCATCGGGCTGCTTATTCGATCAAAAGTATTTTATATCAAATTTGATACGCTAAATATGTGGCGAATAGGTTGGCTGAAAAATTTCGGATCTTAGACCATATAAGAATACTTATCAATTGCAAATAAAGTAAACTTAATTTAATACGTTCACTTATGGAAAATAGTTCACTAAAATACCACTAGATAGCGCTAGTAGTAGTTAACTCACGTCTTAAATAGTAGATTCAAAATTCACATTCAGTAAGAGTACCTATTGTAAAACATACCACAATTGAATAAACACATTTGACTTTGGCATTGTACGGAACCCTGTCCACGCGAGTTCAACTCGCACTTGGCCGGTATTTTTTCTTTGTGTTCGTAATTATCAGGACAAGGTTTTACCTAAAATCATCCAAGACAACACCAAATAGCTTTAAGTAGATAGTTTTTGTATTTGTAGTAAATGCCTCGGACGTCTACACTGAGCATGGTCCGACATGCTCTTGCCCGCTTATGATTCTTTTATAAGACTTTACATTTGGCTAAATTCAGTGTGCTAAATTTAGACAGGCGGCGTGGAGGGGATAAGCGCGTCCTCTTGACTGACATGCTAACTGCTTTTACACTTGTCTTTTTTTAGAGTCTTTTTAATATAAAGATACTTACCGCCTGTTTCACAATCGACAATTAAAGCATATTTGACATATACATTTAGCCCTTTCTCTTTCTTACACTTGTAAATAGAAAAGGAGAGAGCCTACTTTAAATAGCAGATAAATTTACTCGTCGATTGTGAAACAGGCCCTTAATGTGACAATACCTATAGTTTACATTTCTAAGATACATTTTTATGCCTATGTCCTTATTGTAATTTATGGCATTTTTCACTTTAGACTATGTGGAAGGACGTATTTCCACCTGCAGGCTTATTGCCTAACGTACTTGCAATCGCAATGGTTTTCATTTTGACAGTCCGAAGGCGAGTCTGCATACACAATGAAAATAATTATTCCACTTTTAAGGCAATAGGCCTGCCGGCAGCTTGAGGTCTAATATTTGAAGATCACGACGTCCTTTTGTGATTTGATCATTTTGAGATCAAGTCTGTCTGTTTTGACTTGAAGACTGATTTTTTTCAGATAGACGTTGTACGATAAAATTGATAACTATGTATAAAGGATTAAGAATTTTATAATTTACCTACGGCATAAACTTTTTGTCTAATAACCATCAGTTAAAAAAACAAATTTAATAAAACGAAAAGATACTTAAAATGTTGTACTGCAGATGACTTATAAAATAAAGCCGTACCTTGCACCCACTTGCGGCATCGTGCCGAGGACACTCCTTATCCTGCTGCACTGCGATGCTCAGTCTTTGGGCAAAAAGGAGCCTCGCCTGAGGTCGCCAGTGTGTCAGATGACCACGGCCCAAAAGTTTCTATAGTAAGTGCAGCAAATACGTAATTTGGCTTTAAAAAAGCGTATTTGCGGCACTTGATGGTTTGAGCGTGGCCTGAGGCGGTCCCTGGCTTGCGAGCAGAACAAGTGTGCAGCAAGTGACGTCCCACGCCAAGAGACGACCAAGATGCCACGGTATTAAAGTGCATCCATCGGGTCTCTATCCATCTGAGGCAGACAGGTCAGTGGGCTCAAGCGAAGCCGGGAATGAAATTGTGCTTAAGCCCGACGGATCACATACTTTATCGATGCATGTCTGTAAACTCGACCAGCACTGGATTGGCAACACAGGCCATGGCGTCCAAGGTCGTCGACTGCATTTCCACAACGGCAACAAGGATCCGGCTCACAGATTTTAAGACCGTGACGACGGAGGCATACTGCTATCCTTAAAGTATTAGGATCTAAAAGAGACTATCGTTCGTGAAGGGAGCAACGGGCCTTCTCGTATGAATTTTGACTATTTTCCAAAAGTTTGCGTTGGTCAATTTTGACAGAAATAAGGCCCCATGCTGAAAAAAAATGAAAACCAAGTTTGTTATTTTTGTCAATATTTTACTTTTCCACAAAACTGTGTATTAAATGTCTCAAAAATGAATTCCTCATGTCCGATTTACCAGAAAATGATACCACATTCGAGGTTATAGATAAATTGAAGCCAATATGATTTTTTAATTCGCACTGCCGCGCATGTATATTTATTTATTGTACACGTCTCAAATAAATGGTATAAATTCAAACTAAATAATATTAGGTCGGGGAAAAAGTCTTTTCGCATATAGTATGTATAAACTTGTAATAAAATCTCTTTGGCTGTACTATTTGTATCTGGCTGGTTTTGATGACATTAAAAAGGTTATATTTCAAAAAAAGAAACAAATTAGTAAAATGTTGTTTCCCGCTATTTTTCATTTGTTTTTCTCTCTGTCAAGATGAGTGAATCTAATGAAGAAATTCGATACATTTTAAAATTTTATTACAAAAAAGGAAAAAATGCAACGCAAGCCGCGAATAAAATTTGTGACGTTTATGGACCTAATACAGTGTCAGTAAGAGTAGCACAAAGTTGGTTTAAGCGTTTTCAATCCGGGAATTTTGATATCAAAGATGCACCTCGCTCTGGTCGCCCTGTAACGGATAAAAAGAACGCCATTTTTGAAAAAGTGGAGCAAGATCGGCATATCAGTAGTTACGACGTAGCTGAAGAACTGGGAATCGATCACAAAACAGTTTTGACCCATTTGAAAAAAGCTGGGTACACAAAAAAGCTCGATATTTGGGTGCCACACGATCTCACTGAAAGAAACCTTATGAATCGTGTACTCATTTGCGATTCTTTATTGAGACGTAATGAAACCGAACCGTTTTTGAAGAGATTAATAACCGGTGATGAAAAGTGGATCACGTACGACAAGAACGTTCGAAAAAGGTCGTGGTCAAAGGTCGGTCAGGCTTCACAGACTGTATCAAAACCCGGGTTAACTCGAAATAAGGTGATGCTGTGTGTATGGTGGGATTGGAAGGGCATTGTTCATTATGAGCTTTTACCGCCGGGCAGAACCATCGATTCGGATCTCTACTGTCAACAACTGATGAGATTAAAGCAAGAAATTGAGAGAAAGCGGCCGGAATTGATCAATAGAAAGGGTGTGGTCTTTCATCATGACAACGCTAGACCACACACATCTTTAGCCACTCAGCAAAAATTAAGAGAGTTTGGCTGGGAGGTGTTAATGCATCCGCCATATAGCCCTGACCTTGCACCTTCAGATTTTCACCTGTTTCGGTCTCTTCAGAATTGTTTAGGCGGTGTCAGGATAACATCAAGAGAGGACTGCCAAAACTACTTGTCGCGTTTTTTTGATCAGAAATCCCAAAATTTCTACGGCAACGGGATCATGTCACTACCTACAAGATGGCAAAAAGTCATCGAACAAAATGGCACATACATACTGTAATTAAATGTAAATAAACATTGAATTTTTTTTGCTTAAGTTTTCATATAAAATGCGAAGAAACTTTTTCTCCAACCTATTATATATGTTTTTTGAATCTGCATAATTTGGGCTTTTGAATTAATATATGTAAATATTATGTTGTACATATATTATAAAATATTGTGTGTTGAAGCAACAAAGATAAGCTGATGTTGTGAAACTTCTTTATGTATCTTATTAAATTTATACGAAGAAGAGTAAATATTATATTAAAAATGAAAGCCACATCTGTGGTTTATCGGAAAATGACACTACACTCGAGATTATAGGTATATAATCTTTTATCTGAAGCGCGGCGGCGTGTAACTTTGAATACCCAACCAGGGGATGGCTGATGGCTACCTACCGGGCTAAAATAGGCTCAGTTTGTCCTTGGATACATCTGTGCCAAGTGAATTCACCCTATACCAAAATTTTGACCTTTGGTCATTAACGCCCGTACTCTAGCACAAACAAAGGGCTTATTGTCTAACGCACTCGTATCGTAATCGCAACCGGCTTCAAAGTGGAGCAATTGTTTTCATTTTGTATGCAGACAAACCTTCGATTTTCAAAATGAATACGATGGTGATTGCGAATGCGTTAGACAATAAGGCCTCCGGTCGTATAAGCAGCCATGGACAATAATATACTTCGCCTGGTATAAGCAGTGGTCACGTGAGTGGACACGTACTACGTCATATCCGGCAACCAAAGATTTCCAAACTTTAATATCGGGGTAAGTTTAAAATATTTGCTCGTATAATATTAACTATCATTGTATATGCGGTTTTGACGCCTTGACCATTTACTGTTCTCTATAAAAAAAATAACGTCAATACGTGTTGCCTACATTCTTACGTGGGTACGGGTATAAGTTCTACGAGCAATTTGCCGTGACCACTGGCACTTAAATGTTGAACGTTTAATGGTAAGTAAATATACAAATAAAAAAATAAAATAAAAAAATCAAAATATTAGGGCTATGGATTATGAGAACTTGAATATTGATAAGAGCTTTATCAAGCGCTTCCCCTATGCGTGGTTAGGAAAATGTAATGTCCATTTTTAGTACAATGATTATACATAATACATCATACATCATATACAACTTTTACGGGCGGGCATGTGTTGGCGTCTTTTTGGACCTAGCAAAAGTGTTCGACACAGTTTTCATGCCTATACTCTTGAACAAATTTAACGCATACGGAATTCGAATTTAACGGATAGAAGTCAATGCGTCAAAATTGGCGATTGTTCCTGAGTTCATACTATAGAAGTATGCCTCCACGGACAAGCACTGGTCAGTGTAGGACTATTTCGGAAGGATGGGAACTTCAATATTTTTTTCCAATATTTTATGTTACCACTTTGTCGGCGTAATTAATATATTCATGCCAAGTGTACACGTATATTCATGCCAAATATCAGATTTCTAGAACTAAGAGTCTCTGAGCTAAGCTGCGGACAGGCGGACGGACGGACAAGGCGAAATTATAAGTATTCGAGATAGTTTTTGTGTAGTAACGGCTTCGGATCCATACACAGAGCATGTTTTTTTTTGGTTTTTTTTTGCAGCTTCTCAAACGCTCGATCGTGAGAGACACATTTAAAACTGTTATTATTATACATATACCTAGTGTAATTTAACCTTAAATATAATTCCGCTTTGAGTGTATTTAGAAATTTTTCGGTAACATTTAAGAGCAGTTAGATCTTCTCTTTCCATACAAATAATATGAATGACCTTGAAAATTTTAGATAAAATTAATCATAAGAAACTTTCACAATTAGAGTAGTTTGTCGTCGTTCAATTGCTTTTGAAGTCTATTTTTATTCTAACCAGTACCTTGGCATTCCAGCAGTCCGCAATAAATTCGGTAAGTATTCGCAAAAACAGTTCTTCGCGACACGACGCTGCGACACCGTTACCGGCCGAATTCGGCCGCCGCAGTGCGCGCGCACAGTAGCGCAACCCACTGCGCCGTAACTGTTATACTTGTCTCTCGCCCACTGGTGGGCTCAAACCTGTTACGCTCTCGTGATGAAAATGAATGATCTTTATCTTTAACCGCTGTAAGGTTTTGCGCAAGTTACATTTTCTCGTTCGTCGCTCATTGCATCTCTTTTAACTGATACTGACTAGGTAGAGAGAGATGACCATGCGACGAATAAGTCATCGTCAACTTGTGCTAGTGTCCCTCGAACTGAAGGCGTGGAAAACATGTCGGTGCCACACTCGACCTCCACTTATGGTCATATTGTTCTTTTGTGAAAGTTAGCAGAAAATTGGTGCAAATTAAACAAGTTCACATTGTTTTTTTTTTCTATTAAGACGGCTATCATTCAAAGTTTTTTGTAAAGGATTTGTATTGCAAAGGTCAAATGTGGCGGTTCCAGTCGGGCCGCGGGCCAGGGGCTCTACTTTGAAATCAGTTATTCGAACTTCGGATCGCCCCGTCACTTTCTTACAAATTAGTGATACGTCGAGAGCAAAAGGGATAGCAATAGACGAAGTTCGAATTACGGATTTCAAAGTAGAGCCTCAGGGCGGCTCGCTACGAATACGCTACTGCGGCGCGGCCCCTGCGCCGGCGCGCCCCGGCCGGCGCTGGCGGGATGACGGCACGTTGTGCAACCGTGATCAGTGACACGTAGCAAAGTGCCATTAAGACGAATACAGTTATGGGGCCGAGCAAATTTTAACAGCACTTGTTACAGTCTTTTTCAGTTAATTATGTAGGAGCCGTAGCCTTAATCAGTACATAGTAAGTAGGTAAATTTGCGAAATTAAGGTCAAACATTCTTTCGAAATAATTAATTCTACTATTAGGTATTAATTCATTCGCGATAGAAAATTATTGTACTCAAACAATACTCAGAGTTTGTGAATTAGACAGTTCCGACCGATTTAAATAGACACAATTTGATACAGTTTGCCAAATGCAGGTCCTCCTCCTTTTATTTGATGTCGGTTCAAAAAAGAGAAATGCTTTAGTGGCTTATATTATATTATAATACAGTATAAAATGTGTTATTCAGTATATTACCACGTTGTTGAGGATTAGATGTCAAGTTTAGGATTTACAAATTATAGCTATTTCTGGCCAAGGGCGTCAAAAGTAGCGTTCTTGACCAGTGTTAATAAAACCATAATAACTCCTAATGACATTGAACATTAAATCGATTTTTACTTTAATATTTTTACGTTTTGCTATACATTATTTATATATCTAGATTCAGTTGATTCACACAATTTATTATTTTGCGATAAATTAAGCAACCTTATTATTATTTTTATTCATATTCTTATCTACATATTATTTAATATAGAATTCAGTTGAAAACCTAACTAAATATTATGTGAAGCATCCACACTGCAGGGTGTGAGTAAAAACCGACAAATTTTGCGATCGATATTTATCTACTTGGCTGGTTGCGACTAAACGGCCTTTATTTGTGACTTTTTCACGAGACGGACTTGCAAACAATGAATGAGGCAGCGTTACAAAGAAATAAATCAAAATAAAACAATAACGCGACGAGCCGCAGGAAGCGGGTCAGTGTGCCGCCGGCCGCTGCGGTGTCGGCGAGTTCTGCCTCCGCAGCCGGCACTGCTCTAGCTCTACTCGCACGCTTGAGGCGCGGAGGAGTCAGGGTATTGATTCTCTCAAAAGCAAAGTTGAGCGATGCAGGAGTGAAGTCAAGTAGTCCCGTCAGAGCGAGCAAAACAAATTTTAGCGCGTGCATTCTCAATTATGCAGCCTTATACGTTCGAGAAGCCATGCTGCCAAATTGAATATACGCGCTGAAATGTGTTTTGTTCGCTTTGACGGGACTACTTAAACTCGCCGCTTGGACGTCACTCCTGCGTTCGCTCACCTTTGATTTTGAAAGAATCACTACCCAGAACGAGCATTACGGAGACACATCTTAGGCGTGTCGAAGATCAGAGTCATGAGAGAAGAGAGCGTGTTGCCAAAAGTGAATTACTTCAAAAACCAGTTCTGGCCCGCGACAGCGTTCGCTCAGAAGTTGTTTAACACTACCTATATTGAACTGTTTGGTTTTTCTTGATAAAAATGCTCTACGTCTGTGACTCCAGGCCCAGGCGTTATTAAACTATCTCTGTATGTACAGTCGGCGTCATAAGAAGCTGCACACTTTTGTACCTTGTCCCTTTCACGCCTTTGACAGATTAGTGCAGCAGTTCAAACATGACGTTAAAGTGACAAAGCACTGAAGTGTGCAACTTCTTATAAGGCCGACCGTACCAAATTTCACGACAGTCGGTAGCGGCGTTAAACTGTGACTAAGTATGAAACCAATAAACAAACAAAAGTATAGTGGAGGATTTTCAAATTTCAACACCGGTATCAAAAACATTAGATACCCATATGGGAATCCAGCTATGATAACCGTAAAAATAATAGAACAGGCATGCAATATTTTTAAAAACAATGATGCTTAATTACAATCCATATTAATATTATAAATGTAAAAGTAGATTTGTCTATCTGTTTGATACGCTTTCCACCGCAAAACCGCTGAAATGATTTTCAGAAAGGACCTCGGGTACATTTGACGGACGGAGTCACGGGCAACAGCAGCTACTATTAATATATATTATACAAGACGTTTTAGAAGATAAAAAAATAAGACACATAATATCTAAGGTAAAATAAATCGGTCAAGTGCGAATCGGATTCGCGCACCGGGGGTTCCGTATTTAAGATAAAATGGTTGGACAACGCAAAAGAAAATACTCATTTTGTTATGAACTTTATTTTCTATGCAATAAGGTCCATTTTGACAAGCCAAAATTTTAATACAGATTTTTAAAGACATTTTATAAATCTCCATAACTGTATTTTAATATTTTTCGCGTAAGATATAAATAACAGGGAATAAGAATGGATTTTTTGAAATGAAAAACCACAATTTTAAACTGCTAATTAGACAGCGATTAGACAGATATCCGATATGCACTGTGACTGTGATGTCATGTAACAGGTCGGCCATATAAACTCCATGTTAAATTATGTTTTGCTAGAAAGAGATAGGAACAATTTTTTGTTGGCTTACATCTTGTTTATTTACCTAAAGCTATTAAAATAAATGTTTTAAAAAACAAAAACTGCCTTCAAAAACGCAAACCATAACTTCGTGTAAAATGGTAGGTAATAAGGCCACTCCAACTGAAGTCGGCTTTTGGTTAGAAATATTGTGGCGGTTGTTTGTTTTTGAAAACATTTTTTTTTAATATAAATTTAAATTACCCCTAATTGGATGCGAGCGAAACCGCGGGCAAAAGCTATTTAATTCATACAAACTTGTTTTGTACATCAACGGACTATAAGCCATTTTACGTTCTGTCAACCCATAGCCTAAGCAACGAAGCAAACTCAGGGGAAATAATTCGCGTATAAGCGAATTTTGGCATAGTTGTAGGGAATGGTGTTTTAAACCACATACTAAAAGTACTGACGGGTGGGGGTGGAGCTAACGGGTGGAGGGGGGTGTAAAGGTCCCTTTTTTTAGTTTTTCGTAAATAACTCGTAAACGGTGGCCCATAGCAAAAAGTTTTCCATTACATGATTAATCTGCATAAAATTCTCTACAAAAAAGTTTTAGACATTGTTTCTCTGGGATCAATATTTAATGAGATATGGAGGGAAGAATGATTCCCGAAAGGACATAATCGGGTTTCCATTGTAAGTCGGCCCTTATATCAAATGGGCTCGGGTTTTTTTTGTGAGTACCTCTTATAGTTAATAATATATGCTGAGTATCAACATCTTAATTGTGACAGTTCTCGACTTATGATTTTTTAAGTTTTTTTTTTAATTTCCTTTATTTCGGGATGTATTCAAGCGATTCGGTTCAAACTTTGAATTGATATTCTTTTTATAGATTTGCATCGCCTCCCAAAAAACAAATACTAATTATCATATAAAAAAAAGAAAATGAAGACCAAATAAAAAATAAACATAATTTTTTATGTGGTTGTGAAATAGTGACATCTCTAGATTTTTTTCTCAGAATAGACCATACATTGGCCTCCTACTTGCCAAAATAACAACATTTTCCAGGCGGTACTTCCTATCAAAAATCAGCAATATGTGTGGCCAATAGCCTAAGCAATAAGGCTCAGGGGAAAAAACTCGTGTATAAGCGAATTTTAGCATAGATTGTAGAGAACGGTGCTTTAAACGGGACTCCTTTGACTCGCATAATTTTTTTACGCATAATTTATCAATTACGCATAGAATCGTTTGTCATAACACCCTTTTAGGCTGACATTGCCGAAGTTAATAAACGTCTATTGTGTAGATTAAGTTAGCTTAGGTAAAGTTAGGTTATAATAATAATTAAAACAAAACCCTTACTATTGTAAAAATCGTTTTATGACAAACGATTTTATGCGTAATGATATATTATGCGAGTCAATATGGACCCGTTTTAAGCCACATACTAAAAGTAGGTACTGTTGGGTGGAGGTGAAGATAACTTGTCCGTAAAGGTACCTCTTTTAGTTTTTCGTAAATAAGTCATAGCAAAAATGTTCCATTACATAATTAATCTGCATAAAATTCTGTACAAAAAAGATTTTATACACTTTTTTGCTGGGATGCAACCAAATTCGTCCATCCGTTTTAGCGAAGAAGTTACAAACTCACACACGCATAACCTTTCGCTTTGATAATACATGTAGGATGTAAATAGGTATATCCAGCGCACACAATCACTCTAGCCGAAATCGTAGTCGATAAAAATACCCTCGGTGCGCGAGTATGAATCGCACTTGACCGGATTTCAGTTTTCTTTGTTTCTTTTAGGGTTTGTACTATGTACATATAATCATACCAAATTTGTCGCTTGTGTGTTTTACCATCGTTTGTAACGAAATGTTTTTTAAAATATTAATTTTGTATTAAATAATACAAACTGACAATGTCCTAAACAAAGAAAGAAGGACGAAGGTCTTCGATCATTGAGTGCGAGCGGGCTTTGTCGCTCCTATTTATCTACTCTTATATTATACTTCCATGTATAAACTAAAGTCGCACAATTTCACACTATCAGTGCGTAAAGTATTATAGTAGGTAGATGTAAGTGCCCAATTAGTTTTTACTTTTAAAGTTGAATAGGTAATTAAGAATAGTTAGTGTACATCGGTATTTAATTTTTTACATGTTTAATTTTTGGTACTGGGTGGTCGAAAAATAATTTATGTACCTGTTTAATTTTTACATGGTTAATTTTCGGTATTAGGTGGTTAAAAAATAACTTAACCTAACCAAGCCTATTTGGATTCTGGATGGTTAAGAAAAACACTCTCTTTCGCATTTATAATATTACTAGGATTAGGATTTTTATTTTTATGAATATACCTGCCATACTTAAAGAAATACAAGTTTGTTTTTTATTTTCCATCTTCTTCCTTCTATATTTCATTAAATGTTGATCCCAGTAAAAAAGTGTAAAGATCTTTTTTGTAGAGAATTTTATGCAGATTAATTATGTAATGGAACATTTTTTGCTATGGGCCACCCTTTACGAGTTATTTAAGAAACACTAAAAAAAGGGACCTTTACACCCCCCCCTACCCGTTAGCTTCACCCCCACCCATCAGTACTTTTAGTATGTGGTTTAAAACACCATCCCCTACAACTACGCCAAAATTCGCTTATTCACGAGTTTATTGAACACAGAAAAAAAACAAAAAAATAGGATAGGTACCTACTACTAAGTACCTAGTAGTAGAAGTTATTTTTTGCATTTTTGAAGGCGGTTTTTTTGTTTTTTAAAACATTTATTTTATTTTACACTTTTTAGTGATCATAATAAGCTTATGTAGTCCCACTTCTTAGTTGATATATGAAACTTTAAGACATTTCAAGCTCGCCGCAAGCAACGCCGCGGGAAAATCATAGTCATTTTAAAACAATTAAATGTGCTTCGTTGTAGTCGCTCAACTATCTTAATCGGGATATCTTATCGCCACCCTTGAAATCGGTACCGTTGAGGAGTTCCGGTGGCCATCTGTGGTCTTCATCATCAGTTCCGCTTCACCAAGTGACACTTTCTGAATGCAAATGCTACACTTGTTACTAAAAATACTAAAATCGCTATATGTTTGCATACAATATTTGAGGAGTTCCCTCAATTCCTCACTGATCCCCTCATCAGATTCAGATTTGGTAACAATGGGACTACCTCGGAAGTATACTCTATCAAACCAAAAAATAAGTTTTAAAATCGCTCCACAATTGACGGAGTAATCGGTGAACATACATAATAAAAAAAATAAAAAAATAAAAAAATACATACAGTGGAACGTATAACCTCCTCCTTTTTTGAAGTCGGTTAAAAAATAATGCATCTTTTTTATTTGGTCTTTATTTTCTTTTTTTTGATAACTAGTATTTGTTTTTTGGGAGGCGATGCAAATCTATAAAAAGAACATCATTCCAAAGTTTGAACCAAATCGCTTGAATACATCCGGAAATACAGGAAATTTAAAAAAAAACTTTAAAAAATCATAAGTCGAGAACTGTCACAATTAAGATGTTGATACTCAGCATAAATATTCTTCACTATAAGAGGCACGCACAAAAAAAACCCGAGCCCATTTGATATAAGGGCCGACTTACAATGGAAACCCGATTATGGCCTTTCGGGAATCATTCTTCCCTCCATATCTCATTAAATATTGATCCCAGAGAAACAATGTCTAAAACTTTTTTGTAGAGAATTTTATGCAGATTAATCATGTAATGGAAAGCTTTTTGCTATGGGCCACCGTTTACGAGTTTAGCTCCACCCCCACCCGTCAATACTTTTAGTATGTGGTTTAAAACACCATTCCCTACAACTATGCCAAAATTCGCTTATACACGAGTTATTTCCCCCGAGAGGCAATATTTGGTCTTCGTTGTTCGAACTACCATCCACCATTTCATGTTTACGAGAATTTCACGTTTACAATTTTTTGTTTTGATTCTAGCGTAAACTAGGTGCTTTCCTACGTAAATAACATTTATTTCTTTTTAACATTTAACCAAATAAAGTAATAAAATAAATAACAAAATAAAATACTTCTTTAACGACTTTTAAAAGAGAGAAAGTTGTTAAGGTGCTACTGAATTTATTCCTGGATTATTTTTTTCAATTCTGTCAGAAAATATCTTCATCTGATGTAGCTGTATCAGTATGTACACTAGCAATGGAATGGTCACTATCGTCGCTGCCTGAACAGGTATTTATACAAGATCAAACATTGGTTCAAATTTTGTATCTTACTTGTCGTCACATTTTATTGAATGATCGCATACTTTATTCCATTCTTCAGGACCAATTATATTGTTTTTTTTTCCAATATAATGTCCTTGTTTGTTGTCACATTCATTGCAACATTTTTGAGAGCCACGTGTCCTATAATTTGAAACCAAATATTCTCATTAGGATTGAAATCCGAATAGTAGGAGATCCGAATAGGAGACGATTTGCACCGGGCTGCTTATTCGATCAAAAGTATTTTATATCAAATTTGATACGCTAAATAATATGTGGCGAATAGGTTGCCTGAAAAATTTCAGTCCAGTATATAATTAATTAAAAAATTAAAAATTAACTTTGGCTTAAAAAAAAATATTGCTTGTTTAATAGACAAATTACATACCAATCGAAAGTATGAAGCCTATAGAACTTGCAAACGTTAGGTTGACTATTTTTTTCCCGTCATACCATACTATTGGATAGGCAGGTATAAACAGGTAAGGCGGTACTAATAATTTGCACCAAACCTAACGTTTGCATATTCTATAAGCTTCATACTTTCGATTATAGTGCCCGGCCGTTAGGAAGTCAATCTTGACACATGTCATTTCAGTACAAATTATAACCTCAAACCCAAGAATAGGTTATAAATTGTACTGCGATGACAGCTGTCAGGATTGACTTCCTAACGGCCGGGCACTATAGTATGTAATTTGTCTATTAAACAAGAATTTGTAATTTAAAAAAAAAAGTTCCTTTTTAACCGACTTCAAAAAAGGAGGAGGTTATACGTTCCATTGTATGTATTTTTTTTTTTTTTTTTTTTTTTTTTATGTATGTTCACCGATTACTCCGTCAATTGTGGACCGATTTTAAAAATTCTTTTTTGGTTTGATAGAGTATACTTCCGAGGTGGTCCCATTGTCAGCAAATCTGAATCTGATGAAGGGATCAGTGAGGAATTGAGGGAACTCCTCAAATATTGTATGCAAACATATAGCGATTTTAGTATTTTTAGTAACAAGTGTAGCATTTGCATTCAGAAAGTGTCACTTGGTGAAGCGGAACTGATGATGAAGACCACAGATGGCCACCGGAACTCCTCAACGATACCGATTTCAAGGGTGGCGATAAGATATCTCGATTAAGATAGTTGAGCGACTACAACGAAGCACATTTAATTGTTTTAAAATGACTATGATTTTCCCGCGGCGTTGCTTGCGGCGAGCTTGAAATGTCTTAAAGTTTCATATATCAACTAAGAAGTGGGACTACATAAGCTTATTATGATCACTAAAAAGTGTAAAATAAAATAAATGTTTTAAAAAACAAAAAAACCGCCTTCAAAAACGCAAAAAATAACTTCTACTACTAGGTACTTAGTAGTAGGTACCTATCCTATTAGGTTAGTCTAACTGAAGTCGGCGACCACAATATTTTCAACAAAAAGCCGACTTCAGTTGGACTAACCTAATAGGATAGGTACCTACTACTAAGTACCTAGTAGTAGAAGTTATTTTTTGCGTTTTTGAAGGCGGTTTTTTTGTTTTTTAATTAATATTTTTTTTAATGATATAAGTACTGGACTGAAATTTTTCAGGCAACCTATTCGCTACATATTATTTAGCGTATCAAATTTGATATAAAATACTTTTGATCGAATAAGCAGCCCGGTGCAAATCGTCTTCTATTCGGATCTTAGACCAGAATGATATGGTGGCAGTCGTTGAATGGTGTGGCCATGTTCTTCCATGATGCGGTCAATAGCAAACTCTGAGTATCTTTCCTTGGTTTTCCTGTAATCTACAAGCAATTAACTATATTTTGTAGGGAATGTTTGGGGGGAATGGTCAATTTTCGTCTTCGTTCATGAATAAAATCAAAAATATTCATCCCTAGCCCTCATAGCATTGCAAAAAAAATAATACTCCTTTGCGGTGGTATGGCGGCCATTTGGAACCGTCGGAAAAGTATGGCATGGTGATTTTCGTGAATCGCTACTCGACGATTATTAGCTGTACATAAATTAGCCTGGTACAAATGGTTGAATTGTTTTTTTTTTATTAATTTGTTTTCTTCGGTATGGCGGGCAGTAAGGCCACACCGGAGAAGTATGGCATTACGCTACCGCCTACTTCTTTTCTTCATCGACTATCGTAAAAAACAAGATTTTTTGTGTTATAAATCTTTCGACTTTCGTAATTTATCCGACACGTTCGATTAACGCCCACGCGATTGGGCCGCCGGTACCAGCGCTATGACCATCATTTTCCTTTGCGTCATTACTTAATTAGACCCCTGAAGGGTCGCCATACTCGGTACAAATGACCGGAAATTTTGTGTCAGTATCTTCCGGTTTAATATATTCCACCATTGCTTATTACCTAGACTTCCACTAATACAGAACTTTCTGCATGAACCTCGTTTCTAGAGTACCTAGAGTAGATTTACTGAACACAATCACATTAAATGTATTGATAACGGATTCCATACTTCCAATCATGAAGCTTCAAGCCGTTTAGCCTGCAGGGCGTGCTACAGAATTAGAGACTCCTACATACATACATATATACCTACTTACATACATACGCTCGAAAAACATAACCCTCCTTCGGGCAGAGCGGGGAAAAATGGTGGGTACCCGACCTTTTGCTAGGTAAAATGTATAATTTAACTGACGGTTGAAGGGTAGGTACCTATGCCCGCCGGCCGGTCAGTTAATCGTGATAGAACACCGACTATGAGTTCCTTTAACATTTTCTTCACTGATTTTCGACTGTGAGCGGCCTGACGCACTTGGGACTGCAGTTGAATAAGTAGTTTAACTTTTGCGATGAAGCAACCAAAGAAAGTGGCACTGGGATTATTATATGCGGGCTTTTTCATGGACAGGCTTCGTTACAGGCCCTTGATATATGTTGCAATTTGCATCGTAAAGAACTGCAAAAATCAAAAAACTTATAGGATGTTGTGCGAATACTTACTCACTACTCGATAACTTTTATTTCTTTAGTCATTACCTACTCATTATCCTTCATAAAACCCTTCCTTCTTTTTTTATCCTTCTGGTGAAGCCCATAGTGACGATGTAATTAGCCTAGTTGGTTGGTTCGATTCACGGTCAGGGCAAATATTTGCGTGATGAGCGCAAGTATTTGTAGAAACAAATACTCAGAAGAGTCTTCAGTGTTTTCTATGTATATAAAGTATTTATTTCTGTATGTTAGTAAATTTGATGTTGTCTAGTACCCATAGTACAAGCTTAGAAACTAGTTTGACACCAGGTCAAATTGTGTGAGATTGTCCCTCGCTATTTATTACAGTATGGTGGTACGGGTAGGAAGAATTGGACGGAAATATGGTTCTGCTCGCTAAATAAATAGGTTGTATGGTTGAGACATAGATCGGAAGTTGCATCTTCTCCTGCTACTGGCGAGAGCATGGACGAAGCGAGCGTTAGTCTCCGCAGAGAAGAGCATAATATATATCTCGCGCGACGCGCACCGCAGCGCCTGAGGAATGGCGGCGATGCTCGCGACGCTGTTACATGATTGTTGGCACACTTCTATCCAACACGAAGAGTGCACATAACTATCAATTCAAACCGAAAAGAATTTGCAAGTGAAAACAAAATTATATATGCAATTGGGATATTTTAATTAAGAATAGGTACTACTTAATTACATTAATTATGTGTTTTATGTCAATTAGTTTTTTTGTCAAAGTTTAACAAAGATTTATTAAGGATTATTCACGGATTATTCTACCGTACCTTTATTTTAGCGACCTTTTTTACGAATTTTGATGTCTTTAATGATGGAACTGTTTAATTTTTGTGCAGGGCACGTCCAGATGGCTGCCACCATCTTACCCTATAACCGGCCGCCAAACAGCAGTTCGCATTGGTAATTGTATTCTGGTGCCAGAGCAGACAACCGGTGAAATGGTTAGTATAGAGGCTTTTTCTCTAAGAGCTAGTAGACAGACTCTCGGCATTGCGTTCTGCGCGCATTGGACGCGTAGGTACATACAGAGCGCTTAGCGCGGCGTTCGACAAGCGTTAACAGGGAGTCCATTCTGACTCAGTTCGGAATTGGATTTAAGCTATCAATCTCCATTTTGGTGAAATATGTGGCCCTACACGAAAGCGCGCAATCAAATGTACGGCAAAATGGCGGCGCATGTATCTCGAAGCGCGCGGCTGACGCCTAATATGTGAACGCGCGTTAGACGCACGCTTGACCAGAAGCGCGCGCTTGCATGTGTACACCATTAACAGAACTCCTGGTTCTCAAAACGCGCGTTGGCATTAAAGCGCTCTAAGTCCTTAATGTTGGTAACTTATTTGCAGTGTTGAGATTGTCACCGTGTGTGCAAATGTCATTGGGCTTCAGAGTCCACTTGCCATCAGGTGGCCTATGTGCTCGTTTGTCTTCTACATGCCATACAAATAAACGCGAACAAATATATTTGTCACTTTTTTTACTACGCTAAATATCCTTTAATCAAAGAAAAACATTTTACAAGACACCTAAATATCTTAAAAATAACTTAATCATACAAATCACATATTTGTATACATATATTTGTCACTTTATTACAATTTTTGGTAATCAAAGCTGTTTTTTCATACGTTATTTATAACTAAATATGGTGATGATGATCCATAAAATGCTAAGATAAACTTATACCTATTTATACCTAGGTACCTACTCGTACAGTCGAGTTCATAAATATGTATAGACTTTAGTACCTTGTCACTTTGATCGTTGTGACAATTAATATATGGCAGTTTAAACGTGACATTAAATATACAAGGTACAAAAGTGTATACATATTTATGAACTCGACTGTACATACATAGATATAGCGTTTTTAATCCACGAGGACCCTACTTACTACTTTACATACACGTATATTGACACCGTCACTGATTATAAAAGTATAATAATAAATCTAATAATAAGAATTCAAAAGGCCTTACTATCCTTCTTTTATTTAAAGGATAAAATCACCATGAATTGTAAAAAAAAAAGTTTTTATCATGAATCACTTATAATTACTTGTTCGGTTTTATAAATGACGCCGCTATGAATTTTAGCTTTTTGTTAGACTTGTTTTAAAATACTTTAACCCGTCGATAAACATAGCAATAAATAAATAAGATGGCTGAATATATTTCAATAAAATACTTTCCCTTTAATTCTTAGGTAAATCCCAATTGTACAATTAGTAGGCTGGAGCTCTTGACCCGTATGTAACACGAGTATGTACATTGCTTTGTTACTTCATAGAGGCTGTACAGATTGTCCGATTTTAATTGAGTCGTTAGATTTGTCTTAATTAGAGTCGCGCGCGAGTTTCATTGGGTAGGTGTACAGTCTGGTCCTATTCGGACTGCCAATAATAATAACAAGTATACCTGACTGTTTCTCATTAGATAGAACATTATACGGTTATGGGCTTGCAACCTGTCACCAATTCACTGGTAAACATCTTAGCCTAATTGTGCAAAATGTGTTTACAGAATTATCAACAAGTTTTTACAGTTGTTGGTAATTCTATAGCTCTGCCTACCCCACTCTGGGAATGAAGGCGTGAGTTTATGTAGGTATGTATGTAATAGTAGATTGTTCAACAAGGGACTAAAACAAGCCATAATGACACGAGATGTTTAGCCACGCGAGCGAGCCAGCGAGCGAGAGTGGCTATAGTTCGAGTGTCATTATGGTTGTTTAGTCTCGCGTTAAACACTCTACTTTTCACTTTGAATGCGAGGAAAAAAAACAACGTTCAGTGCCGGATTAGCCACGTACTTAGCAAGAGTAGCAAATGCTACGGGCCCCGCGCATCCACGTCTAACCTCTAAAATGCTAGTACTTACCTACATCAGTATGCGTATGCGTGTACTCATATCCATCAGGGTTGACGATAGGATGAATAATCCAGTCGATACTCTCCAGTAGGATAAAAACAAACACCCGCGCAAAATAGGTGCATATCTAAGTCACTCAGTTGCGGAAAAAAGCCCGCCACAACGTGTAACCTAAAACAAACCCAGGGGTCTCTTTATAGAATTTGCTGCGGACCCCGTGCTTGCTCAATCCAGCACTGACGAACAATATTGATTAGGTAACTTATAAGAAAGTTTCTTGCAAATTTGTTCCGCGGTTTTTTTTTTGTGAAGTGCCGCTTTAAATGCTTGCATATTTAGCCAACAGGTTCAAACTTGAAAACTATTTTAAAACTAATTGGATCAAACATAATAAAATTAATTCATCCTTAATATAATTAAATAGATTCATATTCGTAATCATTAATCGAGTTTCACGAAATTAAATATTTTTTATTTATATTTTTTCACAGTTGTCATTTTGAAGTTATTTCCACGCCCTAAAAATTGTCTATACCACAGAATAAAGACTAAAGGCATAGAAACCGTATTAAATAGGCAGAAAATACATTATGGTTCACTTCTTTTTACTTATGGTTGTCATAGTGAGTTGGAAAGAGATCGTCACAAGGCGTGATTTGGACCTATAAGCACCAGCGTGGAAGAAAATTAACGCCAATGAAGTCCAGTCGTTGATTTGACGTTTCTTCACCTTCTGATCATGACAGATTAAAGAAGAAAAGACACCTAGTTTTTGTTTCTTTTCCTCTTATCAAAATGTAATCTATAAAGTAGAGAAAAGTAGCTGATGCAACGTTCATCTTATTGCACGGCTTCTATGCCTTTAGTCTTTATTCTGTGGTCTATTCAAAAACACTGAAAATGGCAATAATCCTCCATTCACAAACACCTTGATTAGATGTTTAGGGGATTCCAAAGTAAATTAAAAAAAAAATACTTTCATCCCTAGAGATTAAAAAGGAACTTTAGTCCCGATGTGCAAAGACTAAAGTAACATTTTAAGAGCATGAGAAGTGAAAATGTTTATTTCGTCTCATCCGAAGTGCTGGGTAAAACGGTGTGTCAGCTCCCATTGTATTTTCGCCGAAAGCGCTTTTCATCAAAAAATACAATGTTTAATAGAGATCACTGCCTCACAATAAACATGAAGGTAATGGTTAAGTGTATAAATAAGTAGGTATGTGATATGACCACGCACAAACTTCAAAAGTTCGTGATTACGGAGTAATAATGGTGAATTGATTTGTTTATTGGCAGGTTGTGATAGAGGTTCGATAGAAATGCTGAGGAGAGGAGATGGCGTCGCCGAGTCCTGGAAGATTGGGTCAAGGCCGTTATCATCCCTCTGTATAAACATATATAAAGGAAAGGGGTCACAGCAAGACTGCAAAAAACTACCGCGGTATCAGCCTCTTAAGTGTTATTGGCAAAGTATATGCGACGATTTTAATTGAAAGTGTATTGAAAATTACGAATGACGAAATCTGGAATGTACAAGCGGGATTTCGAAAGGGAATGGGATGTACGGATCAGGTCTTTTCAATAAGGTCTATCACAGAAAACTTCTTGGCTGTCAACCAAAAGGTTTTCTGTGCTTTTGTGGACCTAGAAAAGGCCTATGATAGGGTAGATAAAAAGGAGTTGTGGACGGTGCTGTCTATGTATGGAGTGAGCAGCAACCTGGTGCAGGCTTTGAGGTCTCTTTATGAGGGCTCCAGAGCCTGTGTCAGGATCAATGGGGCATACTCGACTTGGTTTAATATCTTAAGACGTGTGAGACGGGGCTGTGTTGCCTCACCTTGGCTGTTCAATCTATTCATGGACAGTTGTATGCGAGATTTGAAAGAGTATGATAAGGGTTTGCGTATGCAAGAGTTGCTAATCAAATGCCTCTTATATGCCGATGACCAATTATTCTTGCTCCATCGGTACTTGAGTTGCAGGAGATGGTGACAGTGATGAATGAGGGATTTAAGCAAAAGGGGATAAAAGTAAATGTTGCCAAGACCAAAGTCATGGTGATAGAGAAGGACGAGGAGATGATTGAGTGGGAGTTAAATATAAATGGTGAATTAGTAGAGCAAGTGAGTGAATTTGTGTACCTGGGAAGTAAGTTTACAAGAGATGGTAAGTGTGAGAAGGATGTCGAGAGGAGGGTGAATGCGAGGCATCAATTGAATGGGGCCCTGTATTCCTTTGTGAGCAGAAGGGGCGTTTCACAAAATGCCCGACTGTCTGTTCACAATAGAGTGCTGGTTCCTACTCTGATGTTTGGTATTGGTTCATTTTAGTACGTATAAACACTTTAGTCGCCCGCATGTCAGGAACCAACCAAGTCTACTTAGTCGTGATAGTTTTCCATTAAACTTCATTATATGTGCTTTCATTAAATATTTTTCAGATTTTAGTATTTGTAGTTATGGCCTTAGGCGGGGGGACACTTGACTCTAACAAAAATTTGCACTTGCGCTAAGAGTCTCGTGCGTTAAGCTGCGGAAGGTAGAACGTACAGACGGTCGGACGGACATCGCGAATCTATAAGGGTTCCTAGTTTGACTACGAAACCCTAAAAATCTGCCAAATAATTCAGTCAAATTATAAAAATAAAATAAGTAATGAAAGAGGGCCTCCATACAAAAAACATGTTTATCGTAGCGTTTTTTGCCACGGATCTAAAAAAACACGGATGTAACCTTGTCTTATCATGATTGAAGCTGCAAAATGGCCGTCCGTTTACCTGTGTGCGTGCTTTGAGGGTTGCCATATAAATCGTCAAATTGCCCATTTTAAACAAACTCGACAGATCCACTATTAGCCATTGAGGAGTTCCTATAACCACCTGTCTCCATCATCATAACAGCTCGATAGTACCATATAATTATATTGTCATCGCAATTACATAAGTATGCAAAATTTCAAGATAATCTGACAAATTAGAAGTAACTATGCTAAAACAGAGATCAAAGACTTAGTTACATTCTTAGTTTCTTAGATTGTTTGTGACTTTGTGCTAAAACTGTGTAAAAAAACCGATCAAAATCTAGTCTGACTCGAATAAGCAGGGTTCCGTACCATAACTAACGGCGCTACAGATTTGTCACATTTTAGGATAAAAAAAAATCGTGAAAAAACTAGCAACACTGATTGTCATTTTTGTTTGTACAGTCAATAGTATATTATTTAACAAGGGCTGTAAAAGAAAGAAAGCCCGAAATCGCAGGTATTTGAGACCCGAGCCGTAGGCGAGGGTTGTATATATGCGATAGAGGGCTTTCTTTTTTACTGCCCGTGATGAGTACACAATTTTACGTCTTCACCTGGCCACAATGCGAGTTTTACCGTGCGCGCAGCGTGCGATAAAACTCACATTACGGCCAGGTGTTACGTAAAGTAAATAAACACATATTTGTGAAAAATAACACGAATAATCATAACTTACACGTGATAAGAGATACCGTGCGGCTTCATATATTTACTATGGTAGTTCTTACACGTTTTTACTACGCAAGGCGGCATTTTCTTTGGCGTAAAATTAAATGTCACTCGTGCTGTGGCTCGTGCATCTGTGAGACGGTAGATCGTGTATGACGGAACGAAATGGTGTACCTTGCTCACTTCACACCTTTTTAGTGCAACGTTACCTCCGTATTTTTTTTTGGACCGTGTTTTTTGCTCGACCTTAAGAATCGCTTGTCTCTTGAACCGTAATAGCTAGACACATGTAAATTTTAGAAAGTTAGCAATACTGGCCGCCATGACAAGATCAATAATTAAAATTTAAAATTAAAGGGACTCCCCATTTTATGGAACCCTTCGTATGGGAGTTCGACTTGCACTTGGCCGGTTTTTAGGATTTCGTAGTCATACTAGGATTCCCTATACTTTCGCCATGTCCGCCCGTCCGTCTGTCCGCAGCTTAGCTCACTCTTATTTCTAGAAAGCTGTTATTTGGCATGAATATACATAGGTATTAGTCACACCGACAAGAGCTAAAACAAAATCTAAAAATAATAAATTTAAAGTACTCCCCTACATGTAAAATATTGCTAAGCTTTATTTATTACTTGACCTCTGATTTCGTAAAAAAGCTATTAAAAGTTTGCTCTTGTCAAAGCAGAATTTACGAGAAACCTTAATGCGCAAAATTAAATACACTTCGAAGGAAATAATTAAAAATATTTGGGTAGTTTCATATATCTTTTAACCGCGATTTTTATATTGCGGAAATCAGCGTTCTTTTTAGTTATAGTTTTAAACTAAAATACAATATTCTCAATATTCTAGATTTTGAATATTAGGTAAAATCAAGTTAATAAGAAATTTTGAGAAGCGGCCCGTACTTCTCCGGCAAGAAAGTCCGTGATAGCTGACCTACGTCACGTTTTTATTTTAGTTAAAACTAAAATAAAAACGTGACGTAGGATCGAAAAAAATGTCTTGATATTGTTTGCGAAGTACCTAACCCGTCGTCATCCGCCGTGACGTGAGTGCCAGTCGTACCTCTCTGGTTAGACTATAGCATGCACTCTTGTTATATAAAAAAACCGGTCAAGTGCGAGTCGGACTCGCGCACCGAGGGTTCTGTATTGAAGATAATATGCTTGGTAACCGCAAAAGAAAATACTCATTTTGTTATAAGCTTTATTTTCCAGGCAATAAGGTTTTGACAAGCCTAAATTTTAATACAGATTTTCTTGGTTTTTTTGTTATTTCTCAAAAACTGTAAATAATGAACACTTTATTTTATTTTTCCCAGAAAATATAAGTAATTATCTATACGTCAGGATTTTTTTCAGAATTGTTGATTAATAAACTTCGGAGATAAGGGGGGGGCACGGTCATTTTTTGTACATTTTTGACTATAAATCAAAAAGTACATCACAATTTTTTTTCAAAAAAATAGTTTTGAAATGTGCAGATTAAGACCTTTCATATGACACCCCATTTGCTATAATCGAACCACTTTCATTTTTGAACCCCCCATTCTAGACCCCTTTTCAATTATTATTAATAAAATTAATTTCATTTTTTTTTTACTACAAATAGATGCGGGCAAGCAAGTTGTACAACTATGCCAAATTTCAAGTTGATAGCATTTGTAGTTGCTGAGAAAACCTGCTGTGACATACAGACAGACAGACAGACAGACAACGATGTCTCACCATGAGGGTTCCTTTTGTACCATTTTGGTACAAGGGGTAATTTATTTGTTTAACTTAATGGTACAATAATTACGAACTTCTTACCCTTTATAGCACAAAAAAGAAGCACAAATGGCGAACTTAATGCCTAATGTGATTCTCTACCAGTAAACCAGGTAATTCAGTCGTAACTGTTTACGCTTATAGAGAAAATAACGGTAAAATTTCATTTTATGTCAAAAATAAATAGTTAAGTAATAATAAGTATGTACTTGTACACTTTAACAGTCCCAGCAAACTAAACTATTTATTGATACAAGAAGGCACCCGTAATTGGTCCGCCGAGGTAATCAGCGAAGGAAGTTAACCCAAAATGCAAGTGGAGCGCGCGACACCGTTTCCGACTATTCGGAGTCATCGCGCGGCGGCGTGCGGCACACCGAGGGAGGCTTCAGCCAGCGCATCCGTGAACCTGGATATTAAGAAAGTCTACCACTATCTAAATTATTTAACAAGTACTAAAATGCTTCAGCTTTAGCGTCTATTTTTTTGAGTAAAAGTTCTTAATATTTTTTAGTATAGATAAATTGGTGTCCCAGGTGTGCCTCCCGCCGAATACTTCCGTCGAAATTGAGAGCGAGCCGATTGACCGCGGCAACAAAGCAGAGCGCGGCATTAATAATTCGCATACAGCCCTTGCTCTAATTGCCTTTTACCCCTTTCATTGGCCAAATTACAAAAAAATGTAGGTAGGTACACTTATTTTTTTATGTACCGGTGGGAAAACCTAAACCACCACGGGTTCTTTTCTGTTTGAACCCCTAAATAAATCCCGTAGAGATCGGACTTGATAAATTTGTTGTTAAAAGATATATGTACAAAACGCTGCATGTATTTACAATTACTTGTTACCCAAGGCTTCTTGTAGCGGCCTCACGCTTAAAGTAGTTCAGACGGAAGCTCCGCGTCGCCGGCCCTATTCTCAAACACCGGGCATTAGCCCGCAACAAAACCACCTGTTGCTACTGCTTTTCAAAAGAATCCCGGACCAAAATATTTACCTTTATGAACTTCTGCTCAGGGTCCTTTCAATATCGTTCCTCCCTTTTGTCTAGTTGCGGATTGTAAAGTGCCTGCACAAAGGGATCTTCTCAGTTAATTTATTGCTGCTTTAAATTTTAGAAGCACGTTCATTTAGGACAATATTGAAACAATTAGAACAATGACGTAATTCAGGAGCACCTGCAGGTTCCCGGAATGTTTCCCGAATTGCACGACAATTGGATTGCTGGTTTTGTGTCTTTTGTATTATTTCGTCGTACAGGTAACAGCAAAATAAACTAAGTAAGTAATCCCCAACTCCGAGTTTTTCGGAACACATCTTTTAAACAAACTTGGTGTGTAATGTCTGTTCCTATTCGTACTGCCAATGAAAATAACAAGTATACCTGACTGGTAATTGTCTTTAGATAGAGGATGAAATAGTGATGAGAATAATGTTAACTCTAATTAGGTTATTAAAAAGGTTAAATATATATTCATCATCATCATCGTATTATTGTGCTGGGTGCGACAGAGACGAAAACCTAGCTTATCAATCAAATCTATCAAAACTTCTTCTACATTTTCATGTCAAATATATTTCGAAAAAATGAAATGTATGTGTCAAGCACTAGTCAGTGTCATCGTCTATTACCAAAAGCACTTTTCATCAAAAAAAAAATTCCGACGAATTGAGAACCTCCTCCTTTTTTTTGAAGTCGGTTAAAAATACAAGGTTAAATAGAGATTACTACCTCAAAATAAACATGAAGACAATGATTAAGTGTATAAATAAATAATATGACTATGCCCAACCTTCAAAAGTACGCGAATATGGAGTTATAATGGTAAATTGATTTGTATACAAGAGTGACGGAACGAATAGGAACAGACTTTAGGTATCAATGTAAATGCCGTATATACAAAATATCTTGTAAACATTTTTTAGTACGAAATTGGTGTCAAATTGTATACGGTATATTAAAGATATTTGTGAAAAAATACTTCAGGGGGCTTAAACGTCAAACACAGAACTCGTTTTGATCGTTTTGGAATTTTTGTCTGTCTTTATAAAACTACTGAACCAAATTTGATGAAATTTGGGATGGTGATAATATATACCCTAAAGTAGTATACGATCTAGAAAAAAATATTAAAAATCTTCTCCGAGGATTGTGAAGGTTAAAATTTCCATATAAAATGCGATAACGTTTTTCTTTCCTTAAACCTTGTCCGATTTTTTAGATTTTTAAGTATGTTGTAGAATTTATGAATAAAAAATAAGTTCAAAAACTAAAACCCGACTACTGAAAAGTATGAAACAAGAAAACCTACTCACCTGAAATTTTTATGTAGAAACTATTCAATATTTATAGTGTAATAAAATAAATCAATAACTTACACGTTTTATGTTTTAATGTATTTAATACATATTCATAGTGATGTTTAGAGGATAGACTTTGTCCTAAAGCTTATGATTGCTTACTAATGTTAGAATGTATTATTTTATTACGGTAAGGGCATATGACCACGGCTATCCTCTAAACACCACTATGAATATGTAATAAATACATTAAAACATAAAACGTGTATGTTATTAATTTATTACACGATAAATATTGAATAGTTTCTACATAACAATTTCAGGTAAGAAGGTTTCCTTGTTTCATAATTTTCAGCAGTCGGGTTTTAGTTTTTGAACTTATTTTTTATTTAAAATATTTTGGGGTTAAAATTTTGTGATAACTTAAAAATGTTTAGGGGTTATAATTTCGTGATAAAGAACTCCCTGAAACACTTACTTTTTTGTTTTGGTTTTATTTTAGTTTGTATCGATTTTTTTTTATAAGAGTGGGAGGCAAACGGGCTTGTAGGTTACCTCCACCGTAATCACCACCGCCCATAAAAACACCAGCAGCTCAAGAAGAGTTGTCGGTGCGTTGCCAGTTAATTCGGGAAATGTAAGCTCTTTTCTTGAAGGACTTCTTAACCTTGCCAATTCCTCAAGAGATCGTGAGATATGAGGATTTATCCCAGGAATAAATAAATTATCCATTTAAAGACCTGAGTCTGCTGAATGTCACATAACCCTGTCCCTTAGCGAATAGTGACTTCCCTAAATTAATTACTGTTTTATCTAGATGGCATCCTTGCAAATTGTGGACAGTAACCGCCCAAGTAAGGAGTACCGGTCACACTTTGCGTCGAATTTAAATATTTACCTACATATAATAAATAAGGACCTATTAGTTTCATTTAAAACTTAGTTTTGTTAAGTTTTCCCTCGCTTTGGGCTCTAATACTTTTAACATGAATTTTATCGAAACTGGTTTAGTATACATCTTAGTATACGTCAATCCACAGGAAGTTGTCACTTCAGACGCATCTTGAGGCGCGCAACTGAGTCAAGATTAGTTTAATAATACGACCCTGAGTGTCCTGCCACCCGATATTTATTTGGTTCTTATTATAAATTCGGCTATATTCTTTTTAACTTCAGTTTCCATTTTAGCAATCATTCCATTTATTTTCCGAACATATTATTGATATCAGATCTTCATAACGTTATAAGTATAAAACATCTTTATCATCGTATCGCTACATTTCATAGAGTTCAACAATTAGTTTTTATATACCGATGATTTTTTATAACGTTATGCTATATCACACTGAAATCAACATCGCAACAAAACCAGAATATGTATGTATGTTATGTAGGTTTTAAGAGAAAATTGGTTAGGCTCACGTACGAGTCGTGATTTTAAAACGTATTCCTAATTATCGGGTGCATGCAAGCAAAGCCACCAATAACGAATATTTTTTTATAACTAGTTCATGTTTTTATGTCCTGTAGAGAGCGCCATTTTTTTTTGACGTCACCTATCCTATATCCAGCGGAGAATTAAGACGCTTCTAACAATACTACATTTGTTAAATTATGATAAGTAATTTAGAAGTTATGAGGGAACAGATGAACATACATACAAACATACTGATCAAAATCATAACCCTCCTTTTTGCTTCGCCGTAGTCGGGTAAAACTAGGCCTGTATGTTTCCATTTCCAAGAAAATATTTCTTGGGAAGAAACAAATAAAGAAAATAAAAATCGGAAACGTACTTACTAACCTAGTTTTTATAACAACATATTCAAAAATCTTAAAAATCGGACTTGATTTAGGGGGTGAAAAACGTTATCTCCCGGAGCTTTGACAGCTAGGTACGCGATTAAGTGTCGGTTAATAATCCTCTTAAGACTGCACCGAGCAAACTTCGAGCGTCCAGTGGCGCCCTAATTACTATTATTGTGTTTTCTAATTAACTAAAGAATTTCCTTGGAATCGGACGATGTTTTTTTGTTGCGCAAGTAAAAACACAATTTATGACGATGCCATTCCAGCAATTTTAAATTCAAAAATTGATAATTTTCAGAACAATTCCGGTTTACTTTAAATTAATTAATTCGCACGCAGTTATTTATATTTTGCGACGTTGTTTATTTTTCCCAAAATTCATATATATATACCTTCTTCGTTGTGCACCGGTTTGGAAATTCCAATCTTTAACTGATAATATTGGCGACATTATGAAAATTACTATCAGCAAAATTCTTAACATAGCTTTCACTTCTCCAAGTTGGACCCAAGCACTTCTTCCAATTAAATTCGGTGGCCTAGGCATAAGATCTACTAGCAATCTGGCACTCACCGCGTTTCTGTCGTCTATCAACAGCACGCTCAACCTCATCAGTGGTATACTCTAAATACCCCACACCACTGATGTAGAGGTTTCGTGTTCGGCAGACGCCGAAACTAAATGAATCACATGTAACCCAGGTCAGAGTTCCCCTCCTGACAAAACATTTCAATCGGCCTGGGACTCTATTACATCTAACCAATATCACCGTCCCTTCTGGACGAGCCAGACTACTAGCAGTGTCGGAGCAGAAATCTGGTCATTGGTTGCACGCTCTCCCTTCTCGGAATTTGGGATCCCTTTTGGATCCCTCTACTCTTCGACTGGCTGTTTGTCTACGCCTTGGTTTACCTATCTGTGAACCGCACCCCTGTTGCCTTTGTGGTCAAGAAGTCAATTCACTGGGGCGGCATGGTCTCTTTTGCCACCTAAGTTCTGGCCGCTTTTTTAGGCACAGTTCTTTAAACGATATTATCAAACGTTCCCTCGGCACAGCCAATATTCCGGCAACCCTGGAGCCCTCAGGTTTTTCTGCCTCGGATGGCAAAAAACCCGACGGTTACACTTGGGTGCCATGGTGTTTGGGTCGCCCCTTGACTTGGGACGTAACATGCGTGGACACGTTAGCTCCATCTCACGTCGAGGGATCCGCTCGTCAGCCTGGGTCCGCGGCTGACCGTGCCCAGACCATCAAGTGCCGCAAATACGCTTTTCTAAAGGAAAATTACTATTTGCGGCACTTGCAATGGAAACTTTGGGTCCGTGGTCTTTCGACACCAAGAAGTTTGTAAAAGAGGTGTCAGAAAGACTTATTTTGGCGGCGGATGATCCCAGAGCGGTCTCTTTCTTTGCGCAGCAGCTCAGTCTGGCTGTGCAATGGGGAACGCGGCCAGCATTTTAGGGACCATGCCACAAGCGGGTAAACTGCAAGGGTTATTTTATTTATAGTTAGTATTTTAAGACTTTGTGTATTTTTTTTATGTGTTGTATGAAATAAAAAGTATAAAGTATTAAGTAGTTAGTGTAGTAAGTGTATTTATGAGATATGTAACCAACTTTAATAACAATTACCCCTTTTATTAGTCAGCTTAACGGGAAAAAGTGGCCACTTTTTCCGTTATGTTGATAACTCGAAGGTCAATTGTTATTAAACTATGTGATATCACTTCATCACTATCACTATCACTACATAGTATAAAACAAAGTCGCTTCCCGCTGTCTGTCTGTCTGTCTGTCCCTATGTATGCTTAGATCTTTAAAACTACGCAACGGATTTTGATGCGGTTTTTTTTAATAGATAGAGTGATTCAAGAGGAAGGTTTATAGGTACAATTTAATCTAATTAAGTATTGATATAGTTGAGAAAACTCAATGTTTTCTTACCAAGTCGTCAAAAAATCAATTTTCGGGCGCTTACATAGCTTACGCTGGCTAAACCTTAAGAGATATATCAAAATAATGTACTGAAGAATTGTAGGTCTTCAAAAAATCTAGAGAAAAGTCCGCCATAGTATATGTCTAACTCCTAAGGTTAACTCACAGTAACCATTTTTATATTTAAAAATTTATTAAAAAATCTTGGGTTATTTGCGAAGCTATATTCTAGTATCCTATAAGTTGTGTTTTCATTTGTAGTACAAAAAAGCACCGTCCGATTTCAAGCAAATACTTTAGTTTATTAGAAAACACAATAATAGTACAGGGGGCTTAGTATGCTACGCGAGATTTACTGTCATATTAATATAACGCTATAGTGCCGAAAATATTTCCATAACTAATCAATGGAAATGATCAAAGATATGTTTAAATATAATATGAAAATAAGAAAAAATATATTATGACATAACGTCACTCTTTAAGATGCTTAGTAATAAAAGGACTCAATTCACACAAAATACACTTTTATGCCCTTACGTTAGAATATGGAATAGACATATTTGACACTAAATCGCGTTTGACGAGGTTTGACGTATTCTCCTCGCCTCGCATGCTAAGCCCACTGATGGCGCCACTGTAAATAGGTACGGCGTAAGCTCGGCGCAGTCAGGAACTGAAGTTTTCATAGGAATACGATTTGAAAAAAAAAAAAACAGGCTGCCTCCAGTACCTATAATACTTAAGTTAACAGCTATTTCGCACATCTTCCGTAGGTAATACATATTACAAAGTATTTCCATAACACTAATCAATGAAAATTACCAAAGATATGTTTAAATATTCAAACTTGAACTTCTGGGGCCGTAGCCAAGATGCATACGTACGCTATAGTGCCGAAAATATTTCCATAACTAATCAATGGAAATGACCAAAGATATGTTTAAATATTCAAACTTGAACTTCTTGGCCCGAAGCCAAGATGCATACGTACACTATAGCATAGTATAAATACAAAAGTAGATCGTCTTCAAACAAAGGCATATCGCGCGGCTTGCATGTGTGCGTTACTCCGACCGTACGGCTGTGGGTGGGGCGAACCTCCCACACGAAACTACAAATAGAGGTGCAGGAATGGTGACTAGACGGGGCCGCGGCGTCATTGCGTTCGGTCACGTTTGGTTGTAGTGCGCGTTAAAACATCGAGCGACAGTGTCTTTGCCGAAAACTCGTAATATTGTTCAGTATACGGGTGTCTAAAAAATGGTATACAAAATCCGGAGCTATCGTTTTTCGACATACTTTTGGAGTCGGAAGTTTGTGTTGAGAAGAATGCTGTTTATTTTTTGATAATTATAGCTTATAGCCCACTTGCAGCTTTTGTTAAATCTATTTTATTGTCAGCGTGAAATTTTTATACGTTTCGAAATGCCTAAACTGTGCCTAAACCTAGTTTAGGTAGGTAAAACTATATCCAGATTTAATAAAAGCTGCAAGTGATTAATGTAAATACCTAATTAATTAATTAGGTATTTCGTACCGGCCTGCCTATAGTATACGTATGTGAAATAAATAAGTATTAAGTAGGTAATTTAAGTTATTGAGTGTGACGTGACAGGTAACATGTGACATGTGACCACGTAAATGGCCTAGGTAGTTGGTAGTGACTAAGTACCTAGTGACCTTGCTTACGAAGCTAGCGGTCCTGGGTTCGATTCCCGCTCAGGACGTGTGATGAGTGCGTGAAGGTGTATATTTTTCTACGTCTTGGATGTTTTACATGTACGTACCTACCTATATAGTAATATTAATTATGTTAATTATATATTTTTCACTACATAAGTATGTTTATCGTTACCTAGTATCCAAAGTACAAGCCTAGAATCTATATTGTTTGGGACTACCTAGGTCAATTCGTGTAAGATTTTCCCGTGATAATATTATTATTCAGATATTTATTCAATGTTGTGTAAATGCCATATGCAGAACATAGCGTGGCCCCTATTTTGTTTTGAGTAGTATAGATTAAAATAACAGTAGAAAATTTCTTTGGTTTTTTTCTATTCAAATCCGAAAAAAACGAGTTCTTTGGAATAAAACGGGATTTTTTCCGGACTTTTTCAACGCTAATTATGACCACTGTTAAAAATGTTAACACTGTTAAAAAAGTTATCATGGTCACCATGATACCCAAAACACTTCTAATGCTTGGCATAGATCTGTTTCGAAAATCATCAAGAAGAATATATAAAATCGAAAGTTTTTTGGTTTTTGTCTGACATATCTAATAATAATAATATATAACGGTCGTAATATATAATTTCACATTGATTTTCTGAGCAGCCGTCATTTCGGTGGTGTATTTTTTTTTTCAAAATTTAATTGCTAGGTACTAAGTAAAGTATTTTTATTAAAACTATGCCTCATATAATATTTAAATTTCTTATTTGAATATGTAACGTATCAAATGATAATTATAACCAAAATCTAAAAAACAAATTTGCCACCGAAATGACGAAAAACCTAGCCCTCAAAAATCCACCCTAAAGATACATCTCGAAAGTGCACAGAACGAAATGGCTAAATATTGAAGTCTGTGACCTGAAAAAAACAGTAGAAAATTGCAATAAGAAAAAGGACTCCTACAAAAAGTTACTTAGCAACGAAACGCCGAAAAAACCTTTGTCTATCAAAAAATCAAAAGCAGTGAAAAGACAAATATTGAATGAATCAATACTCCTACGGGCCCCACCAAACGATGAAATTTGTCAATGGAATATGAATCTATTACGAATTAAATAAAGTCAATTTTCTGACTTGATCATTAGTCATAAAAACAAAAGAAATTCCACTTTACTCTCTTTGCACTAGATCTTTATTTGACTGGCCGTATTTTGTACTATTATTAGTACAGTCGCCCACACACTTAACTGACCATTAAAGAAGGAGCTGACAATAAGTGTCAATGCTTGAAAGGGATGTAAATATATTTAATATGAAAAAAATATCTACATCCCTGTCAAGCATTGATATTTTCGCTCTGCTCTGCCTCCAATGGTTAGTTAGGTGTGTTGCTGTGTGTACAAGGAACCTCAGGAGGTTATCTATGATGGCAATAAAATTGAAAGAGTAGGCGTAACCAAATTTTTAGGGCTTATGATTGATGAACAACTTACTTGGAAAGATCAAGTAGAATATATCTGTAAGAGTGGCCTCAGCATTGAGGTATGGAGTGATTTTTTGGGGGCACTCAGTCTTCATGGATGCCGTCTTTAAAGCCCTATTATGCCAGATAGAGGCAGTTCTCAACTCAAGGCCCCTCTGTCCGCTTAGCAATGATCCTGCGGATCCGTTGCCACTTACACCCGGTCACTTCCTTGTCGGGGAACCATTAACCTCCATACCTGAGTTCGACTTATTTAACGACGATCCAAACCGCCTTGAGCGATGGCAAACTATCCAACAAGCTGCCAACACTTTTGGAAACGCTGGAGCTTAGATTATCTCCACCAGCTACAGCCTAGAGGTAAATGGTTCCACGACAACGCTAACACACCCCTTCGCGAGGGCTCCCTAGTCGTGTTGATCGACAACACATCGCCACCGCTGCAATGGCGTCTAGCGCGCGTGCACCAGCTGTACCCCGGCGCCGACGGTGTTACTCGAGTCGTTACTGTACGCATCGGTAATACTTTAACTAAACGACCTGTAGTTAAGGTCTGTCCACTGCCTGATGATTAGGCATTAGCTACAACGTAGCATTAGCATGTTAATTTTAAGTTATTTATTTAATAAAAAAAGTATTATTTTATGGTCGGCGGCATGTTCCGTACTTTTCAATCTAGCACAAACCAGCAACGTTTTCTTTTCTTTATATATTTGTATCGATTAAACTATTCGATAGCTGGGTCACGCCTGGTAAACAAAACGCTTTGAGAAAGCAATCTCAAAACGTAGCGACAGTGCTGCCACCCATCATTCATAAGCACTAGCTTCTAACTTAATTAGCAATAAAGTTATATTTAAATATTGTAAAACGATCTTACTTTATTGATATCAAACTTGTTTATTTCGAGTTTTCAGCTTCAGTAAAACAACGAAGGTTTTTTAAATAGGTACTTACTTAATAAAATAAAATCAGGGCATCTATTCCAAATTGTCTCAATTTCGTAATCATATTGTTAATGACAAATCTTATTCACTTAACTGTAAGAGCCACTATAGCATCAACAATGCGACTACGATTAATCCTTCTTTTGGCGACGTATCAAATAAGAATAAGATACATACCGTAACATTTAACTACTTTGTATATCTTTATTGATATTTTATTTTTTTGCTGGATTTTAATCCGAAGAGGCTTGAATCCATAACTTTTATATTTTTGCCAAGAAAAGGGTTAAGAAACACATTTTAGGTATACTTACCTACCTAAAATCTGTTAAAACAAATTGGAATAGAACTGCTGTACTCCTATTTTGTACGGTGACTCAACCGACAATATTTAAAAAAACGGCAGTACTACAGAACATACTTGTTTAATAACTAAGTCGCAATCGAGTACAGTCGATATCGATATTATTGACTAGTACCATGTCAAGACCATGTTTACTTAATATGAACTTTTGACAAATGTGTAAATTTTCCTCGAAAAACAAACGAAAACCGTGTACAACCTTACTTTTTCAGACATAATTAGTGTTCTCTTTTTAGCATATTCAATTTCCCTTTAGAGTAAAGATGACAGCTATTGTTTTTATCGTTTTTTATTTTATAACTCCTTCTGGTTAAGTATCAGAATGCCTAAAATTAGTAAGCTTAATGTATCATAATCATAATCCCTAAAAGTTCATAATACTTATTGGCTTTTTTTTCTGAAACTGTAAACATTTCAGGATTTTTTAAAACGCCATTGTATAGAACTCATTAGGTTATGTTAGGTTTGTTTTGTAAGAATCCTGAAAAGTTTACGGTTTCAGAAAAAAACAACCATTAGGTATTATGAACTTTTAGGGATTATGATACATTAGGCTTATTAATTTTAGCCGTGATACGTACGTACCCCTCCTTGCTATGAGTATTCTATTTCTGTGGACGCCTATCCAGCCATAAAATCAAGGGTGTACACTTGAAGTTGGCTACAAAATGATACAGTGTTAATAAATAAATAATATAAAATATAATATCGTAACATCGTAAGGAAGTCTCTGTTGTACGGGACAGGGTTATGCTTTCAAAATGACGGGCGTTTTTAAAATGGTAACGTTATAATGATAATAAGGCAGTGTAATTCAAATACTTAACATCATTCTATTATTCTACTCTCTACACTATCATTAGAAATAGAATTTAATGATGCAAGTAATGAAGTTTAGTAATGACAGTGTCCAGTCCACTATTGACACTACAATATATAAGGTTATTTTTTCTGGGATATATTAGATGTATGAAGACAGTAGGACAGGAGCAGAACTATACAAACGGGGAAACAGACGAATGGGGAAACAGACGATCGGGGAAACAGACGAACGGGGAAACAGACGAACGGGAAAACAGACGAACGGGGAAACAGACGAACGGGGAAACAGACGGACGAGGAAACATACGAACGGGGAAACAGACGAACGGGAAAACAGACGAACGGGGAAACAGACAAACGGGGAAACGGACGAACGGGGAAACAGACGAACGGGAAAACAAACAAACGGGGAAACAGACGAACGGGGCATTAACTAGTTAGACGAACAGGGAACCAGACGAAACTAAGATGTTAGTTGAACCACTCAAGAAATTGCTGATGTTTACTATCAGCAGTGGTTGATATAACTGATATCTAACTATTGTATTCAATTTTTGGTAAATTAAGAAAAAATCTCTAATTTTTTTGAGTGTAAGTGTAAAGGCGAAAGTTTCGAATTAGGTATAGATGAATTACCGAGAGCGTGGAATTGCATATGTAATGGTTGTACCGTTTGGATGAAAAGGAAAACCGTTTAAGTTTTCTTCCTAATTTAATAAGATTACCCTAACCAAGTGGAATAAGTATGTCTTTTTTTGCTTTTAGTCGCTATCATTTATTTAAATTTTCATCTTTATGGTTGAAAATTGCTTATGGGATTGATGAAAATTATATATACTTAAGTAGTTCTCCTGATGACTTCTTGATCAAAATCATCTACTGCCGACGGACCGTAACGTAACTTTTTCTTACTCGGAGAGAGGAATTTTTTCGTTGCTTTGAATTTGTGACTTACTCTCGGTCATAATTTTATAAATAGTCGAGAGAGAAACACCTGTAGCTTTTTCAACGAATTGGGCAGCGGTGTAAGGTAAATATATTACTTCGAGTTCAAAATATTTATGACAGTTAAAATTATTTGTTTGACTCTCAATCGGACCAAAATTACTGATTCTTTATTTTTGCAAACTATGTAACTTACAGTCGCACGTGCCCAAAAGTCAAAATAATTCTGAAAATTGCGAGTATCCAATTAAATAGTTTTTAAAGTTGTGGGTAATGTATGTACAATAAAATAAGACGTATATTTTAGTGCATTGTAAAAAGTATTTAGAATTTGACACTGACATTATTTTTGTACTTACTTATTTAATATATAACAAAACTCTTTTTATGCTGATGGTATAAGAAGTGAGGAAATTTAAATATAGAATGCCTGTAAAGACATGCTACCACTACATATGCAATTCCACCTTAGAGAATATATTATTATTACCTGGAGCCGCCTTATAGGTCATATTCCAGTACAATCATGTCTGCCGAGATTTGCGGGGGGTGAAGAAATAACACATGCAAAAGATTACTTACAAATGCAAAAACTATTTGTGTCATTACACACGAATATTTTGACAAAAATCTAACACATATACATTTTAATGCACACAAACATATCACACATGTAAAGACTTTGTATAAACGCAGTTTAAGAATACGTAAATGCGAATGTAAGCGGCATAACCTACTAGTGCGTTCTGTTAGGGGAAGTATAGTTCACTTTGTGATACCAGCACCAAATTTTAGTATGTTGTTAAACATGTTATTTTATGTTAAAAACCGTCGGGACCCCAACTGTAAAGTACCTGGATCCTGAGATATGACGTAATCAAAATGGCCGCCGCCGTATTTTAAAAATTGCTAATAATTCTGATTTTATGAACCTTATATACATGTGTGGGGTATCAAATGAAAGGGAATTAAGTGTTTTATAATATTATAATACACAACATCAGCTAAGTAGTACAGTTACAAAAATATATTAAAATATATGGAAATTAAATCTTTAAATCCTCCTTATTTTCATTTTTAGCCCCAGAAGTTTACAAAATAGAGAGAAATGATGTATAGCAGACATAACGAGTAGTTTATCAACTATCTAATAAAAAAAAACGAAACTCAATCTAATGATAATTGTCTTAGTTATGCCATTTTTAGTAAGGCGCTCCCTCCAGTGTACGCAGGTGTAGGGGGTTAGTTTCAACTAGTTTCAAGTGAAAAAAGAGACGGTTGAATCACGAAATGATAACTTTATACCTAGACCTTTTAAAAAAGTTCAGTAACGAGAGTACCTAAGTGGACATAAATAAAAAAAACACACATTATTGACTGAAATAAACAGAAAAAAGATGATTTTTGCTTAATATACTACCAATAACCACCGCTATTATTTGACACTAGCGACTCGCCCTCGCTTCGCTTCGATTCATGTAAGTTTTCTATAACATCCGCACATAAACCAGTACATTGTGTAACCGATGATGAAAACCGCATGAAAATCCGTTCATTCGTTTTGGAGATATATAACAGCTATATTATATTATTAGCATACAGACGGACAGAGGCGGCCGGCGGGGGACTTCTTTTTATAATATTTAGTGATTTCTAATTAAAACTTAGCTATGGGTCAGGGAATGTGTATTTGTCGATATACTATTGCATTCGGGACGTAAAATAAAAGTAGGTACTTATTTGTATAAAAGAGTCTATATTTATTTAATAAATTCAGATCAGCTACTTAGTTACCTACACAATTAGTTAGTTATTACCTACACAATTTAGGTATGTTAATAATTTTGTCGTGAGCATGATCCCTCACAAGCACAGAGAAGGGTGCAGTTTAAATCGTTTTTCACGCACCGACATCTCCTGCACCATTCTTTGCATTTACAAGATAAGAGTTCGTTGCAACTGTTGCTGGCGTCAGGAATAGTTTTCCACACAGGAGTGTACAGCAGCCCGTTCGCGTTATTATTACTTTCCCAACCCCAGTCGCAAGGGTCCATTTTATTCGGGTGGGAGTTAAGACAATTTGTCCATACATTACTCTGTAAAATTGCCCTTTTCAGATGTTGTAGTAATGCATCTTGCGTCGGTGGTATATTTTCTATAGATCTATTCCTTTTCGTAAACAGGACTCTTCTTGTTGTGTTACGCTGTGACTTTCACTGGTTGGGTGGTACATGTGCACTACAAACTTTTCAATCAATCGGAACTCTTCAGTAGTTCCTGACGGTTCTTCTCCATGGGAATAAGTTTCGAAAGCTGCGTCTACATCTCTCATCAGCAACCATGTTTTCCATGCACTTTTCTTCCCAATCCCACAAAACGCTGATACCGTATCGCAGCCGGTAAATGCATGAAAAAATGGCATCAGGTTTGACATGTCATTTGGAAGAAAAGTACAAAAGTCATGGACGGCCAAATATTTAAAATGCTTCCCTGTTCCGTACTCTATCCACAGCTTTTGCAATCCGGGTATCTTCGAAAAGGCAAAGGCACGAGAGTTGAGAGGTACAGGAAATCAGGTAGCAGTAAGGGAAACGGTGAAAATCCCTAAAAACTTTAAAAAGTTCTTAGCCCACAACAAGAACAAAGAACAGTTATTCACGCTGCTAGCAAAAAAACTGGTCGACATTCAAGTTGATGGAAAGACTGTCATCTGTACCTCTAAGGAAAAAGTGCTTTCCGAATCAGGATCTGTAGTGGAAAGGTTGTCTTCATCTCATGAAGAAGCAGATGCCCGATTAATATTGCACGCCGCTGACGCTGCACGAAATAACCACAACAACGTTATAATTAAAACAGTGGATTCGGACGTGTTTGTTATAGCACTTTTTGCCTTTTCGAAGATACCCGGATTGCAAAAGCTGTGGATAGAGTACGGAACAGGGAAGCATTTTAAATATTTGGCCGTCCATGACTTTTGTACTTTTCTTCCAAATGACATGTCAAACCTGATGCCATTTTTTCATGCATTTACCGGCTGCGATACGGTATCAGCGTTTTGTGGGATTGGGAATTGGGAATCAGGAACTACTGAAGAGTTCCGATTGATTGAAAAGTTTGTAGTGCACATGTACCACCCAACCAGTGAAAGTCACAGCGTAAACACAACAAGAAGAGTCCTGTTTACGAAAAGGAATAGATCTATAGAAAATATACCACCGACGCAAGATGCATTACTACAACATCTGAAAAGGGCAATTTTACAGAGTAATGTATGGACAAATTGTCTTAACTCCCACCCGGATAAAATGGACCCTTGCGACTGGGGTTGGGAAAGTAATAATAACGCGAACGGGCTGCTGTACACTCCTGTGTGGAAAACTATTCCTGACGCCAGCAACAGTTGCAACGAACTCTTATCTTGTAAATGCAAAGAATGGTGCAGGAGATGTCGGTGCGTGAAAAACGATTTAAACTGCACCCTTCTCTGTGCTTGTGAGGGATCATGCTCACGACAAAATTATTAACATACCTAAATTGTGTAGGTAATAACTAACTAATTGTGTAGGTAACTAAGTAGCTGATCTGAATTTATTAAATAAATATAGACTCTTTTATACAAATAAGTACCTACTTTTATTTTACGTCCCGAATGCAATAGTATATCGACAAATACACATTCCCTGACCCATAGCTAAGTTTTAATTAGAAATCACTAAATATTATAAAACGAAGTCCCCCGCCGGCCGCCTCTGTCCGTCTGTATGCTAATAATATAATATAGCTGTTATATATCTCCAAAACGAATGAACGGATTTTAATGCGGTTTTCATCATCGGTTACACAATGTACTGGTTTATGTGCGGATGTTATAGAAAACTTACATGAATCGAAGCGAAGCGAGGGCGAGTCGCTAGTGTCAAATAATAGCGGTGGTTATTGGTAGTATATTAAGCAAAAATCATCTTTTTTCTGTTTATTTCAGTCAATAATGTGTGTTTTTTTTATTTATGTCCACTTAGGTACTCTCGTTACTGAACTTTTTTAAAAGGTCTAGGTATAAAGTTATCATTTCGTGATTCAACCGTCTCTTTTTTCACTTGAAACTAGTTGAAACTAACCCCCTACACCTGCGTACACTGGAGGGAGCGCCTTACTAAAAATGGCATAACTAAGACAATTATCATTAGATTGAGTTTCGGTTTTTTTTATTAGATAGTTGATAAACTACTCGTTATGTCTGCTATACATCATTTCTCTCTATTTTGTAAACTTCTGGGGCTAAAAATGAAAATAAGGAGGATTTAAAGATTTAATTTCCATATATTTTAATATATTTTTGTAACTGTACTACTTAGCTGATGTTGTGTATTATAATATTATAAAACACTTAATTCCCTTTCATTTGATACCCCACACATGTATATAAGGTTCATAAAATCAGAATTATTAGCAATTTTTAAAATACGGCGGCGGCCATTTTGATGACGTCATATCTCAGGATCCAGGTACTTTACAGTTGGGGTCCCGACGGTTTTTAACATAAAATAACATGTTTAACAACATACTAAAATTTGGTGCTGGTATCACAATGTGAACTATCATGGCCTTTTTTGACCCTAACAGAACGCACTATACGGTGCGAGGATTAGGTCGATAGCTAATATCGATATTATTACTGACATTTGCACAAGCATACAATTTTAGTACCTATAAACTATTACGAGCATTAGGATATTATTGGTTAATTAAATAGTAAATAAAAATAACGCAAAAGTTTGATGTTTTTTTATTTATCTTTGTTAACAATTTTATACATTTCAATTACTTAACTAAATAAGTACATATATAAAGTAGCGAGTATTATTATTATCAATAACGGAGAAACACATTCGAGTTCTGTGATACGTAACTGAACCTGATATTCACCACAATTTATTTATTTAAACTTTATTGCACTAAGAAGACATTTCGTATAAGGGGAGGACCTAATATTATAAAGCATCTTCTACCAGTCAACAATAGGCCAAATCAGATAAATTATCACTATCGTTATAGCGAAGGAAAAGTAGTCTAAGAAATTTAAAATTATATATTTTCACAAAGTTTGCCCTCTTGACCACTCATGGAGATTATAGTCCAATGTTTCTTATTATTGTTTTATGAGAAGAAACCTTATTGACTGTATTTGTATTAGATCATATGTGACAAAGTTATGAAAGTTTTAAAATACTATGGTCATTGGTCTTTATTTGTATAAGTAAATATTTAAGAGTGAAACGTGAAAAACTTACTAAAATACTAAATATACCTACTTTTTCATATAAACATAAATTAGGTACAGCAAAATCTATTAACTTTCGCCTCTTGCTTGGTAGCGTTCGATACTGACTTGCATCAAAATGTTTCGAACATATGGAACTAGTACGCGAAGGCACCCAATTTGCTTGTCTGCTGCATGAGCGGTCCATATTTTTTTCAAATCCGGGTCTTTTGGAAAACTGTAAAATATACAATTAGAATAAATTGTATTCAGTAGGTAATTTCCAGGTCCTTAGTAAATCTTCCTTATTGTCGATAATTATTTATTTAATCGAGACTACCCTCATCACTATAACCGAGTCTCGGGGGGAGTGCACCGACGTCATCATTTTTATGAAAACAATAATTTAGCTTATTAGTATTATCGACTTTATTTCAAAAACGGTTAAGTCATTTCTTACAAAGCATTAAAACCGAGCCTCGTGAGGAGTACGGACTAATCCAAGTAACAATTGGAATCGATTGCATATAATCGTTTTTGACGTGCGATGAAAATATTTTTATAAAAATATTATTTTACGTATATAAAATTATAAAATTACTTACAAATGAAATGTTGTACCATCTTTTTTGAAGCTTGAAGTCGTTGATCGTTTTTTACACGAACTTACAGCACATGCAGGCATTTTTCCAATGAGTGTTCTCTGGCTAGCGGCGATTTTGTGAATGACCATTAATCGATTTTGAAATAGGTTTTGTATAACTTTTTGCACATTGTGCAGGTTTTTCGACAGAGGGGTAATGTACTGAATGGCGGCTCCAGGTAATAATTATATTCTCTAAGAATTCCACGCTCTCGGTAATTCATCTACTTATATCTAAGAAGGTTGTGTGTGTATAAAAATAACTGGCAACTATAATTAAAAATACAAACGCCAAAATGTCACAAGAAATGTGTCAAGCAAGCAAAAAATTATTACGAATAAGCAAAATACCCAAAATACCTAAAGTTAAATGAAAAAATAAATTAAAAGTAATTAAAAAATGTTTATGATCATCTGTATTAAGGCGTAAAAATGGACCGCGATGAACTTGCCCCAAAGTTATACAAGCAGGTAAGTATGCACTGGATTTCGTAATGCGGCTTTAAAAAAATGGATTACGAGGCGAGGTTCTCATCCCGTCGTGTAGTGTGCACGGGCTGTTCATGCCACGCCAGCTACGTGTTCGTAAATTTTCCTGCTTATGTATTTTATATTTCATTAGTTTGTGTATTCACAATGCTATAAGATCCGCATATACATTACGGCAAAACTTGTGCACGTCAACAGGTACCTATTTACATACTTTCTCTTCCTTTGTCATACAAAAAAATTCAACAGAACTAAAATGTATCCCGCAGATATAGCTATCTGGAGATTGAAAAATATAAAAGCCCTGAGACCAACCTAACATAGCCATCCCACCCAGGTTGGATATTGGGAAATCACAGTTCCATTTTCCAACCTGCCTCATGTTGTAGTATAGGGGAGCCCAAGAGGGGATTTCGGGATTTACTCGAGCGCGGCAGATTAACATAAGGGGGCATACTTGTAACCTGTTGAGTACCTCCAGCATATATGAGCACTTTATCCTGGAACGTGCGTCCAGGATAACCGTTCAGAATAGTAAAAAAAAATCGCTAGCTTGAAATACCTACTCCAGCGCGTCAGATTAAGGTAAGGTAGGGTAATTACATGCAAAAAAGTATGTATATAATCTGACGAAATAAGCGTAACGCAAGGGGGTTTGAGGGTCACGCAAAAAAAAAAGTGACCTTGACTTTCTCGAGCGCGGTCGTTTTTCATTTTATTTTGAAGGAAATAGTTCAAGGATCATAGAAAAAATATATTCTGACGATTTCCATAAGCCGAAGTATCAAAAAATATCTTTAAAGTTTAGCGCGTGTAGCTGCAGTAAAGCATGTATTACCCACTCCGCGTCACTCTTTTTTATAATTTGCAAGCCCATTGCCTATCAATGCTGTGAAGACATGAAGTGTTAGTAAAAGCTGACAACAACAAAGTAACATTTTGCTATTTTTTCAGAAAATATATATATGAAAATTAAAAGATATTTTTTTTATTTGCATCCGTCTTTCTCCGTGCATTTTTTTTATACATTCATTGATTTATTAAAAAAAATATTTTTCAAACCGTCAGATTAAGAAAACCCCTCCAAATAATCGTCAGATTATGGGTCAGCACATCTTAGACATCAAGCTGAACCATCTTTATAAAAGTCTGACGCGCTCGAGTTTTTCAATATATCGATTTTTTTTTGCATTTTCATAAAGCCGCCAGGAGCTTGCGTCACTTCCGATTTTCCGAATCGTCAGTCTTTGCAATCGGAGGTTCTTTTGGGTTCACTTAATATCCCCTCTGAAAATCTGACACACTCGAATACCTTTATATATTTTTTCCCATTTTCAACTCCCACCCCCCCATGCCAACCGACAGATTAACATGCCTCCGTTATCAGAGACACGTGGGAGTTATACACTATCAAAATCTGACGCGCTCGAGTATTTCCGTTAAACTGTTTTTTTTTACATTTTTGAAAACCTGTACCACGCTTCCCCGACCGCTGAAAGATTCACATCATTTAACGTTTTTTTCCTTTCTACCATCTAATCTTCAAAATCTAATAGGTCCCCATGGCGCTCGAGTAAATCCCCAATTAGCACCTTGGGCTCCCCTACTATTGGATAGTGGGTGTAAATGAATACTCTAAAGGATGATTTCCACCAAACGGCTCGCATCGCATCGGATCGGTATGGATTTTACAATCTTTAAACGATATTAAATCATGTACACAGTATTTAAAGTCTATATTACAGAGCCGCACACAGCAGCTTGATGGCGGGCGTCTTCCGCGACACGCGATCGGAGCCGTAAGTATGCTGCGACACACGATCGGTTCCGTTCGCTTGCGATCGGCCCCGTTTGCTTGTCGTCGTGTGCGATCGGAACCCTTCGGCCACAAAATAGATAGGTACAGAAGTCAATCACATGTATGTACTTCACTTTTCATACCTACGCTCGGCGGTCGCTCTATGGTTGTCAACTATGGCTTATGCACAAAAAACTATCGTGGTAGTAGCACTCGTAGGTATCTAGTTGTTTGATTTATCGTTGAGAATTATACGAGAAGAATGTAAATATAAATTAATAATAACTAAAATATTTTTATTTTAATGTCATTGTTATGTTATTACAAATTTGACAATCGAAAATCCCTAATAACTTGTAAACGGGTTACCCTAGATACACAATTTATATTGCCCTATACGTTTTAGAACTAAACCTGTCAAATAACACTAAAAACAACACAATATCTACACAAACAAAAAAACATGTTTTCAACTTACGTAAGGTGGCGTGAATTTACCTTACAAAAATTTTGTTCAGTACTTCGTTTATACTGCTTCAAAATAGGAAACTATTATTAAATCGATCTTACACCGTTTAATATTGTATTTAAACAACCGTCCACTGAACAGTTATAATAATATTTTTTTTGTTGCTCCATTATTGCACAAAAAAGTTCACAGACGCGTGTCTCAAGCGGATGGCATTCGCGCTCGCACTGGTCCTAACCGGTCCGAGATATCGTGTCCGTGAGCAGTGTCTATGTGTGCGTTGCTCGAGCTCACTTTGTATGTAGGGTTGCCAGACATACTATAATATATAGTATTATACTTTATTTTGCCTCTGTTTACTTTATTATATACGAAACACATAAAGTATGCTAAAATACTATATTTTAAACTGAAATTAATTCAAAGTTTATAGAGGTAGGTAATATTGATTTCGGTTTAGTCTTAAAAGTATTTTGGGACACATTATTTCTTAGATGTGGCACTAATAACAGTAATGAGGAAAATATTAAAAATACTTTATTTTTTCAGTGTATACTTTATTTTTAAAGCCTTCAAACCGCCAAATACTATATATCTCAGAAAAAAATCTGGCAACCCTATTTGTATGTAGATTGACTTCTGTAGGGTCAAGGAGGGAACAGTGGCTAGGATTTTTTCAACAGGCTGTTGCAAGAAAAATATAAATCCCTGAAATAGTTATGGCAAGCACAAAGCACAGTGCAATATTGAAGTTTCATATGTAGCAAATAGATTTTCAATTACTTTTACCAAAAAAGATATATACAGTCTTTTTAAAAAAATGGGAATCGAGCCACTGTTTACTACGCCCTGTACACAGTCACTAGTACCCCCAAGTACACAGTAATTCTAACAGTGCACAGTGGCTCGAACCTTTGTGTACACTCCCTAGTACATAGTGGTTCTTACAGTACACAGTGGCTACGTTTTGATATTCAATGACCAAATAGGCTCTGACATCTTTAAGAATAAAAATTGATAAGGATTGTTTTTTTTTATGCTTAGGTATCTATTTCCTACTTAGAAATAATTGACACAAATATTAAATCATATTTTAGCACATCTACAACCATACCTCTAAAGGCAAAAATTAAAAGAACATCTATCTTCTTGTAAATTAAATAAACTCAGTAATAAATAATTGACGTTTTTGGTTTCATATAATGTAATGTAAAGAGTTGCATGTACACAGTGGTTCGAGAGCGACTGTGTACTTTTCCGAAACGAACTACTGTTGACCCTGACGCCATTTTGGATTTTAGATCAAACTAGAAGCAAACACCAAAGTTGAGGGCCTTGAATTATCAGCCATTACTAAGTCGATTAGACACATTCTTAGACAAAAATATAACTAATTAAAAATCTCGTACGAGATAAGAAAAAAATTAAGTGAAACTTATCTGACAATGTAGTTTTATCAGGGGTTAAAACAAAAACGCATTCTAACTCGTCCGCATGGCGCCGGAGCGACTCACTATTTAGTTCGAGCATGATCGGGTACCGAACACCTTCGATTTATGTAGAGGACAGACATAAAGCTCTTTCCCTTTCGAGTACAGCACATTCGAGCCACTGTTCCCACCGAGCTACTGTTCCCTCCCTGACCCTACCTATCTATTTTGTGCTTCGGCCGTGACCGGACGAGCCCACTCATTCTCGAAAGTGCACTCAAACACGTGGTAGGAACGAAACTATTTGACTGAGTGCGGTTACGTTCGCAAGCAACCGTACGGTGCCGATCGGGTGCGTCGACATCCTGTCGACCGCGAACGGCTGTTATCGCCCGATCGTATGCGTATGCGTCGACATGCTGCCGGACACGATCGGTGGTCGCCGCATCCGTTCATATTCTTTCCGTTCCGATCCGTTGCGGGCCGTTTGGTGGAAATCATCCTTAAGGACTTTAGCGCTATTTTATTAGGAAGCACAACACCGGATGTAAATTATAATGATATCTTAATTACTTCTAGCAGAGTGACTGCATATGGAACAAAATAAACATACTCCATTTGAATATCGAACAGTGCGTTCTGATTGAGTCGATTACCCATAAATAGCCAGTCTCATAACAACCAACCAGATTGATTTAGAACTTACAACACACCCCCTCAATCGACTCTCAAGACGCACTCCCGTTTTACATACCTATAACCAATGATCCTATAAAGAATTCTAACTATTATTCAAAAAATTCTATCATATCCGTTTAAAAAAAAACCGGTCAAGTGCGAGTCGGACTCGCGCACCGAGGGTTCCGTATGTAAGATAATATGGTTGGAAAACGCAATAGTATTTTCTTCATTTTGTTATGTACTTATTATCTATGCAATAAGGTCCATTTTGACTAGCCTAAATTTCAACACAAATTTTAACCCTCTGCGACTGACGAAACGTCTATAAGACACCGCCAAAAAAAATCTCCGTTTAGCGTGTTATAGCTCTGTATCGCTCAGTACCTTCTTCTAATGACTCGCGGAATTATATTCGTAAGTTAACCTAATTTAAAAAAAAACCTTTTTTTTACAAAGACCTTAAATTTAGTATACAACTTAAAATAATATAAATTCGAAAATTAGAGCAAATTTCGCCCTTTTTACGTCATACATAAAACCAGTTTAAGCTGACCTGACATTTTATGGGAAATCAGCGTACAGGGAGATCAAATTATACTGGATATTAAGTTTTTTCGTTAAAAATAGCTTGTTTTTGAACTTTTTATAAATATTGATATTTCTAGCTTCAATGTGTTGAGTTTTGATCTTATATTTAGCGTCAAATAATATTGTCCACCTAGATCGGTCTCTTGTCGCACTGTACGCCGTTCCTTGCATAAAGACTCTGTTTTTTTGTGATTTGATTTAAAATGTACAGATTTCAGATTTTTTCTTATACTTGCAGTAAAAGACGGTGTTACTTGCCAAATTTCATAGTTCTAGGTCAACGGGAAATACCCTATACATTTTGATTCCATCGAGAGTGTCGAAATACACGTTTTTTGTGACATAAACGGCCGTATCTTTTTTTTACGAAAATGTAGAAGTTTGATTTTTTCCCAGCTTCAAGGGACTGTAGATTTGAGTATATGATTTAAATTTCAACTCGATACCTCCACGCGTTCCTGAGATAAAGGGTCTTGACAGACGGACAGACGGACAACAAAGTGATCTTATAAGGGTTCCGTTTTTCCCTTTTGAGGTACGGAACCCTAAAAACAATATTAACAAAAATTCACTTCAAAAGATAAAGCCAATTTACCCGTTAACAAAATTAGAATTTAAATTTAGCACCTCAAAAACAGAAAACTTGTTTCTACTAAAATAATCACTCCTCTTTTATTCCTCAACTTCTTCACAAAATATATATCTAAAACAGCATAACACCGTGTTTCCTTCTACCCAACATATCAATAATATTACTCCTCCTTAAGTTTTCAATACATCATTTTAATAAATACCTTTAGTATACTCCTACTCGACTCATCGTATATCATTTAATAAATACCTTTTATATACTCCTACTTGAACCTCATCCTACATCATTTAATCTACACCTCTTTTATTATACTCCTACTCGAACCTCAAACTATATTCTAAAATTTCAACTCTATACTTCAAAACACCTCAACTCTCTTGTCTGAAAAACTCCTCAACTGTTATTCTGAAAAACTCATCAACATATCACACCAAATAATAACTACATCATGACCCATCAGGCCCTTAGGCCTGTTTCACAATCGTCAAGTAAAGCATATCTGACACATAAATTTAGCCCTTTCCCTTTCTTACACTTGATCATAGACAAGGAGAGCGCTAACTGTAACTGGCACATAAAGGGTATAGCCGGGTAAGCATGGCGAAACTGCCCTTAGCGAAAAAAATAATTTCCTTTTACTGGGTTATTAACCTTTACATATGTAGTGCTTTCACCAAAAATTAAGCCTCAAATCCTTCAGGTTCAAAAAAAAACCGCATAAAAAGAAATAACATTTTTATTTTATTTTAGCCAAAGTACTAATCCGATTTCTTTGTAATTTGGATATGTTGTATATACAATTAAGCACGTTTTCTAAAAAAAAATATTAATGAATTATCTCTTGAAAAAAACAAAAAAAAAACGAGTTAATAATTTTCAAAAAAATTAAAAAAATACGTGCGAGATTGCGACAGTTTCCAAATTTACATATTTTATGTAGAATTTAATGATATTTAACATATATTTTTTTCAAAAGCTACAATCGGGATTAACAGTGTGAAAAACTTGAATTTGTAACATCCCATACATTCTTTTCAAACAAAATAACTTCTACGTATTACACTATGAAGTTATATTTCCAACGCATTTTGAATTTGGAACGCGACTTATTTTTAACCGACTTCAAAAAAGGAGGAGGTTCTCAATTCGACTGTATGTCCTTTTTTTTTTTTATGTTTGTTACCTCAGAACTTTCGACTGGGTGAACCGATTTTGAAGATTCTTTTTTTGTTTGAAAGCTGGTGCTTTCCATTTGGTCCCATTTTTATCATAATGAAGATTTGATAATGGAGTCCATGAGGAATCGACGGAACTCTTCAAAATTTATAGGCACACCTATAGCGATTTTGGTATTTTTCATTGTAACTCGTGTATTTGCTCTTGGAAAACACTATTTGGTAAAGTGGAACTGATGATGAAAACCATAGATGGCCACCGGAACTCCTAAACGGTATATATTTCAAGGGTGGCGACAAGATATTTCGATTAAGATAGTTGAGCGACTATGACGAAGCATATGTATGTTTAAGTATTTGACTATGACTTTCCCACGGCGTTGCTTGCGGCGAGATTGAATTTCAATGTTCTATAGTTTCTTATTAATTCTTATTAATTAAAGTGGGACTACATAACATAACAGTATAATTATGATCACTAAAAAGTATAAAATAAAATAAAAGTTTAAAAAAACAAAAAAACCGCCTTCAAAAAGCAAAAAATAACTTCATTTAAAATGGTAGGTAATAGGTCAGTCCAACTGAAGTCGGCGTCCAACAATATTTTAGCCAAAAGCAGACTTCAGTTGGACTGACCTATTACCTACCATTTTAAATGAAGTTATTTTTTGCTTTTTGAAGGCGGTTTTTTTGTTTTTTTAAACTTTTATACTGAGTGCGAACTCATGCGATCCTTAAAATCCGTGGCTGTATGCGGCTAGGGCTTACGGCATTCAGACAATTAAAAAAAAACAAAAAGTCGGGAATGGTACAATGGCACGAATTTTATACTGAGCGTTAACGATTGCGAGATGTCTGTTCCATCATTGAATAAATATGAAGCTTTGAAAAAACTTTTTTCGAAAAAATACCAGGTGAAATCGTTATATATTCTCGCTTATGATTATATTTGTTTACAACTGCGAAGATCCGTGACAGAGTATTTCGAAAAAAGTACATACAAGCCATATAAGCCATAACTCAATAGATTCATCTTTATTGTCTAGTTACAATGCCTACCGGAAGGCTCCATCATTAGACAAACTCCATAGTACAAGATTAAATACTGTATTGTCACCGAAGGTATATCAGTATGAGTATACATAATCTGTTTAATCGATTAAGATAACTGGTTAAAAATTCAGTTGCACGATTTCCCCCGGGCAAACATACTTAATAAAATACATTGCAAGTTAAATAAAAGCTTGTTATAAAATAAGACGATTTTTTACTGAACACCACAGCTACAAGCATCAATTGTGTACAGACTTTACAATTATTTACATTCTAAGGCGGCATTGGCGTTAAAACAAGCTGTAAGTAGGTATCATCAAACTAAGTAAATTAATAGTATGTGATTTGTATGATTAAGTTATTTTATAATTAAGTGATTTGTGGAAGAAATAATTTTTTACGCTTTAAAAAAAAATGTAAATTAATAATCAATATTATCACACATAGTTGAAACTCTAACTTAAATAAATTAAATATTGTAGAGACTGTACTATTATTAACCAAGTAGACGGCATTATATAATAGCTACGAATGTTGCTTAATCACAAACGATTGCTTAGTTTAAAGTATATACACTAATTAAGTAATGACAAAACTTACATTTTCCGCTAAGGAGTAACGACTTTCTTCTTCGAAATACTCTGGCACGGATCTTCGCAGTTGTAAACAAATATAATCATAAGCGAGAATATACAACGATTTCACCTGGTATTTTTTCGAAAAAAGTTTTTGCAAAGCTTCATATTTATTCAATGAAGGAACAGACATCTCGCAATCGTTAACGCTCAGTATAAAATTCGTGCCATTGTAGGTACCATTCCCGACTTTTTGTTTTTTTTTTAATTGTCTGAATGCCGTAAGCCCTAGCCGCATACAGCCACGGATTTTAAGGATCGCATGAGTTCGCACTCAGTAAAATAAGTCGCGTTCCAAATTCAAAATGCGTTGGAAATATAACTTCATAGTGTAATACGTAGAAGTTATTTTGTTTGAAAAGAATGTATGGGATGTTACAAATTCAAGTTTTTCACACTGTTAATCCCGATTTTAGCTTTTGAAAAAAAATTATGTTAAACATCATTAAATTCTACACAAAATATGTAAATTTGGAAACTGTCGCAATCTCGCACGTATTTTTTGAATTTTTTTAAAATTATTAACTCGTTTTTTTTTTGTTTTTTTCAAGAGATAATTCATTAATATTTTTTTTAGAAAACGTGCTTAATTGTATATACAACATATCCAAATTACAAAGAAATCGGATTAGTACTTTGGCTAAAATAAAATAAAAATGTTATTTCTTTTTATGCGGTTTTTTTTTAAACCTGATGGATTTGGGGCTTAATTTTTGGTGAAAGCACTACATATGTAAAGGTTAATAACCCAGTAAAAGGAAATCATTTTTTTCGCTAAGGGCAGTTTCGCCATGCTTACCCGGCTATACCCTTTACTTATATAACTAAGAAATATAACTAAAACTAATAATTAAGAATAGCTGGTAAATAAAAAACAATTTAAGACTGTCTAATAAAAAAAAACTGTCTAATGTAAATAAAACAGTAGATAAACTTTGTGATATTGTACTTTTTTCTGATGATACTTCATTAATTTTCAAGGTACAGTATGATAAACGCCATACTACTCGTAGTTAAAGTACTTAATTGGTTTACTAATAACAATTTACTACTAAATGCTAAGAAAACTAAATGTGTTAGGTTCGCTTTGCCTAATGTTAAACCGGTAGATTCTAGTATTTTTCTAAATGCCGAGTGTCTGCAAATGGTTGGTAGATAAGGCAGTTTTTCTAGGCATAACAATAGATATAAAAATTTGCAATGGTGTCCCCATATAGCTGTACTGGCAGGTAAACTAAGTTCGGCTGCTTACGGCGTTAGGAAAATTAGAGAACTAACTAATGTTGAAACAGCTCGCTTAGTTAATTATAGTTATTTCCATAGTGTCATGTCGTACGATATTCTAGTTTGGGGTAAGGCAGCTGAAATACAAACTATATTTGTTTAACAAAAAAGGGCCATTCGTTCTATTTATAACTTAAATTCCCGTGACTCCTTAAGATAACTTTAAAAAAAAAATATATATTATCTTAACTAGCATCTCAATTTATTTATGAGAATATTATTTATGTTATTAAAGATTTAGATTCTTTCACCAAAAATTCTGATATACATAATTTAAATACAAGAAATAAAAATAATATTGCCGAAACTTAGTCATTAATTATAATTTCTGCAAATGCAAAAGTTGTATCTTGTCTAGAGGACACCGTTGATGTAGGAAAACATGTCGAAACTTTTATGTGGTCATCTTGTTGTTTTTTTTCCTCTTTCTCCCTCTATCTCTCTCTCCTAATATTTTGTCATGTTTTCCTGCTGAACTACGCATGATATTTGATATTATATTTAATTTAATATTTATAGCTTTATATAATACTAGACTAAGTAGTATCATGGTAGTAAGAAATATGGTTAAAAAAATACTGACTGCTGAGTTTCTTGCGTCGTTTCTTCTCGGCAATGGTCTCCTCTTGGGAAGCGCTGGTAGACTCCTGACGTGTAAAAGTGCCCGTGCGGACTACTTACTGAATAAATGTCTTTTATCTTATTACCTTTTTTAAAATTACAAAGTTATGACCTGTGGCCCGTTTTACGAAGCTACAAGTTACAAATTACAAGCGGAACTCTCTTTCTCGCAAAAGAAGTTAGAAAGAGACTTCCGCTTGTAATTTTTAACTTGTAGCTTCGTGAAACGGGCCTCTGCTGTTTACTGTTTATTTTATTTCTGTTATGGCTGGTTTCTATTTCTCTTTTTTTATTCTGAAATAATGATTCAGTTACTAATATAAATATTTAACTCTCACCCCCTTAAATAAATCATTATAAAGCTCCCCCTTAATTCTGTCTATTTTGCTATCTCAGACTCCTTAAGTGTTTTCTTTTATAACACAGCTATACATAAGTCTTTATTATAAGAAAAATAAAATAACACATCCTATAAAAACTAAAACACTATAACATAAAAAAATCAACCCTTATATCAGCTGAAAAAATATTTAAGTTGACTTTGGCCCACACTTAAACTAAATCACTAAGGCTCGCTGTCATTTTTCAAACTTTACTGGTGGTTAACTCTTCGTTAATATATCTGCCAATAGGCTATTTGACTAATTTTAGAAAACCTTTTTAAATGATTCTTTATTAATGCGCAATAATTAATAATTATAAATGCGCTTAAAACGCTGTTTCTATCATGGCGCTGGCCATATGACAAGTGTGACGTCACACGCAAGTAAACAATGAAAAATCATTTGAAGAGATATGCCCTTATGATCTGTGGTTACTTGCGTTTGACGTCACCATCGAGTAACCACAGCTACAAAGCAATCACATAGCGTTTCTGCCACAGATAAAATTTCAAAAAATATTACATTTTTTTTGTGTAATTTCTAAAAAAATATACATAATTTAGTTTAAAATAAAGTGAAATATGTTGTTTTACGCTATTATCTAATAGGATGACCACAATTTGTAGTGTATTTTCAATGTTGTCAAATAGCCTATTGACAACATTTCATTTTGGTGAGACCTGCAAATCACTATAGGAATCGAAAGGATTTTGCCTCCTGAATACGGCAAAATATTTATTTCAATTTATTTTTCTTTATTTTAAAAAATATAAGAAAGTTAAAAAAATATCGACTTTTACCAATACTACGCCCGAATAGATATAATACCATTGCCTTTTTCACGAGAAAAAAAGCTGTCATAATTCTAAATTTGACATTGACACTATTGACAGACAGATAGATAGATACTTAAATAATTATCATTGGACCGCCATTATTTAAAAAAAACCGGCCAAGTGCGAGTCGGACTCGCGCACGTAGGGTTCCGTACCACTATAAAATATTTATAAATATTAACGATTTATAAAGTATTAAAAAAAAACTAATTATTAGATCTCGTTCAAACCAATTTTCGGTGGAAGTTTGCATAGTAATGTACATCATATATTATTTTTATTTTTTCTATTTTTGTATGAAAATCTTAATGCGGTTCACCGAATACATCTACTTACAAAGTTTCCATAGTATAGCTCTTATAGTTACGGAAAAAAGTGGCTGTGACATACGGACGGACAGACGGACGGACGGACGGACAGATATGACGAATCTATAAGGGTTCCGTTTTTTGCCATTTGGCTACGGAACCCTAAAAAGAAGAACTTTTTTTTAATACAGACTGGCCCAACGTAATATGTCCATGGTGTCGTAGAAATGAAGTTACGCCCTTTTAGAATAAGTACATCTTAATAAATGAATAATAAATTAATTATTCATCATAGGGAAAAATTAAAACTACAAGTGTCTTCCTCCTTCCAAACAGTATCTATAGAACGAATAAAATTAAAGTCTTGAAAATAAGAAAACTTGCCAATTGTGATCCCGTTGGACAGTATTTAACTGTTATCTGATTCTCATTAATTTTCTCCTTTAGGTAGTAGTATTTGACGGGGGTACACTACATAATTCCGAAGAGTCATAATTCCGAATTGATCAAAATTCCGAATTTTCATAATTCCGAACGCAACTTTTTGATAGAAGACTTAACTTCTTGCTTTTGCTTATAAACAAACCCCGGATGACGGGAGCTGAAATGATCCAGTGGCTAGTGATTAATTAAATATCGACTAAGTGTTATCGACATCGTCAAAAAGCAATTTTCTATCATCATAATTAATGGTCAAGTTTGAATACCTTCTAATAATTTGTAAACCTCTTTATGTAGACCGATGTCAAAAAGAAACAGGCGAATAGAAGAGGACTTTAGCTATCCATTTCAGGTACTTTAACCCTTCATTTGTCTAAGAGCTATTTAATACAGATTTTTTATTTATTAATAGACACCAAAATTCGACCTTTAAACCCCGAAAAAAAAGGAACTAAGGTGATGGAACCAGTAATCGACAAGGACCAATGATCGACACTGATTCTTATTTTACAGAAGATAAGGGCTATTCATTTCATTCATTTGTTTTGTAACACTCAATTTATGACCGTATGATGCCATTACGTTATTTAGTGTATTCACAAAATTATAATTTTGTTAGAAAGTTAAATGTTGTGGTGTTCAAATAAAAGTGTTATTGGAAGCGTATGGCACCATAAACAACTGGGGGCTCTCAAACATTCAGAAATCAATAAAGAAATGTTTCAACCTCATTGACTTCACAATGAATTAATTAAACCTAAAGTGATTACCAGACCCCGTACGTACATTTGGTGCCGCTGTCGTAAAAGTGACGTATTTTCACGTACAGGATACTATTTTTAACACTATAACTAATTTAAGTTACTTTATCGTTTTTTAATTTACTAAAACCTATCAATGCATTAAAAAATGAACCAAATAAACTTACATATTCTGCATTTCAACATTTTTGATAATTAAACAACTCAATTACCATGTACCATACAGAAATCCGCTCTAAACTGAAGCACGATAGCCTTTTGGATTTGTAATCCAGGAAAGTATCCTCTGTATCACCTTCATTTCCATAGGTAATATAAAACTCGTAAAAATGCTGTTGTTGGGTAACATTTCTGTTATATCGCACATTTTTGTTATTTCTCCAATTTCCCTGTTAAATAAAAAATGTAACGTCGATAAGCACATTTTGTAGCTTTTAAATAACATCGTACGTAGCGTAGCGTAAATTTTTGACAGAATGCATTTTACTTTTAGATCTCTGGTCAGTTTATGAATAAAAAAAACATGACAAATAGGTACCTTCTTAAAAAAATTGTAAAATATATTTTATGGGCATTGTTTATGAGTTGTATTGGTATGGTACTCGATTTCGTGGGAATAAAAATAAGAACTGTTCATATACACGCTATACAAATTATTATTTAATATTTACAAACGAGTTTTATACTTTGAGTTGTGCTTATTCCGTTGCTCAAAGTTGACAATCACAATCTGTTCTAAATGTTTAGGGGTTAAACTACACCGCCTGTTCGTGGAAATCCATTTCAAAATAGAAAACGATCTCTCAACGTCTACCGACGTAACTGGGGCATATTTAAAATACGCCATAAATTCATTTTGTCTGTAGTTCCGTCAATATAAATCTCCTTGTGGTCATTTAAATCGGCCATCTTTTGTATTATTTGTAATCCCTTGTTTTTCTTTAATACTAGTTTATGCTTTTTATATAAGTATATTGTTTCCTTTTGGATGCAGACCAATCTTTGACAATTTGGCTGTCACAGCTTTAACCACTTTTAAAGACTCACTTAATGTTAACGTAGAGCTCTCTATTTGCTTTGTGAAATTCACTAAAATGCTACAATTTTCAGTTATGAAACTTAAATGTGTTTTTAGATTAGGTTTTGCAATCGCTAATTTAGCACGTCTCACTTTAGCGGTATATTGATCATCAAGATTATTAAGTGCTTTAGTAATTTCGTCGAAGTATGTCGTGTAATAAATACAGGCCTCAATCCATGGATTCCATCTTGTTAATATTGGTCGAGGTGGTGGTGGTATATTCGGATGTAACTATTTTAATTTCTTTGTTCGTGAGGGACATTTTAGGAATGCTGATTTGACGCTTGCAATGAGCTCATTCACGTCATCATATAAACTTCGAACTATGTCGGCGACACGGTTCAACCCATGAGCCAAACATGTCAGGTGTATCATGTTTGGAAATAACTCATTCATAGTTTTACCAGCTTTCAACATGTATGGAGCTCCATCTGTCAAAAATAATACCACCCTTTCATTGAAATTGTCATCATGAAAAAGATTTTTTAGCGAGTCAACAACTAAATCTTTTATAGTGGCATGATTGGTCTTGTCAAGAACCTTACAAGCGACTGTATGAGGTTTGCTCGCCTTATTGTTTTTAAGAGCTCCTACAATTACATTTGCAACATTATGGTCCAATTGGTTCTTCGTTTCGTCGACACTCACATAAATATAGGATTCTCCGATATCATTCCTTATAGACTTTAAAGTATTTTCGAAAACTTTTGGTAAATATCGTAGTCGTAAGTTTGTTCCCGATGGGACATGTACATTTTTTGCATATTCGCCATTAATGCACCTTTGTATGAAGTGTCGGAAAATTTAATTATCTAATTTTACCGAAGGTATGTTTGATGCAATCATAAAATTGGCAAGATCCATGTTAAAATCTTCTTGTGTTTTCTTTAGTCCTTCCTTTTCTATATGCTTAGTCGTTCCTATATGTTTTGTGATATTGCTGATTTTCGGGGTTAAATTTTGATGACAACTAGAGCAAAACACGTTACCGCCATTCGCCATTAAAAACGGATATTTGTTACAAAATTCCTCTAAACATGACATTGTGATAATTATGATTACCTATTTCAATGTTACTAAAAGAAAATCAGAATTCTTAAAATAACTATTTCAATTTTAATATGATTTATAATTAACAGACCTCGGACAGGGTGAGCTGTTTTAAGAGTTTGCATAATATGGACATACCTACGTAGTCATTCAATGGTAGATGTGATGTAATTGAATAACGAATGAAATTATTATATTTAGATCTTTACATAACTAGCAAAACAAATTAATTGTTATAGCAAGCCTCTTTAAATGATAAGCATATCCATATGAAAGTATATCAGGAGCAATGTCGATAAGAGTGGCGAAAAGAATTATACAAACTGAAAATTTACGAAATAATCTAAAATATATTGTTGAGAATTTCCATATAATTGAATATGCCTTAAAAAAATTACAGGAATCTAAAATATCCGTCGTAGAAACATTTTTAACGTTGGACCAAGTGAGAGCTGTTATAATTTGGTCTTTGTCTGTTTCTGTCAGTCAGAAATTAGAAGACGTCATAGCTAGAAACCCAGACTTAGATCTGTATAGGGACTATGCTGAAAAAAATTCGGAAGGAACAGATGTGGACGGTATTTTAATGTACAACTTCACTCCGCTCACTTCAGTGGAAGTAGAAAAGTCTTTTTCCATCTATAAGTGGATATTAAACTCAAGAAGAAGTGCGTTGAAAATTGAAAATTTAGAAAAAAAATATAGTTCTTTATTACAATAACCAATAACAAAGAAAAATTTGAATAAATAATTAATACCTACTCGTTTTGTACATAATGCACTGTCATTTTAGTTTAATTATATTATAATTCATGATTCTTTTTAATATTTCATCTTGAGGTATATCTATATTAACATCTACACTTGACATTAATGACGTAAAAATGGCTCACTCTGTCCGAGGTCTGATAATTAATGTACTAGATGTAGGTGAATGACAATCAGTCACAGTCAATCACAGACGTTTTATATCTTTGCTTACATATTTTAAATATCGATAACGGTTAACTAAAGAGGTATGTACGTAATAAATTATTCCGAAAAAAGTAAATTAAATCAGCCTATATGCAGCGTGACGTCGATTTTGTGTCAACGGCACTAAATGTACGGGGTCTGGTGATTACAATTCTTCTAATTTCCTTAAAACATATCCAGTTCATGCCGATTCTAATGGTGTGCCACATGCATTACAAAACTCTTAATAATTTAAGTTATTCGCTAATTACTTCCATCTGATCGTGAATGTGGTGATTTCGACATTTGGGAAAATTTACTTCTCTATTAAGTTACCACGTCTTATGCCTCTCACAGACTACGCAGATACGGTAATATTTTATCTGCGTTTAACAGGGTAGTGCTGTTAAACCGTCCCGCTCTTAGAGCGAGGGGACGGTTTAACTCCACTCCCCTGTTAAGGTGCTTTTCCATCGGCGAGGCGAGGCGAGACCCATTTCCACCAAAACCTTGCGTCCCGGTTGGTGCCCGCGCGAGCTCGCGTGCCCTTCGGCCGCGTATGTAACCGGAGTTTGGTAACCAGTATCCTCCTTATAGCTGGGGTCCTATTGAGCAAAAGTGTTACAATTTTGCGTCGAGTAATGCCACTTGGCATGGTAGTTATACTGGTCAAACTGAGCTGAAAAAGCCAGCTAGCCAACCTTGACTCCGCGACAGGGGGGAGGGGGAGGGGGTTAAAACACCGAACTCCCGGCGTTTGGAAAAAATTATCTAGTAGAAGTAATTGAGGTAGAAAGTCAAGTTTGGTATCCTTTTCGGATAAATCAAAGACGGCCAATTCATTGGCCATCTCATTTTTGTATGTTTTTATAAAAAAAATAAAAAATACCCACAAACGTGTACTGCAAGACGTGGTAAAAAATATAAACAAACCCTCATATTTTCCAATTTTCATATGGAAAATGGTAAACAAAAATACTCAACAAAAAGCCCTTTAAATGCAAATTACAAAAACATTAACATTAAATAACTTGGTACAGAAAAATAATTGAAAAAAAATATTATACGTATGGCGGTGTTCTGTGCCATAGTACGAAAAAGAGCTAAAATATGGCAATTAATCATTTTTATGTGTCGATTCATATTCAGATACAGATATAGGGTGAAATCGAAATAATTTTCATTCTTCAAACAGAACAGTCCTTCGAAAAGTATACTTATCCTGAAACAACTTTCTTTAAAAATCAGGACTCATGCGTGACAAATTCCAAAGGTGGGATTTACTATTAAGTACATCAATAAATAGACGGCGAAAATTTTAAGAAAAAGTGTTCTTTGCAGCTACTACCATACCTACTTGCACGATTCCGTGCATTTCAGCTGCCCTTTAAAACAGTTGCACCTTGTGCCGCAAGATTTAAGGCTGCATCTTATATATTCAAGCCACGCTTAAGTAACCATGGCCCTATGAGTCCAAAGTGGCAACTAGGTATTGTTTTATTTCTCCCAGCCAAATTCAGAAGGGCAAGGTGTGTTTCGCTGTTTTATTAGACACTGCTCCCAAACGTGCACGCCTTGAAAAACTGCCCTTAATACGTGTTGTTTGAGAGCAGCTTCTAAGGGGGGTAATTTTTTTAATTTGCTTGTCCTTTTTTGTGATCAAATATTTTCTAAATTCATTCACCGTCTCCGATGAGCACGATCTATAAAAGTGATATTAATCAGCTATTATTTTTTTTATTTACCATTTTTGTTACTAAAATATGTATTGTGTTCCCTACCAATCATACAAAGTGATGATAAAATTTTGATCATGATCTCGTTCATAAAGCAATTTCAATCCCTGTGTTGTAACTATTGGGGTATGCTTTCCATGCTTCTAAAGCGGTTTTTTGCCCCTCCCGTTAAACGATGCTGTTGTATCGCACCCAGTAAGAGAATGGAATAACGGCAGGATTGTGTTTTTTTAGGAACTAAAATAATAAAAGAGAATTCCTTAAAATACCCAGTTATAAAAAATGTGCAGAACATTAATTACCTAAATACGAAGCTATTGTGTGGCAGGCCATATATTAAATTTTGATGTAGGGAAAGGATTGTCATTTAAGTCATTTTATTGCACCTACCTACGTTTTGATTTCTGTTTCACCTTAAGGTTGACTGGTAGAGAATGCTTGTAGCATTAAGTTCGCCTTTTGTACACTGTTTTAATTTTGTGCAATAAAGTATTTAAATAAATAAATAAATAAATAAATATTATTGGTGTGATTTCCTAGTGCCACTTTGCACCCACAGTTCTTCCAGTCCTTGTAGTTTTGGAACACACACTTGAAGAACATGACACCGCTAAAACTACTACATCTACATCTACGGTTCTCACCAATACTTTTGAATATACTTTTGGAACCGATTCAGTTAGGTGGAGCATCATTCGCGTGTCGGCCTCTTTGTGAGTGCATGGTGCAATATTTTCACAGGGGATAGTTTTACTGAGAGCTTCAGAGGCATCGGTGATAATTAACTAACGGGTTGATAGCAGGTGATACAGATCTTTTTTGTTTGCTTCTTCCCTGAGAAAATTTACCCATCCTTTCGGGATTTTAGTATTTTTATATCTCGATCGCTCGCCGCCGCCGCCGCCCGCGCTCGTACCTACTTATACTTATCTCGTTCACCGCGCGACAGCTTAGGCTTCAAGTACGTTCATATTTTTTTTTACATTAATAATAGTTAATAAGTTGTTTCATGTTTATGTTTTTATAATCTACATTAAATAGGCTTTTAGTGACCATTTTTTTTAATCATCTTTCATATAGAAATCTGCAAATATAGGCATCTGTTTGTAATTTTTTAGCATTAATTGAATATAATTAGAGGAATTTCGTATTTTTTCTCTATTTATACCTACAAAATGTTATGTCCAATGAATCGGCCATCATCGATTTATGCGAAAACGACACCAGACTCGGCTTTATATCTCAAATATGGCCGCTAGAATATTTTTTTCGAATGCCGGGAGTTTGGTACTTTGACCCCCTCCCCCACCCCTCTGACGCGGAGTCGCGTGTGGCTAGCAGGCTTTTTGGGCTCATTTTGACCCATATAACGTCCATGCCAAGTGGCATTGCTCGACGCGAAATTGTAAAGGTCTCCATACAACGATGCTCAATAGGACCCCGACTATTAGATTGTGGGCCATGTATAGTGAAGATACATTGCTGTTCAGTTCGTCTTGCGACAAACACGCGGGCGACTCTATTCTGTTAAATATGTTAATGGAAGAAGAATCAGATGAAGACGCTATATCAATAAATAATCTCATAATAACTACTAAGTTTTTAAATAATATAACGACTAAGTTTTATCGACATCGTCAAAAAGCAATTTTCAATCATCATAATTAATGGTCAAGTTTGAATACCTTCTAATAATTTTTAATCCTCTTTGATTTTTACTTATCGCAACTAGTTATAAACAACCAATATCTTACATTGACTCCAACTCGAATATTTTGACAACCTTTGAAATTATATTTAATAACAATTAATTCAGTGCAATAATATTCCTTAGCATTTCAACGAATTGAGAACCTCCTTCTTCTTACGGTTTCGAAGTCAAACTAGGAACTTTTATATTTTCGCCATGTCCGTCGGTCTGCAGCTTAGTTCAGAGACTCTTGGTTATAGGAAGCTGTAATTTGGCCGTATTAGTCACGCCGCCCACCAAGTGGTAAAATAAAATCTTAAAAATAATTTTTTTTTGACTAAGGAATTAATGCGATAAATATAAATAAAAGAGGTTTACAAATTATTAAAAGGTATATAAACTTGACCATTAATTATAAGATTATTGAAAATTGCTTTTTAACGATGTCGATAAAACTTAGTCGATAGTTAATTAATCACTAGCCACTGGTACATTTTTGCTCCCGACATCCGGGGTTTGCTTATAAGTCATAAATTTGCATGTCATAAAGGTTAACAACACTAATTTTATTAGTAAGATTGCGCTTTATCGATTGTCCTAACGGAACCGAGTCTGCCAACCCCGATTTCACGTGGTCCTATATCTGCCCTCTCCTTTAAGTGCATATTAAAAAAGCCGGAGGCGCGGAGGGAGGGCAGCCCTCGCCCGCTGTAAACAAACGCAGACATCGTGTGAGCCGTAGCGGCTGAGGCTGGACGAAGCTGTGGTGGCGAGCGCAGGTGTCTGCGTTTGGGTACGCAAGGGCGAAGGTGATGCACTTCCCGCAGTGCCGGAGCAATCCCATATTAAATATAAGTTTTTATTATCGTTACTTCAATTTATGAAAATGACCGGAAAAAAATTGCATTGATAAGGAAATGGTTCTTCCACTTTCCCCTTTTATGGTGGGCCTCCTCTCCCTCTCATGCCGCAGGATGCTGGAACCAAACTATAAAGATCTTATTAAGACTACGAAAACATACCTATGGCTGATGAGGGGTGATAATTTTTATGTTCAATAAAATTCGGGTACGAAACATAACGTACATAAACATTATGTCACGTTATCATTAGGACAAATGATAATTAGGAGCAAGAACGTTATGGCAAGTAATATTGGGATTGCAAACGTTATGGGGAAACATAGGGAGCCGTCGGGCCAAGTGCCATTTTGGATACGGAAGTAGGTAAACTATACGGAGCTAAACGCGAATTATCTTTCTATAACATCGCAGAACAAGGTGTCTACCACAGATTTCATCATGTCAAGCGAAAACCTGAGAAGGTCTATGATATATTTTGCATGGCTGGCATTAAAATCTGTGCGGTTGCTGGGCAACTCGAAAACAGGTGCCCACTTTTCTTCTCCAGCAAGACAATGATAACGGCAAACTTGCGTCCCACATGAAATAAAAAATAGAACTTGCACAAGAAGTTTATTTTTAATAAATTTGGCACTTCCCCGATGTCGTTTTGATGGCATCGTGCAAATATACAGCCTTCCGTTTCGGGCGTCCGCTGTAACCGAGCTCCGTTTACCCAGTTATTATTTATGATCCCGCATACATTTTGTTAGCAGGGGCCCGTTTAGACTAATACGCTTTGAGAAATGAGCCCCTGTAAAGTAATTATATTTGACAACGCAACGCAAGTTATTTTTTCAAACCGCGGATAGACAGGCTTACTTCGGGTTAAAATTTGACATTTGCCCATACAAAATGTGTCAAATTTTAATCCGAAGTAAGCCTATCTATCCGCGGTTTGAATATAGGGTTTGGCCATTAGAGAATCGTCCCCAGACTTGTCTTTAATTTCTACGGATATCGCCTTTAGATTTAATTGGAAGGTTTCTAACGAGTCATTGGGAAGTAATCACATAATTATTCAAATGTCAACAGAGTGTAATGCTACCAAAAGTCCGGTTAAAAAAATAAATTTCAATGAAGCGGATTGGGATCGGTATAATGAGTCATTAGAAATTTCTTTTTCAGATTTAAACTTGCCGGAAGACTGCAAAGCAGCATATGATTAGTTCACAGCAGAAATTAACAAAGCAGCCGATGCCCACATTCTGACTAGGTATTATAAAATTAATCAAAACCCCATCAGCTCTTTTGTCCCGAAACTATAATAGGAATGTGTAACTATCCAAAGCAGTTGCCGAACGTCGTTTAGCGCTCAGCACTTTTAGAGGCAACCCTACGCCTATCATTCTTACTACTCTTAAAAACAAGATCGCCGTGGCGCAGAGACTTACTCGCCGGGCTAAGAGTGACCGCTTCACAACTGTTGTTCTTCTATAAATGTCGCGACTTCATCCAGTGAGATGTGGAAGCGAATGAAATGGTACAAGGGATATAAATCGCATTATAAACACGTAGAAAAAGAGCATATTAATTCATTAAATTATTATTATTACAGAGTTTAAGTCTAGATTTTGTTCCTTATCAAAAACCATAATATAATATCGTGGATGTCAGGGAATTGCTATTGATTTAAGATAGGATTGACGTAGGTAAGGGCATATGCAATTGTCTGTGGAAGTTTTTGATGGATGGGAAGTTAACTGTTGCAATGGAAGATACTACTGTTTGTCGGGTCGGAATGCTAGTCAAGGTATGGCGCAGGGGCACCCATTGTCTCCTCTTTTATTTAATATTGCGGCAATCAACATATGTAAGCAAATAAATAACATATAAATTTCCCAGTATGCAGATGATTTTGTTTTGATTTCAAGTGGTAACACTCTGATTTCAAACGTGTGTAATGTACAAAACGCATTAAAAAGCCTATCAATACTTTTAACATACCTCGGTTTAGAAGTCTCTGCAGTAAAAAGTAAAGTGTGTATTTTTAGAGCTGGGAGATTTTTTTAAAATCCTTCCTTCAAATTAAAAATTAATGATAGTTTCTTGGAAGTTGTAGATTCAGTAAAATATCTAGGCCTTTGGTTTGATCGCTCGTTGAGATGGGGTAAACATGTTAAAGAGTTAAACCAGAAGCTTACTAAACACATCAGCATGTTCAAAGTACTTGCAGGTTCTGGATGGGGCGTGAACCCTTAACATCTTCGGCGATTATAATATATCCCTCGTTCGAGGTAGACTAGATTTCAACAGCTTTTTATTCGGCAGTAGTTGTAAGACTCAATTACTTAAATTAGATAGAATACAGAACTAGGTTATGAGAGTGATAGGCGGTTTCATTAAATCGACCCCGATCCATGTAATAGAAGCAGAGCTTCACCTTCAACCAGTCGAAATCAGAAGACATTACTTGGCAGGAAAATTTTGTCTAAAGTCGAGGTCGCTTAATAAATAACTGCCCAGTGATGCTTCCTTTAAATAAATTGTCAGTAACTCGAGACAGCTCTTATTGAAGAAAAAAGAAAAATCATTACTGTTTACACTACATGAATATTTAAAGGACACTCCTATTCATATTCGAGCCCACCATTAGACATGTTTTCGCTAAACACTTGGATTCATAAAATAGATTTGAAAAACGTTATCCAATCCAATTTAACGAACCCTTCTAATGAATAGGAATAGGCAAAACGGAACTACAGCAGCATGGAATTAAGTAGACCATGTAACGACACCTTATCATTTTTTAATTAAAAAAAACTGAGTAGAGAGAACTTAATTTTCCCAAACATCGAAATCGCTACATTCACGGCCAGATGGAAGTTATTAGCTAATGCATGTGGCACACCATTAGAATTGGCATGAACTGGAGATGTTATGTAGGACATAGGAAGAGTAGGCAAGGCAGTGTTGCTGACAATTTCCGAAAATCAAATTTTATTAGGAGCAGAATTTCCATTCTCATTTTTTCCCGATCTTATTTTTTCCTGGTTGCATATTTTCCATTCTGAATTTTTCCCACTCGCGAATTTTCCCATTATAATTAGGCCGTAATAAGTAAGTAGGCATAGGTTATGTTAGTTTTGCAGCAGGCCCGGAGGGCCAAACCGCGCAGAAACAGGAGCCCTTCGACAGCGCAGCTCCGTTGACACCATCAAATTCATTTCTGGAATCGGAAAAAATGCGAAATTTTTACGAGTCAATGAAAAAACACGAATGTTACAAATTAAGATAGGGGAAGAATGGGAATGGAAATTCTGCAACCAATAAAATTTGATATTCGGAAATTATGGGCCACACTCCATTTTAAACTGCTAATTAGACAGAGAGATCCGAAGTGCACTGTGAAGTCATTGTAACAGGTCGGCCATAGAAACTCCACGTAAATACAATTATGTTTTGCTAGAAAGAGATAGGAACAAATCTTTGTTGGCTTATATCTTGGTTATTTTTATTACTACTTATTCATTAAGTGGTTTTTTCTCACCTGTTTGTTACATGAATCAGCTTTTATTGAAGCTGTGAAAATAAGTGTGCATCTCGGGACGCCCGACAGAAGTGATAACATAAACTAATTCACTTTCAAAAACGTTGATAGTTATAGGTTATATACTCACTGTCAACAGTATTTATGCTTAGAAACGCACGGTGACGTCAGCAGGTAAGATCAAATACCGTTTACCATCGTCGGTTTCGTCCATACCTTGTAACTTAACATTTGTCTAGCGGCTGAGAGGTAAGTCTATGACGCTAAGGTGCCGCGGTTCAAATCCGATTCCTGCAACTTTTGAATTTTAAAAATTGTTTATAAATTTGTACTACCACTGCCGTGTGCGTGAGAGAAAGGGAAGCCAGACAGTCTGTCATTAATCGCGCGTTACGTAACGAAATGGTTTACCCTCCGTAAAGAAGTTATCACTTCAAAAACATGAATATTCCCTGTTGTAATCACTTAGTTTTTTTTTTATTTCAGTGTGAAATTGAGGTTAAAACATTTCTTTAATAATTTCTGAAACTTTGAGTGCCCCATTTTTTTAATTGTTGCTATAGGCTTCTAATAATACTTTTATTTGAACACCACAACATTTAAATTTCTAACAAAATTATAATTTTGAGAATACACCAAATAGTTCCTTTTTTTCGGGGTTTAAAGGTCGAATTTCGGTGTGTGTAATAAAATAAAATAAAAACGGTATTAAATAGCCCTTACACAAATTAAGGGTACCTGAAATGGATAGCTAATGGCCTCTTCTACTAGCCTATTTCTTTTTGACAATGCTCTACCTAACAACTAATAATAAATTAAATATTAATTATATTGTCTGTGGAATGGCGTGTTTTAGAAACGTGCCACTGCCGCTGACCAGTTTTCCGAACACCAGGACGAGTACGAGACGCGCGGGCAGCCTGGCCCCGACAGGGTGCAGGAGGTGCTCGCCCACAATGAGACCTACCCCAAGTTGCGCAGGGAGTTGAACAGGAGGAAGCTCGTTAGCAAAGTAAGCAGCACAAAATTCCGCGCCCCACCGCACGGGTAGCACTAGTTGATGTTCTCGCTAGTCGCTCAGCGCGTTTCTATCGTTACTGACTAGATAGAAAGGGAGATCCGAGCGACAAATAAGTCGCGGGAAAATTGTGCTAGCCGCACTGATATTGAGTACGAGGAGCTCTTCCGTCAGGTCACAGGTGACCCAGGTGGGTTACTCTGAAACACTAACTACAAAACTTTCAAATCTTTACCTTTTATTCCACAGTTATGACGTGATCGAAAGAAAGGGACAGGACAGGGTTAAAGTAACATCGAATTCGATTTGGAAATTTCGATCCTCTCGAGGCCATTTTAAACAATAAGCCTTTCGAAATAATTAAAAGCACCATTTTTTTTTGTTATTTACACTGTTTAAATATAGTCGAGTCCAGAATTAGGCGAACTAACTTGACAGTTCATTGTACACTAATGTTGCCACAGCTTGGCTAGTGCTGTTAATGTAATATTGATATTTAAAAAGTCTAGTTAATCATTATTATTATTAATCTATATTATTTTGGGTTTGGTATCAAACTAATAATTTTACTAAGCAAAATAATAATGATACAAAATGTTTGGAATTAAAAATACATCGATTATCGTTTTGGACATCGTTAAGGACGCTGTCCGCCATTTTGTTTTGTTGACAGTTCGGACCATTAGCCAAACAAAGCAAGCCATTCGGCTTTCTGTCATCGGTCTGCTCGAAGCTATAACAGTGATTGCGAATCTTTCGTAACGTTGTTGTGTTGAAAAGTGTTGTTATCATTCTTGTAACCTAGTAAACAACGGATTTGAAATTATCATCGACGATATATAGCGTTTGTCTCTATCGCACTTTCATATTTGCCTGAAAGAAAGGGATGAATGCTTTATGTATGGTACATGAAATAGCCCGACAGAAGCCACCTAAATGGATCACAATGGCCTATTATAATAACAGCATTATTTTTGTATTTTATTCCTGATTTGAGGAGTACCTACGAGGGGTGATCAATAAGTTTTGAGAATCAGTATGAACCATCCACTTAATGATATTCTTTTAATGTGGAATATACCACGGCACTAATCAAAATTAAATAAGAGATTTTTTTTTTATACATTATTCATTTGTTTTTCTGCGACAGCTAAACAAAAAACATCTGTATGAACAATTTTACATGACGGCAAAAATAAGAGTTCGTTTTGTAATACTTTGGAGCGGTGTGGAGAAAGTTCTTTTACACTAATAAAAAATATTGTTATTAAAAATGAAACCTTGATTTATCATTATGATTTAAAGGATTAATAAGTTATCATTGCAGTGGTATTTTTATCTCCAGCTCTGTAACCAAATTTTAGGGTGGTTTTTTTCGGCCTTTTCCAGGACTATTGAGGCCTACAAATAAATAATGTGACATTCGTTTTTAGCAATTGAGTTCAAATAATCTAGGAGAGTTATATAACATTATTCTATCATAGTTATGGGAAAATATTAAAAATAAGATGAAGAAAAAAAAAAACGAATTTGCGGCAGGAATTGTGCTTCAGAGCCTTCTAATTGACAAGGGTGCTGCTCATCGACCAAAGATCTGAACTGATAACCGCTGTCCTCGTTATTTAGCCCTAACTTTCGACTACTACTTCTCATTCACCGATGTTCAAAAAAAACTATATAATAATCACGAGCTGGTGATGACTTAGGGAAGGTACAAAATTTGACCATTTAGAACTCCAAAAGTAAAATTATTTTTATAGTGGCAAAATAAAACAATTGAATGAAGTTAATAAGTGTTTGGAAATAAAGAAAGTGTGCTTATTCCAATTAAAATATAACGATTTATATATTTCCCATTTTTAATACCGATTATCAAAACTTATGGATCACCCCTCGTAAGTATCATAAATATCCACTTTAAACCGTACCTCCTTCAGATCATATTATATCATAAAAATTGCTCTAGTTCGTCCCTATTTGGCAAGTATGTATGAGTGTGAAAGTTTCGATGACAATTACTTGATAAAATACAAATAGAATCAGATTTATAGAACACACAAGGTTATATCGACATATTTGTGTCGACATAAACCTATCACTATTTATTTTTTCCTATGTCTGGTAACATTTATGGCTGCCAAGGTAGTTCGTCTAATTCTGGACTCGACTTTAGTCTCTGTCGTACTGCTGGGTAAAAACCTCTCTCAACAAATTAATCAATCAAATCTATCAAAACATCAGTGCTACATTTTCAATGTCAAAAATAGTTGGAAAAATAAACTTTTATGAATATTATGGCAACCATCTGTCAGCCTCACTGTATTTTCACCAAAAGTGCTTTTCTTCAAAAAATACGATATTAAATAGAGATTACTACCTCAAATAAAACATCAAGACGATGATTAAGTTTACAAATAGATTATAACAATGACCATGCTCAAATTTCAAAAGTACGCGATTATGGAGATATAATAGTAAATTGATTTGTTTATATGAGTGATGGACTTAGACTATATTACTTCGTATAGACCAATGATATTTTATATTAAGATACGTCATCTGCACGCAAAAGCGTTCCTCAAAAAAAACCGCCTTCGAAAACGTTATTTTTTGCGTTTTTAAAGGCGGTTTTTTTTTTTAAAACATTTATTTTATTTTATAGTTTTTAGTGATCATAATAGGTACGCTGTTACGTAGTCCCACTTCTTAGTTGTTATGAAACTTTAAGTTATTTCACGCGCGCCGCAAGCAACGCCGCGGGAAAGTCATAGTCATATTCCAAAAAGTAAATATTCTTCGCTGTAGGTAGTCGCTCAACTATTTTAATCGAGATATCTTATCGCCACCCTTAAAATGGGTACCGTTGAGGAGTTCCGGTGGCCATCTGTGGTCTTCATCATCAGTTCCACTTCACCAAGTGATACTTTCTGAATGCAAATGCTAGTCTTGTTTCTAAAATACTAAAATCGCTATATACCAACAGCCAAAAATATTTGAGGAGTTCCCTCAATTCCTCACTGATCCCCTCATCAGATTCAGATTTGGTGACAATGGGACTACCTCGGAAGTATACTCTATCAAACCAAAAAATAAGTTTTAAAATCGCTCCACAATTGACGGAGTAATCGGTGAACATACATAAAAAAAAACAGTGGAACGTATAACCTCCTTCTTTTTTGAAGTCGGTTAAAAAATGCCGTCTTGTGTTTTTCGAGGCTGCCGAAATTATACTGTAACTGTAATAGGAAGAATGGATGTCTCATTTCATTCGTAACTAAAAGTTTTTTTTTTGTGATTATAATGTATTTACCTATTAGTCTGGTTAACTTGTTAAAACGAAGATTAGTACGTCTAATAAGATTGTAGTAGGTTACGAAGTCGCGCCCCGACACTTAATTTCACGTGGCATAGTTGCGGAGCACCGAGGATTACGCGCCTAATTCTTATTTACAATATTAGAAACCTAATAAATTACGGCCATTGAGACGATATAAAAAAAATTAACAAACTGGCCGTTACTGAGTTATATTGCGATAGCGAGCGATTATTATATCTGTCCTTATTTCTCTTACGCAATAATATATTCAGTTGGTCGATGACGGCCGTCGTTGCGCGATTCGTGGTACGGGAAAGCTGTCAGTACAGAATTTGTCAACATTAGGGCTGCCATTTTGTGAAGTTCATTCTTATTTGGATTGCGTTCGAAGTGACACGATTTCAAATAAAAATGTTTTGAACTCCTGAAAGCATGTTAACACATTCTTTATCTCGTTTCGTTGTTGGCCTGAATTTACTTTAAATATTTTTTCGTACACAATTTGTAGCTATAATATACATATGTAATGAAAGCTGTTAAGTTGTTATCTACTGCTTTATTTCCGATTAACTGTTTTCACAACTGCATTACAAAGTCTGCCTTATGACCAGGGCCCGTAATTTTCATGCCGATGACATCAATTTGACGTCACGCTCCATATAGGGTGATCCCAAATAGTTTTATTGTAAATTATTAATCATTAGTCTTCAATCATTTTAATCATGTACAAATGACTTCAAAAATACTCTACTTACACGTGGAATAAATAATACCTACTTGATACGTGAAACGTAAATAAAACTATTTGATTTGTTTTATACATACATTTTATTAAATGGTATTGTTAATAACACATTACAATAATTTCGTAGAAAACAGAATTCCTCTCTAACGTAAAGTACGCCATCCTTCTTGTATTAATTCCCGTGCAAAGAAAATCTAAGTCATCTTCGCGTTCATACGTAATGCAATATTCATAAAAATCCTTTTGTTTTGTAATCGTATTTTTGTTTGTTGTGTCACACATTTGGTTAATTATTATTATCTGCAGAGGTTGTTAAATGATTAATTATGACGAATTTAATCGGAATCATACTCTATGCAGCGTGACGTCATTTTTGCGTCAACGGCATGAAAATTACGGGCCCTGCTTATGACTATTTAAATTTTCCAATTTCTCTTCCGGACTGCTGAATACTACATCTATTCCAAATTCCAGGCCCATAGCTTCAGCCATTTACGTACGAACCTATAAAGAATAATATAGGTAATTAAATAAGCCAACTGTATATAAATCTAATACACGTCAAGTGGTGCCCAGTATGTATTTAATTTAATCTTAATGCGTATGCGTTATTAAATTCCTACTACTTTACATATGATACAGTAGCAGGCTCAGCCCGCGACTTCGTCCGCGTAGAATTAGTAATGTTGCCATCCCAAGGGAGCGGTTTGCTTGTTGCGGGACTCGAGGCAGCCTGTGTTAATCCAGTGCAGCAGTGTATGTACAAACTCTATTCCAAATTGAATCAAAGCAAATTCTCCCATCCGTTTTATTGTGTTGTTTTTATGATCAGACATAGGATTCTTTGGGGCAAATTTTCTTGACAGGTAGGGACTTCCTATATCGATAGTGATCGCCCCTAACATTGTGTGTTTTTGTAACTCTTGTTAAACATAGCATTTTTTAAATAATCGATAGGTTATTATAAAGGTACAACACTATGAAAAAAATAAGTATGCTACAAATGGTGAAGAAGTCATTTTAGAATCGAAAAATAGACGAAGTACAGGTGATCACTTTATGAAATTTGTTATGCCCTCCATAGAAATTGAAAAGTCATTTAGCCACCAGAAATTGATTCATCCGCCAAGACGGAGATGCTTAACGCCCGAAAACATGAAACAAATTCTTGTCGTTTACTTTAACAATAGTAGATGGGTGGGATTCATGAAAAACAAATTTTTAACGAGTAATCGTATTGAAACAAGAAGAAGAGAGTTAGTTATTATTTAATTTGATTTTTACACTTTTAATAAAAACATATTTTTACAAGCAAACCTTTGAGTGATCACTAGCATATAGAACTACGTTCGATGCTTCAGTTTATCGATATAGGAAGTCCCCACCTGTCAAGAAAATTAGCCCCAAAGAATCCTATGTCTGTTTATGATAGTGTGAGTATTGGCGACCACAGGTCTGATACCTACTAAGCGAAGCATATGGCACTTCCACTGTTTTTTCTATTCCGTGGTTTAAAAAAATATAAATGAACGCAATAACCCCATAGTGGCTTTTAGCCCGGTTGACCTTATAATATTTTAATTTAACTGTCCGAATCATCTGTAACCACCATGAGACTGCATTTTTTATAATTATAAATTGTAAATATACAGGGTGTCCCAGAAACCGGCGTCAACCCGTCTCTCCAAAACTAGTAAAAGCGATTTATACTAGTTTTGGAGATATTTATCATTTTAATCTGATTCCCCTCATGTCCATGTCTCGAAAAATTATTAATTTCATATTTTATTTCATAAAATTTTCAGTGTGATCTTAAATAATTAGAATCTTTAGAATCATTAGAGACTTGGCAAGCGATGTGAATGACTGATACCTTAAAAGAATGAACCCTAAGCAGGCATATTTTTAAAACTGTTTGAACATTACAAAGTTTTTTAGGGTTCCGTACCAAAATGGTAAAAAAAGAACCCTTATGGTGAGACTTCGTTGTCTGTCTGTCTGTATGTCACAGCAGGTTTTCTCAGCGACTACAAATGCTATCAACTTGAAATTTGGCATAGTTGTACGGTCAACGTCATAAATATATATACGTTAACAAGGTTTCAGAAATATATATACACCCTTATTCCCTCGCCGCAGAGTCGTGTTTACATATCTTTGAAAGTTTTACTGTGTCTATATATTTGATGCTGACTGTACAACTTGCTTGCCCGCATCTATTTGTAGTAAAAAAAATATGAAATTAATTTTATTAATAATTTAAAAAGGGGTCTAGAATGGGGGGTTCAAAAATGAAAGTGCTTCGATTATAGCAAATGGGGTGTCATATGAAAGGTCTTAATCTGCACATTTCAAAACTATTTTTTTGAAAATTTTCTGTGATGTACTTTTTGATTTATAGCCAAAAATGTACAAAAAATGACCGATCCCCCCCTTATCTCCGAAATTTATTAATCAAAAATTCTGAAAAACATTCTGGCTTATAGATAATTACTTATATTTTCTGGGAAAAATAAAATAAAGTGTTCATTATTTACAGTTTTTGAGAAATAACAAAAAAAACTAAGAAAATCTGTATTAAAATTTAGGCTAGTCAAAATCGACCTTTTTGCCTGGAAAATAAAGCTTACAACAAAATGAGTATTTTCTTTTGCAGTTACCAAGCATATTATCTTCAATACGGAACCCTCGGTGCGCGAGTCCGACTCGCACTTGACCGGTTTTTTATTTTATTAAGAGCCCGTTGTTTGATCAGTAGTTAACTCAACTAATTGTTAAAATTCGAAAAAGGAATAGAAAATTTGACACATTTCCTTGAGATTTAACCATTAGTAATGATTTTTAACAATTAGTTTAACTACTGATCAAACAACAGGCCCTTTGGCACGTAAAAATCACTGATCGAAAATCTGACACATTTTTAATAATTACAAATGCCTCCATTTTCTTTTTATTACAACAAAGACACTTAAGCTTGTTTAATTTGGTCAAATAGACATTAAACTATCCAAAATAAGTTATTTTATTTACAAGGTAACGTTTAAATTGGGCCATTATTAACACGTAACTATCAAATTCTGGGTATTTTCTGTAAAATCCTTAAATTACCAATAAAAAAACTACTAAATTTCGTCTACGACATTTAAAGCTAAAAATGTTCAAAAATACCTCGTCTATCACCCCCTTAAAACTTTGCACCTAGCGAACAATTAACATCCTGTATAATATAATTTATTTCGTTCCAATTCGTGTCAATATCCAGTATAAACTGAGACTCAGTGTATAGTGGCAGAGTAATTTATTTGGCACTCTTAATTTTTTCCAAATTTTTTCACAAAAAAAATCCTATTCTGCATTGTTTACGACTGCCTTTCTTTTATTGTATAGTGTTGTGGGCCGGGTAAAGTTTAATAATCAAATTTCACGTAATTCTCATTATCCATGATTATGCATTGCTTTTTCTTGCACAAAACTTCTTCATACAGCTTCCGGGCCCTCCTTTTACCTGTTGTTGAGCTGTTCGTTTTGGCTGTTTTTGCTTTTTATAGCTCAACAATTTCGTATCTTAGCTCTTGTATCCTACCAATTGTAGAAACTACTTTTTTAGCACAATTTTGGACTGAAAGTCCTTTTTTTGATGCGAACAGCTTGCATATCTTCTGGTCCAATTTGGTCTTGAAGCACCTGGTTTTCTGCCACGGCCAGGGCGGTTTTTTAAAGTATACTGTTCACCGAACCCCTGAATTGAATTTTGGACTGCATGAACGCTTACACCTTCCTCTTATGCTAACTTTATGTAAATCATACCAGTTTCGGTGCACCATTTGGAAATAACAGATTTCCTCTTTTCAGGCGTGAGGCCTTTCATTTTGAAAAATACTCAAATATAGTATTCATTGACTATGTAACTTGACTTACCGACAATGACATATTCGACAGATGATATGTTATTATTCGACAGATGATAGATGATATGATATTAACGATACGGTCCTTAGTACAAACTTATTCCCGCCCGACTTCATATACTTATTTATTTTCAGGTGTCCGGAGTTAAAAATACTAGACTTGCTAAAAAGTCTAAAACACTAAACAGGAAGGCGCCTCATCGTAAAAAGCAACGCAAAAAAACAAAGCGAGTAATTAAAAAACGGGACAAAAATATCTGTAGTAAAAGCTTAACATTAAAATTATCCAGAAAAAATTGCAAGAGCTGTCAATTTACTATGCCTGCGGCGTTGCTTAATAAAAGAATTGGAACGGAGCTGGTAAGCGAAAACCGCTCAAAAGAAGCGGAAATTACGAAAGATAATCACGATCGCAATGCCTCCAATGAGATAATCTTTCCGACAGCCTCCAGGACCACGTCCCGCAGCAGTTTCCACAGTTTCTTATCTCAGGAACATGAGCCTATGGTTACATAACCATAACTATATTTAATAACAAACTTACATTAATAAACTTACTGCCGCACTCAGAGACGTCAATTAAATTTAATGCTTTTGTTGTCTTATTCTATTGCTGTAGCTAAGAAAGTGACAGCAGCAACTTTAATCAAGAATTAAATTAAATTGACGTCTCTGAGTGCGGCAGTAAGCTTCAGAACTACTTGTACCATGGCATGTTTTTGAAGTTCATTTATTGTTCTGACCAAGTTCTAAATGAAATAACCTTTGAGACTGAAATGCAATCTCTGATTAGGCTTGACTTGACGAAAGTGTTGAGAAGTACAGTACTAAGTAAATAAAATGTTTGTTGTTTAGCCACCACTTTTATTTATTACATGTTCGGTAGATAGTTTGATTATTGTTACTTCTACAAGTTATAAAAATCCGGTCAAGTGCGATTCGGACTAGTTCACCGAGGGTTCCGTACCGCCGCACTGTAGGTATTATTATATTCCGATTTGAATTAGATTTAGAATCAAATCAGTGCAAGCCTAACTCAAACTTGGCCGGTTTTTTTCATTTTATGTCAGTCTTAGCAGTGTGGACGAAGCCCTGCATGGCGCCCTGGGCAAACTGCCCTGCGGGCATTTGAAGTTACCTAACAAACCTAACCTACGTAGTAACGCAAACGAAGTGGTCATTTTGAGATGTAATCGTAAACCGATCTGCCCCCTATTTCACCATCGTGACAATGACAGGGTGACAGGTGACATTTCAGTGCACATGGCGCAGCTTATATTAAACCCAGTGATGTATCAGCGCAATAACTTTGCAATGTGTCATTGTCAAGATGGTGTAAAAGGGGGCTGGTCGTATTATCGTATTATATAGTATTATTATTAATATCGAAATGTAGTCGCAAAGCGATCTAGTCGTATAAATTAGCTACTTAGTCCTAACAAGATGTAAACCTAAAGCTTTTATCCTATTCAAACTTTATTTTAAAACTAAATTGTTTCTAGGTAAATGGTACAATTCCGTTCAAAGAAAATAAAACATTTAGTGCCATATCCAAGTAATTGTGTCATATCATACGTTGAAAGACAAACATTCGCTCATCAAAAATGCATATAGCAATCACAAAACCTAAAAATCACATTGTTTTATATTTACATTTAATAATTGGTTCCTGGATGACCGAGCTTCGCTCAGTTTTTTTTTGGTAAGTTTTCTAAAAATGAAACCTAGGTAGATCGATGTATCACCTAGGGAGTCCTGCCACGACCTACCCTTGTAGGACTCTATCGCGGTTAACATGAATTTTAGGGTAGGTACTTATTATCCGCTCCACTTGAACATTCGCACTACACAAGCCTGTAGTAATAAGTTGGAGGTGGAGTGATGTTCTTACTGTCGCAGAAGTCACGGAACTCTTTGCTGGCGAAACAACGACCTTGGTCTGCGATTATACGTACAGGTGCCCCAAATAACCACACTGTCCCTTACTGCTCTGATGCTACTCTTAGCGTCTACATTTTTAGTGTGAAAGAGCAATACGTACTTTGTGAACGCGTCGATCATCACGAACACATACTCCTTGCTATCGCTCTTCCCACTTAGCTTACCAGTGGCATCCATGTGCACAGTGTGCTATGGAATGGCAGGTTTTGGAATTGGGTGTAGTTCAGCTTGCACTTTACCCCAGTGAGACTTGGCTATCTTGCAGGTCACGCAGCTATTAACAAACTTTCCTACGTACTGACTCATACCTTCAAACCAGTAATAATTATACAGCTTCTCCAATGTTCTGACCCATCCAAGGTGTACCAGAGATTCATGGACGTTATTGACGACTGACAACCGCATATCACGAGGTAAGATGGGCAAACATTTCGCTCGTGCGTACTTTGCGGTGAAGTATGCCTGATCTTACCTCGAAGATTTTAGCCACGTCATCATCGATTTGCTCTTGGTCCAGGTCGGCAATTACATTCTTAATCCCCTCATCTCGCTGCTGCTCTGGAAGCAGCCAGTTGTTGGAGAGTTCAGTATCGTTCATTCGCTTCTGTTCTACCCTATTAAATTGTTGTCGAAAAAAGAAATCGGCATGTGCCATTTGCTTACCAGGCCTATGTTTTACGTCAAAATCGAATGACTGCAAATAAATCCACCACCGGTGAACTCTAGGCGTTTAGACGATTTTGGTACGTGACAATTTTAGCGAATTACAGTCTGTCATCAGAACGTATATTTCCGAGGTACTGTCTGAAATGCCTTACCGCGTTGACGACGGCGAGTGTCTCCAGCTCGTAGGAGTAATATCTTGACCCTGCCGGTGTGGTGCGTTTGCTAAAATAGGCCATTGGATGTTGCTTACCCTCCGCAATCTGGAACAGTATCGCACCGTATTCCTCAGTACTGGTGTCTGTGTGAAGCTCAGCTGGGTACTGTGGGTTAAAAATCAGCGTTTCCACTTGCTCCTTCTCGGTTCTCCTACTGGTAGGAGCACGAGGACCAATATGTCCTTATGCTCCTATCGTGACCTTTTATGCAATTAGTACACTTAAGTACAGAATTTAATAAAAAAAATATAAAATCGTCTTAGTATTTCCAAAAAATTACCTACTGTAATTTTACCATGTAGAAGCGACATTTGGGTATTCATTATTAAATTATCAGTTACGAGATCCTCTCGACGCCGTTTTATCCCCTCCGGACGACTTTGTCATTTTCTTAAACTTGATACTTTTCTAACTTGTCTCATTTTTAACTCGGCTCTTTCTTAGTTGGTCTCTTTTGCATAGTTGACACTTTCCCAACTCGTCTCACGTTTAACTCGGCTCTTTCTTAATTGGTCTCTTTTGCAAAGTTGACACTTTCCCAACTCGTCTCACGTTTAACTCGGCTCTTTCTTAGTTGGTCTCTTTTGCAAAGTTGACACTTTCATAACTCGTCTCATTTTTAATTCGGTTCTTTCTCAGACGGGCTTCGGCTGATAACGTACAACACGCTAAATGCTAACTGCACGCATAATGTGCAAACAGTCAAATGTACATACACAAAATCTACATCATGACAAATGTACAGTACGCGAAATGTACAGTACGCAGAATTTACTTACGCTGAAAGCACATAACGCAAAATGTGTAAAAACAGAAATACGCATTTCACGAATTGTTCAATTCAAAATGCATAATTCGCAAAATGTTACAAAAGCAAAGTGGTCATACGCCAAACGTACATAACGTAAAATGTACAAATAGTTATGTATGTGACTGGTGCATAATGAGAGGCATTATACACGAGTGTGGTTTTATGAAACGAGCCGTAATAAGATCACACGAGTGTTTTAATGCCTAATTATGCGTACAGTCGCATACATAACTTTATCTACATACATATCATAAGTTTTCTACAATATGTGAGAAACCTGTATCCGTCGTTACCCTGCATCTTAATGTACCAGCATCTTAATGTTCACATTAAAGTGCAGGTCACTTATACTGTAAAGTGAACATTAAGATTCAACTACAGCGATAACCGATACTTTATTGACATGTTATACTTTAATGTTAACATTACAGTGCAACCACAGATACAGGTAACATAATGTAGGGCATTTGCTTATCGCTTCTGAACATATTATATTGAAATTATGATATGGATGTAGATAAATGTATATATATATCATCTGATAGTCTTATCGAACTAGGTTTAGTCTTGGGCTCTTAGAAAGTTATACTTAATACTAAAGAACTTGTTTTTCTTCTTTCCCTTTTTGTGATAGTATATGATAGTATATTACAAATGAAGCAGAAGCATGTGCCCGTAGTTTAATTTGTTATGGTAAAGCTACATACCTATACGTAACTCGCTCGTCCGCAATCGTCGCGTGGAGGGTGGCCGTCTAGGTACAACATACTGGCTACTTGTGCGATTCGATTAAAACCTACTTGAATAATAATCTCAAGATTAATATGTCGACTGTTTCTTTGAAGTTGACATTGTCATTGTCATTGTAATTCGTATTCAAATGGTGATTTCTATAATTATTGTTCGTGAATAATTATGGTGAGAAACTAAAATAAAATCAGATTGTTTTGGTAAAATGTCTAACTTTATCTTTATTAAAACGCAAAGGGATAGAGATTTGCTACTTTACAATAATTACACATATACCTACTCTAATAAAAGAAAATTTGAATGGATCGTCCAGATGGAGATGCACAGAACGCCAAGATTGTACGGATTGTACCGCCTGTTACCATAAACCAAACGAAAACCAATATTTTAAAGGCGTCGGTATAATACATACCTGTAACCCAGACCACAAGATTATTGTTGATGTGAAAAACTTTGTCAATAATTTAAAGAATGAGGTTTGTTACAACTTAGGATCGATACAAGAAATATATGAGCAAGAAGTTGAAAAGTTGAAAAGAATTGGTCAAGAGTTTATCCATTTAATACCAACATTTGTTTCGCTTAAAAGCACACTGTATCGAGCCCGGAAGATTTTTTTTGAACACAAATAAGTTGATTTACAAAAACTTTATCAGAAGCTAAGTTGCCAAAAGAGATGACCCAAGAATACTTTGTCATAGAAGACGGAGACTCAGATAAAATTTTGATATTTTGATCATTGTTAACAAAACAACTAATAGAATCTAACAAATATCATTCGTATTACGGCGATGGAACGTTTCGTGCATGCCCTAAGCCTTTCTACCAACTGTATACATTACACCTAGATTTATTCTCTTCTGACAAGTCTGTAAATGTGATTCCTGCTATTTTTGCATTTTTGCCGAATAAAACGGAAAAGACTTACAAACGTCTATTTACCTTGCTCAAGACTCAACTAAATCTTTACGTCAGATTGTTCAAGTGTGACTATGAACTTGGTCAAATAAATTCGGTTAGAGCTGTTTATCCAGAGGCTAAAGTAACAGGCTGCTTCTTAATCTAATCTTAATTTATTAAGCTGCTCTGAAGACATCCACAGAACAACAAATTCAGCTGAGGGCTACCATAGAAGACTCAATACCAAATTCTCTGGAAAACCTATTTTTTTTATATTTACAGCATCTTCAAGAAGGAAGTAAAACACTTCGACAATAAAATTATGCGGAGCCTCTATCACCATTTCCCAAAAAACAGGAAATCAAAGGACATAATTTTTGATAGGAAGTATAAAAAACATTTGTCCCAATTAAATAATAAAATGATCACTCCATTGGCTTTTTTAAGAAAAATATTTTTTTTCTAGCTTACCTTAGGTTAAGTGAAGGTTAAAGTGAGAGTGTCGCTAGTATTGATTATAGTATTATGTTTATGTTAAAGAATTTTTTTTTTGTAACCGTAAGCAGAAAAATAAAATGGTTTACATTGAAATATATTTGTTTTAATAGCTCTTGGGTTCAAGAGGTCAAATTACTCATATATAATAATATTTACTTGTAGTAACAGTTATTATCAGGGATCGAAAATTCGACACGACACAACGATACCATACGATATGATATACTTTACGATATTTATCTAAATTTGGCAAAAACCCGGCAAAAGCCCTCTTCACCCGTGGTACGGTTGGCTATGTCCGGTTGATCAAAATACTCAGTAAAATAGGAGGTAGGTTTAGGTTATGTTAGTTCTTCAGCCGGCCAAAACCGGCAGAAATAGGAGCGACAGGGGAGCTCCGTCGACTCTGTTAAATTTGATTTTGAAATATAAATTTTGCCCCACCGGACATAGCCAACCGTACCACGGGTGAAGAGGGGAATATTAGCTATGCTGCTGTCATTGTCTTACGTTTGGCAGGTAAGAAAAGGTGAGCAATACAAAGTATCGAGAAATACTTAAATTACTTAATCAATTCACACCGCGGCTACGACATGTATACATTTTACATCTGTATGACAACTTTTGCCGGGTGATGACCTAAATTTTTGCTTTATCGTGATTTCTGTGGCTAAAGGGTCACGTTTGTATGACCGTCCCGCCTTTATTTAAATACACAATTTAACAGAAAAACTTGCCAGTTAATATCAGTATTTTATATTCAGGTTACAACTTTACGTTGATTTGCTGCTAATACTTCGTTAGTTGAATGAATCGCAGGTAAATTATATTCAATACTTCCGCATGGAAAATGACTTCAAATATAATAAGCGTAGGGTAGCGTATATTTTATAAGCGTAGGGGTTCTAAACGAGCAACATTTTCACGGCAATGTGTGGCCGGCAATTAGGTATACGCATCTTGCTCTAACATACTAAGGGCCGTATTAATAAACTCATCTTGACTGTGAGGCCCGTCACAAGATACGTCAAAGTAAACGCCAAACCACAGAACACTGTCATTTTTGACGCATCTCGAGACGAGCACTAGAGTTGAGATCAATTTATTAATACGGGCCTAAGTAACAGTAAGATAGCACAAGTTACCGGCTACAAATTACAATCAAACATGCCCCGTTTAAAAGTCCCATTATATTAATACTTAAATATGCTTTGTGGAGGCCTCGTTAAAAAATTTAGGAATCCCGGGAATTTAATTAGAGAAATTAAATTGGGTCCGTCTCCATACAGTTCAAGCCAAATTTCCGGTCCCTGGTTATAACCCTTACGTCGAAACGCTTTAAGATTATATGTAAACTCATTCATTATTGTCGAGTTCATAAATATGTATACACTTTAGTACCTTGTCTATTTAATGTCTGTTTAAACTGCCATACATGAATTGTCACAACGATTAAAGTGACAAGGTACTAAAGTGTACACATACAAGTCGACTGTACGCATTCAGTCCAGTTAATCTTGAAAAAAATATGAATACAGGTGTCCCGTAACCACTTCCTTAGAGTTTATGAAAAAAAACAATTTAGGAAAGTGTCAAGTTAAGAAAGAGACCAACTAAAAAAGAGCCGAGTTAAAAATGAGACAAGTTAGAAAAGTATCAAGTTTAAGAAAATGACAAAGTCGTCCGGAGGGGTTTTATCGGAATACCTTTGTCGGCTGTAGCTTTTCGAAGAACGTTCAGCACACGTAGCAAAGTAACATTTCTTTGGATTTCTTTGTTCAGGGCCGAGTTCCAGCTTTCGGCTACGTTGTTGGTTCTATAAAGTTTCAAGAAGTTTTCTTCCTAGCTTTGTACTTACAGAATACGATAATTCTTGAATCATTTGCTATGTAATCTCCTAAAAGAAAATCGTTGAATTTTCCTGGGACAGACAGATTTTCTAATTCCTTAAACATTATCTTATCCGCTCCAATAGCATTATACGCCTACAATTATATAAACTTGTTTTAATGCTTTTGAGTCCCGGTACTTTTTCGACGAAGTTGACTCCGCGGTCTCGAAAAGGAGCAGTCATGTTTTTGTGTATTTTTGGAATTGGCATATCTGACTGTTCAGCCTCTACTTTTGCTGCGTATATGCCAGCATCAATTTCATTCTTCAAATGATTGGCTTCACGTACATGGTTAACAGTTTTGAGTATTTGATCATTCTGGAAAATAATTAAGAACCACCTTGTACAGTAAAAGTTGTGTCGGTATCCTTGGTGCTAACGAGCGATGGGTGATGTCTGATGTCGTATTACTTACCTTCATAGTAACCGATCCTGAACACTTTTTACAGGATTTTCGTTTAGACTGGCTACATTACCAAATTTCACTGCCATTGGAATATATTTTTTGTTTATAGAACTGATACCCTGAATGTTACAGAACTGTTCCACCTTTTCTTTTTATTAATATAGGTTTTTCCTCAGTATCACACATTATTCTGCATAAACGAAATTCAACTCGGTCACAAACTCTTGAAATATCACAGACATGTGAGTGACATGAAAAGTATTCATTTGTTTCATTGCCAGTGATAAAATGTAACGCAGTTATAATAGGTATCTCTCGAATGAGGCCGATAACAAGATGCATTAGTACCTACGATTACTACAATATACCCATGTACAATGTTTATATCCCCGTTTCCTCGTAATGATATTAGTAATTAATAAGTGACAATATTCGTTGTACATGACTGTCCATTAGCAGGAACACAAGGATATGCTAATCCTTATGGTCCTACCGGTACGAGCATCAGGACATATTGTTCCTCGTGCTCTACCAGTAGGAGAACCGAGTAGGAGCAAGTGGAAACGCTGTTGAAAATCATGAGCACTGGTTCATTGGTCAGGATATCTATAACCTTTTGACGTACTTCCTCACATTTGGATGTCCACTCAGACGGACACTTGCCTGAGGCGAGTTTATAGATCGGACCCATGATGCGAGAAAAATTTGGCACGAATTGACGAAGGTATGAGGATAAACCTACAAATTGCCTCACCTGAGTAATTGACTGGGGAGTTGGCAATGACAATAGAGCTACTATCTTATGCTTATTGGGCTTGACCTTACCTCCTTCTACCTCATACCTAAGAATTCCACTCGGGTCTTAAGAAAATAACATTTTTTAAGGTTCAGTGAAAATCCTGCTTTTGTAAGCTTATCAAGTACAACCTGCAGTCTCTCTATTCCCTGGGAGATTGTATCCGAAACGATCAGAATATCATCGACATAAACTATCACGTACTGGTTAGCAAGGTCGCCAAGGGCATTCATGATCGCACGCTGGAAAACAGATTGCGTTACGCAGGCCAAAAATTCATACTGCCCTATCAGGTGTGATTAAAGCAGTGCGCTCAATCGACTCTGCTTGGACTGGAATTAAATAGAAGCCACTTGCGCAATCCAGTTTCGTCAAAAAATTTGCACCATGGAGTCGTGAAATTTGGTCAGAAATCAAAGGAATGGGATAACGATCTGGCACGGTATTCAAATTAAATTCAAATGCAGTCAGATCCGTCCTGTTTTTTAACTAAAAGGGCAGGACTAGTGAAAGGTGAATTACTAGGCCTAATTATTTTCGCTTGTAGCAACTCGTTAACTAGATAACCTATAGGGACGTCTTTGTACCGTCAACCTTCCTAATCAATAACTGTAAGGGAGCTTGCTGATGGGTTGGACGCCGGCGGCAATGATAAATAAGGTTGAGTTACAAAATACGTGATATAATCTGTTAGTGACTAATTACAAGTCTTTTGAAAAGAACAAACAGAAATTGATTGAGTGAACTAGTTGGCGGAAAATGGCGGAATGGCCGGCGCCGGCGGATCGACGCTGGATTTAGTGTCCCGGAGCGGGGCACTCCCTCGCTATGGTTGGTCGCGTAGCCGATGAAGCGCGCCCATTGGACGCGCGGCCGCGCGTCCGTGATGCAGCTGCGCCCATTGGTTACCCGCAGTGGCAGGATGCGGCGCCCATTGGTCGCCTGCAGTGGCGCGACGTGAGGCCGTCGATGGTAAATAATAATAATAATAATAATAAAATCTGTTTATTTCAATTTTGTTAATTTTACAATATTTTTTACTTAGCTAAAATCTTTAATTATTTAAGTTTATTTGGCTAAGTTAGTGAGGACACTATTTCTTCGACATAAGAAATCGCTTAACAATGTTTTTGGTGGACCCTGGTTTAGCCTCTATGCGTTCTATTACTTGTTTAGGGAAATTATTTAAAATATGAGGTAGGTAGTTAGACCAGATTCTAGAGCCGTATAGGTTATTATTTCTCGGAGTGATAAATAGTTTTTCTTTTTCTAGACTTCGCAATTTATCAGATCTTCTATATTTAACTAATTCCCCCATTACATCTCTATATTCCAGTATCATAGCTAGCTTCACTTTATCAAACACACCGCCGCCGCCGCCGCCGCGTGGCGCCGCTCGCGGCTGAATGCCGTGACAGCGGCGTGAACAGCGCGATGTGAAGCCATCCATGGTGGCGCCGCACCGCGGCAGAATGCCGCGACAGCGGCGTTAACAGGCTGGCCCCGTTGGACCAGAAGCGTCCTGAGGCTCTACTTTGAAATCCGTAATTCGAACTTCGTCTATTGCTACCCCTTTTGCTCTCGACGCATCACTAATTCGCGAGAAAGTGACGGGGCGATCCGAAGTTCGAATTACTGATTTCAAAGTAGAGCCTCAGGTCCAACATTGTTGGTAGTGGACAGAGCCGATTGTAGGCCCGTCTTAAGGTACCCGTAGAGGTAGCGACGTCTGCAACTCGACTGACACCGTCGCTGCCCGGGTAGACAACCGTGACCCGTCCTAGCAGCCATCGGTTAGGGGGTAGACGATCGTCCTTGACGACTACCATCGATTCTGTTTCGAGTCTGCAGCTCTGAAACGTACTCATTATTATAACGTTTCCAAAAATGAGTCTTTAGTGCTTCTATTCTTTTGTAACTGGATAGCGTATGCAGTGGAGAGTCTTGAACCTGGGGAGCAGGTAGCATCGTGAGAGAACGTCCAATTAAAAAGTGCGCCGGACTGAGGGCAATTAAATCTGATGGGTCGGATGAGATTGGAGTAAGAGGTCTCGAGTTTAGAATTGCTTCGATCTGTATCAAAACAGTACTCATTTCTTCATAGTCATGAGACATGGACAAAACTCTTTTTAAATGATATTTAACTTGTTTTATTGAGCCCTCTGCCAAGCCGTTAAAGTGTGGGCTATACGCTGGGCTAAATTTGAAAGTTACTCCCTTTTCAGCTGCATAAGAAATTATTTCCTAACTCATTACATGCCCCCACGTAATTTGATCCGTTGTCGGAATAAATGGTGGCAGGCCTGCCTCTGCGAGCTATAAATCGATTTAATGCGGCCATGTAACCTGCTGATGACAAGTCGGTGACGAGCTCCACGTCTACAGCTCTTACAGCCAAACAAACAAACACCGCTATATATGCCTTTTTTAGTTGAGAACCACGACCTTTTCTGCTCGCTATGAGTATTGGTCCTCCATAATCAATGGCAGTGTTTGCAAATGGATACTCTGCCTGTAGTCGTTGTATAGGTAGATTAGCCATAATTGGTTGATAGGTTTTACCGGAAAACCTCAGACAAGTTATGCACTTATGTGTGATTTTTCTACACAGGTTACGACCGTTAATAATCCAATAACATTGACGTAGTGTAGACAGTAGTAGTAGACAGTAGTAACAATAACTCTCCAGTGGTCACGCGAGTGGTTGGAAAACCATTAATTAAATAATCAGAATATTGTTTTAAAATATCCACAAGCTCGCATAATTTATCAGCTGGGATATAGGTTTCAATACAATCGTAATTATCCGCAGGCACACACAAGTCCGTTGCATTACACGCATTAAAAATCCTATCTCTCGTTAAGTTGAAATTATTAGCGGCCTATTAAGATGTCACTGACATATATAAGCATCCGGCAAGACGTGAAATAAAATCTCGGTTGAAAAGTTTTTAAGTTCTATCTGACATAAAATTTGCAAAGTACCTTTTTATTGCCAATACCTACCTATTAATGAAATTAAATTGTTAGTTCGTTTGCCTCTAAATTTACTCGAAACACTTTCTGTCATCATCGAACACTCTGCTCCTGAGTCAAAGTGAAATTTTAAACACTCACCAAAGTGATTTAACGTTCCGGTTGGGGGCTCGACCTCGCAAAGGTTGACACGCTTCTCCACCGGGGCAGCTGCGTTGGCTACTTCGGCTGTGCAGCAGCTGGCGAGCTGGCTGGCTGGCTTGGGCCCCGCACTTGTAGCAGATCACCGAACTGCCGCTTGTTTGTTGGCGCTTAACAGAACTTGTTGCAGCTGGTGCACAATTTGCTTTCTTCGCCTCATATTTCATTGTACGACAATCCGCTTGCTTGTGCCCGCGTGTTTGCCGCAGGCATGACACTTGATCTGCGATAATGGGGAAAACTTCATTCTTTTCTCGTTCGTTTCATTTATCCGGGCATCAACAGGCGCCTTCCGCTACAAGTAGGCGAAAGCTTGAAGTTCTTTTTGTAGCTCATGAGTCATGACGCGTCGTTAGTTTCGTCTTAAAAGCAAGTCGTTGTAGACGAGTATCAATTTGTGCCAAATGAGCAGCAACTGTCGACACTGCTATTTGCTCAATACTCGTATTTTTCCACCGGCTAAGTAATGAAGTAACAAGACGACTAGCGTGTAGGCCGCATAAGTCTCGTTTTCTTTTGGTTTATCGCTACTCAGATTAATGAGGGTATCCGCAAATGTCTCAACACTCGCAAATCTACCCGTAAATAATTCCTTAAATTCAGCCCATGTCATACCTGAAAGCCAATTTGAGGTGTGACGTTATCTGTGACAGCCAGTTTGAGGCGGAGCCTTTTAACGCCTTGCTGATTATAATAACAAGTTGGACACCAACTAACCATATCCTTCCAAACGCAGGACTGCTGTTGCACACCATGATCTTGCATAGTAATCTTGCTCATCGGGATTGAACACTGGCAAAAGACTTTGTTATTTGCACTCGGCGTCTTTAATGCCTCTATCAGTTCGCGCATTTTGTTGGTGTTGGTTTTCTAAAAGTAAACGCCACTGAGTTTCACTTGCGTTGCGAACTTCATTTGCACGATTCGATCCCACTTCTGATGTGCCATGCTGATCCGCATCTGTGAGCCATCGGACATCGCATGGGCAGCTGGGTATCGTGCAAAGTAAACTCGTAGGTGATTGAATCACGATTTATTAAATTAGGTAAGTAGAGACAAAAATAAGTCAGCCTAGGCGAGACGTGGTACAGTTCCGTGACAGCGTCCTCTCTGCTGGTGGCTCAATCGAAAGTGAGTTCACATGAAGCAGCTGATTACGTCACGACTCTGTCAAAGCGCGCGAATCGTCAAGGCCGCCAGGTGGCGCGCTTGCGTCTCGTTTAAAATATTATAACACTAAAAAATCTAAAATTTGAGATTTTGTTTAATGTTGCTCTCCTGTAAATAAAGGCATGTGGCGTATAGCACAAACTTTTTCCATCCGACGATTAAGTAGGTACCTAACAAAAAATATCCACACCACGTTTTTTTTCTCTTGTAGACTTCATAGTATAATTAAATCCATTGATGGATCCCTGCGTATTAAAAAGTGTAACCGTCAAATGGACTTTTTGTACATTCGACCCCATTAATAGATCCTATCAATGGATCGTAGTGGACGGAGGGGGTAATGATTGCCCTGATAATCGTATACGAGTAATTATAATCTATCTACTTACCTACTTGTTAACTAGGTATAAAAAAAAGTTGTTCAATATTGGGTCATACCTAATGTACGGTGTAAATAAATAGCAAAATAATTCTTATACAAAAGGAACGTGAAAGTTATAATTCTTAATTTACTAATACTATCGCGATTTAGGTGGTGGATCATTTTCCAGGCGCAATATATATTTTTTCTCAAACATGCTCGGAAATGTATGCGTTAATGGCACGAAATGAAGACATGAAGTTTCTTGTTTATGGCTCCCTACATTACTTCTTGGCCTAGGCCAAGAAGTAATGTATGAAATTCCTAAGAAAAAATATTATTGGCCGCTGCTCTAACTTTTTAAATTTGCTTACAAACATTAAACTGACAAAGGACAAATTACATTCTGCCAACCACCACTAGATTCTATAACCATATTTTGCGACATAAAAAAAAAACAAAATCTATGGTAGGTACTAATATTTATGTGCAGTTTTGAGGTGGCCGTCGTAAGATTGCAATCTTGAGATTGCCAACGAAAGGTTGCAGTCTTAAGATTGCCATCGTAAGATTACACAGTCTTGAGTTTACAATCGTAAAATTGAAGTCTTGAGATTGCCATCGTAAGATTGCAATCTTGAGATTTCCATCGTAAGATTGCACAGTCTTGAGATCGCCATCGTAAGATTGCACAGTCTTGAGATTGCCATCGTAAGATTGCAGAGTCTTGAGACTGCCATCGTAAGATTGCAGTCTTCAGACTGCCATCGTAAGATTGCAGTCTTCAGACTGCCATCGTAAGATTGCAGTTTTGAGATTGCCATCGTAAGATTACAGTCTTGAGATTGCCATTGTAAGATTGTAGTCTTGAGAGTGCCATCATATATTGCAGTCGTAAGATTGCAGTCTCGAGATTGCCCTCGTAAGCTTGCAGTAATGTACTATTAATATTTCCTCACATTGCTTGAGAAAAGTACTATACAATCCTCGGCCGGAACAGGGATTGAATACTCGTTCTATCCGGCCTCGTCAACAACGACTCGGCCGTCTACCCCAAACTCGTCCTTAAATCCCTGACTTCCACTTTGTTGATCCAAACTAATATTTTTGAAAACAATATATGTAATAGAATATTAAATTGTGTATAATTATATCAAAATATGGCAGGTGTCGCTAACTTGCAACTAAAAAAAAAAAAACTAATACAGACAAAAATGTTGACTTCAAAAGAAGCTAGGACTTTTTTTTTAATATAAATGTATCTTAAATACATGTATAAAATATTCGAAGGACGTGTCAATCGATAAAGTAGTTTGGCCAGGGTCGGGTCCCGTTGGCCTTACTTGCATTTAGCCTTAGCGAGCAAAACGGCTCAGTAGTACACTGACCAAATATGCAAAATGACTTGGTTATATAATTCCATGGTTACGAAATTGTCTTAGTTTCATGAAGACTTACTTAGCAAAACGTCTAGGTCGTGAAATGCGCCAGTAAGCAGAATGACTCAATTGTGTTAGGTCTTGATTGTATTATCTTGATATGTGAAGATTATCGAGACCATTTGCCTATTAGAACATTATGACATTAAGTCGTTTTACAGCCAAGTCATTCCGTCTATACTATGCCTTATAGCAATGAGGGCGTTTTACAGACCAAGGCATTTTGCTACCCGGACAAAATACAACTAAGGTGCTCTGCTCGCCAAGGTTAAATGCAAGTAAGGCCAACGGGACCCGACCCAAAAACTGATTTTTTTTTTTATATTTCGCTAATCGTAAGTATTTAAGGCTTAATATTCAGTAAAATTATATTTGACAATGAGGCAAATAAACGTGCATATTCAGTTTTCATATTCAGCCAGGGGCGATTTTACTATAGCAGACCGGCCAGACCCTTTCATTACATACCTACCCGGTGTTTATTTTTTTAAACCATATTTAGACTATAATAACGAACTTCAAACATCTAAACAAACATACAATCTTACTAACTGACTAAACTTTTTAAATGACATATTATTATGCTAAAAAGGTAAACCTTTATAATACGCTGTAAACGCTTATTGAAAAGTATATCAAGTAGTTTGTCATTTTTTTTAAAGAATTTCCGTTAATAAACAAAATAAATTGCCAAAATACCTAACATAAACACGTAATAAATGTTAAAATTTTAACTATATTTTATTCAAATTGAATTTACTACGTTTAAATTTGTGATTCTATTTAATGCTTCATATTTTAGTTTTGTGCTAAATCGGGGTCGGTTTCAAAACGACCAGATCTACAGAAGGGTTACATTACCTCCAAAACGACCGCTTCCGCAGAAGGTCTTCACAGTAAATGTTTATGCCCATGTGTAACTTCTTGAGAAACCTCACCAGACAAATGATCATTATTTATCACAGGTAACTTAAAAGAAAAATGTTGCCGTAGTCGTTAAATGATGGAAAGTGATTCAGGAGGTTGAACCATTTTCTTCAATGCACTTTAACTTGTTTTAACTTTGCTTTTACGGCACTCTATCCGGTGTTCGAATATCTCAGAATGACTTGGTGCATAGTAAAAAGACTACATTAAAAAACGACCACTTCTGCAGAAGGTCCACATCTCAGAATGACTTGGTAGCAAAACGATTACAATGAAAAACGACCACTTCCACAGAAGGACCACATCTCAGAATGACTTGGTAGCATAGCAAAACGACTACATTAAAAAACGAACACTTCTGTAGAAGGTCCACATCTCAGAATGACTTGGTAGCAAAACGACTACAATGAAAATCGACCACTTCTGCAGAAGGTCCACATCTCAGAATGACTTGGTAGCAAAACACCTACAATGAAAATCGACCACTTTTGCAGAAGATCTACATCTCAGAATGACTTGGTAGCAAAACGACTACAATGAAAAACGACCACTTCTGCAGAAGGTCCCCATCTCAGAATGCCTTGGTAGCAAAACGACTACATTGAAAAAAAATTACCTCATCGTTAAATGTTAAAACGTCAAGGTAGTAGTCTTGAAAGTAGGTACAGTTTGAAACAGAAGAAAATAAAAATGAAATGTTTTATAAAACAGAAAAACCGCCGCAAAATATAACTGTTCTTCAACAGGTACTTAATAGGTCAGTCAAACTAAAGTCGGCATCATTCAATATTTTTAATCAATTGCCGACTTCAGTTTCCTCATCGTATGTGAAGGCGGTTTTAGTTTTTTGAAAACATTAAATATACCTACATCTATATCTACATATCAAAAACCGGGCAAGAGTAAGTCGGGCCATACTCAGTGTAGCCGTAGGGTTTCAAAGCCGTTACCAAAAACACAAAAATCTTACTCAAAAAACCACATGTCAAACAATTTTACAGCTTTGTAGTACCAAGAGTCTCTAAGTTTTACCGCGGACAAATGGACAGAGGGACATGGCGAAATTATAAGGGTTTCTTGTTGACTACGGAACCCTAAAAATGTTAGGTATAAAATTAGCTTTTACTTCTACGAAATAGATGTTTCGTTTGTAGACTACGGAATCCTTCACTAACCAACGCCCGACATCCTCTTGACAGATTTTAAATAAATTGTCTTGGAATAACTATTAAAGCTCATTAGGTAGGGTATCAACGTAAACCGCTTTAAACCGCGATTCCAAACATAATTTAAACTTTATTATAATTATTATTCAAATCGGGTAGAAAATAATTAAACGAAAATATCAAGAGGCGTTTCATAAGCTTGTTCTTTGTTAAACTTGTAATTAGGAATGTTCGTCCGCAGCAGGTAGGAATAGCCGTCGGTCAATAACTCTTTATAAGGCGCTCCCCTTGGCCACAAGCATAATCGGGTCGTAGCTATGGCAACGTGTACCAAAACACCTGCTGTTGCATGTTTTTTCATAAGAGGGCCTCTTTTCGACATGGGTCGTTGATCTAAGATATTAAACCAATACCGCATGTCCGCGGTGGGCCAAAAGAGGTAGCCGGGTTCTCAGCTATACCTACCTCATCTGGGTCTGGTTCTAGTATTCGAACACCGGATAGAGTGCCGTAAAAGCAAAGTTAAAACAAGTTAAAGTGCATTGAAGAAAATGGTTCAACCTCCTGAATCACTTTCCATCATTTAACGACTACGGCAACATTTTTCTTTTAAGTTACCTGTGATAAATAATGATCATTTGTCTGGTGAGGGTTCTCAAGAAGTTCAACACATGGGCATAAACATTTACTGTGAAAACGCACGATTGGAATAACAAGTAGTTATGTTGCTCGTACTGATTGCTTACCAAAATTTGATTAATTGTGGTGTGGGTCGCTCAATGCAGCTCAAATATTCAATTTGCTGAACAAAATAATTTAGAGCAGTTCAGTATATCATTAATTGCAGACAGATTTATAAATGTTTGCTAACCATAAGTTGCTTACCAACTACCGTGAAACCGTCCAATTTTGCCCTTGATAGATTTTTTGCCCGCTGAGTCAAAAATAAGCTAACATTTGAATTAAAAAAAAATACAGTATTTTGGTAACTTTTGATTGTATTAGAAGAAAACCGGTTATACTTATGGCAAAACTACGAATTGCTTTTGGTTCCAACTTCATTCAATTGACTGTCACAGCTTGTCAAAGTGGAAGCGTGTTTGTTGCGGGCGAAATGTGTCTACAGTGTTTTTAAAATATTGGAAAATGACGAAGACAAAGGTGAGTGTTTGTTTTTGTATAATATAAACAAAAGTTATCAGAACATTTACTCATTGCTTTTTATGCAGTGAGTAGCTTAAATCGTGAATTAAGATGGCGGGCAATTTAAACCGCAAGTGTAGCATCTCGTATCTGTCAATTTTGCCCGCTCTTAAATATGTACTAGGGTTGTCACTTTTTCATTTCTCACTTGCTTTAATTTGGGTTAAATTATATATTTGGGTCTGATATTTTTATAGCTGCAAAAGAAAGGCTGATTTTTGTTACCAATGACTAGATAAAAGTTTTGTAATTGAACTTATAAGTACCTACTGCATTAAAAAAATTGTACCACTAAAATGATTTATTAATTTTCAAACATTATCAAACAGGTTTTGACAACCCTAACACTTACGAGTTAGTTGTATGAAAACAGTTGTAAATTAGCGGGTAAATTTGCCCACCTCTTTCTAGACGAATTTCTTATTAGTTGCTTATTGGTTTTAATGTTTTTGGGCCGATTTTACCCAAAACTCTTTGTGGTCCTTATACATGAATGCTCTAAGAGCTATAGTTTGGTAAATAATGGGCTTGGGCAAATATGGACGAAAGTGAAGGTAATTTGGCCCGCCATGAAAATATCAAATTTCTTGAAATTCTTTAAAAATAAGGACTATTTCTTTATTGTAACACAATGCTATGATTAGTTAGACTATATTTACACATAAAAAAGTATATGAAACCTTACATTTATTTTAGAAAAACTAAGAATATTTAAAAAAAGCGGGCAAAATTGGACGGTTTCACGGTAGCTATTTTAGCTGACCAAATACATATTTCTGTTCACCAAAATAAGAATATTTTGCTGATCGATCACTCCGAATTTTGTCCTTCAGAGAGACGCCGAACAAGAGTTGTAGCCCGATTTTTATTTATTGCCAGCCAAATCTTTGTATGCTGCCCAAATGAGTTAATTGCTTATTTTTTTTGGCGAATCAATTTTAATAACGGCTGACCATTTATTTACTTCCCCTAATAAACGTTGAGTAACGGTGGTATAGCAATATAATGTTTTGTCCTTATCTGTCAAATTCAAATGTCACAATGACAGATAAGGACAAAACATTGCAAGCTATACCACCGTTACTCAACGTTTATTAGTAAGGGGGAAAGTGTATTGGTTCGGGTAACATTTTAACTTGAAGTTTTTAATAACCTCGAAAAAACCCTTTCGGGGCAGTGGTCCAACTGCTTTGTCCAAGTCCAACTGACAAATCATTTCTATTTGAATATCAAATTAACAAGCTCGACGGAGCTCCGCTATCGCGGAGCTCCTACTTCTGAGTGGTTTGGCCCTCCGGGCAGCTGCAGAACTGACATAAACTAAATCTACCTCATATTTATGATACTAAGTAATTTTAGTCAGTTGGACAGAACAGTTGGACCACTGCCCCGTCACAGTTGTAATTTTTTACGGGACAGTCTATCCCCCTTACTAATAAACGTTGAGTAACGGTGGTATAGCTATACAATGTTTTGTCCTTATCTGTCAAATTCAAACGTCACAATGACAGAAAAGGACAAAACATTGTATAGCTATGCCACCGTTACTCAATGTTTATTAGTAAGGGGGTAGGAGTTCAGCTTTTTGCCAGTCAACGTTTTCAAGCAGAGACAAAAATTTGCTGTTATCTTATTCGGTTACAAATATTGGAGCACACTGTTGCGCTAACGCGCCGACGCTTGACATTATACTAACTCGATGGTCCGCCAATACAGTTCCGAGAGCGGCAGTGTGCACATCTCTCACACTGGAACGCAATCTTGCATAGATGTGATCCAAACACGACTTGTGTAGTTGTTTTTTACTGAATTCAAGTCGTGTATAGTCCGACATGCCGCACACTAACCGCTCTTGCAAAGCATTTCATGATATTTATGACAATTATGACTAACAGCACAATCCGATTTGAGATCGATGTTCATATCACCGAGCAAGAATAAGTCGTCTATATTACCTACATATTTAATAACGCAGTGTAACTCATATATAAAGTGGTGTTTACATAGATTAGGAGGTCTATAAACTGCACACAGACTGGTGGAATAGTTTACGGACGTGGTGATTTTTCCTACTATGCATTCAAAGTGTTGTGTTTTAACTTTTTTAACATTAAATTTATGCGTGCTTTTTACGTATACAATAATACCGCTTCCCTTTCGATCAACACTCAGTTCTGTGTGCATTTCATACCCCACCAAATTATACAAACAGCTGATAGAATCAGAAATATTTACCTCTGTGACAATAATTGCGTCTTTCGTTTTATCAGTTGACCCAATGCATTGTTCTAGTGCAGAGAAATTCTTGATTAGTGACCTTATATATTAACATGCATACATTAATAGTAGATTGTTCAACAAGGGACTAAAACAAGCCATAATGACACGAGATGTTTAGCCACGCGAGCGAGCCAGCGAGCGAGAGTGGCTATAGTTCGAGTGTCATTATGGTTGTTTAGTCTCGCGTTAAACACTCTACTTTTCACTTTGAATGCGAGGAAAAAAAACAACGTTCAGTGCCGGATTAGCCACGTACCTAGCAAGAGTAGCAAATGCTACGAGCCCCGCGCATCCACGTCTAACCTCTAAAATGCTAGTACTTACATCAGTATGCGTATGCGTGTACTCATATGCATCAGGGTTGACGATAAGATGAATAATCCAGTCGATATTCTCCACCAGAATAACCTAAAACAAACACCCACGCAAAATAGGTGCATATCTAAGTCGCTCAGTTGCGGAAAAAAGACCGCCACCACTTGTAACCTAAAACAAACCCAGGGGTCTCTTTATAGAATTTGCTACGGACCCCGACGGGCTTGCTCAATCCAGCACTGACGAAGTTCTATACATATTTACAATATTGATTATAAGAAAGTTTCTTACAAATTTGTTCCGCGATTTTTTTTTTTTTTGTTAAGTGCCGCTTTAATTGCTTGCATATTTAGCCAACAGGTTCAAACTTGAAAACTATTTTAAAACTAATTGGACCAAGCATAATTAAATGAATTCATCCTTAATATAATTAAATATATTCATATTCGTAATCATTAATCGTGTTTCACGAAATTAAATCATTTTATTTGTATTTTTTCACAGTTGTCATTTTGAGGTTATTTCCACGCGCTAAAAATTGTCTATACCTACCACAGAATAAAAAGTAGAGGCATAGAAACCGTACTAAATAGGCAGAAAATACATTATGGTTGACTTCCTTTTACTTATGGTTTTCATAGTGAGTTGGAAAGAGATCGTCACAAGGCGTGATTTGGACCTTTAAGCACCAGTGTGGAAGAAAGTAACGCCAAAGAAGACCGAAGACCGGTCGTTGATTTGACGTTTCTTCACCTTCTGATCATGACAGATTAAAGAAGAAAAGACACCCAGTTTTTGTTTCTTTTCCTCTTATCAAAATGTAATCTATAAAGTAGAGACAAGTAGCTGGTGCAACGTTCATCTTATTGCACGGCTTCTTTGCCTTTAGTCTTTATTCTGTGGTCTATACAAAAAGACTGAAAATAGCAATAAATCCTCCATTCACAAACACCGTGATTGGATGTTAAGGGGATTCCAAAGTAAATTAAAACTATTTTACTTTAATCCCTAGAGATTAAAAAGGAACTTTAGTCCCGATGTGCAGAGACTAAAGTAACATTTTAAGAGCATGAGAAGTGAAAAATATATTTTTTAATACAGTTGCTCAAAAAGTGGTACTTTTCGTAGCTGTATATCGTGCGGAAAGTTGGATTTTTTCGAACTAGGTGCTTTTTACTTTTCCGTTTTCGCACTAGTGCGTTTTACTTTTCCATTTTTTTTAATATACTAAGTCGTGCCATCCAACCAAAGAGTTTGCATGTTTAAATAAAATACCAGGAGCGCAGAGGTAATAAGGAGGTGCGTAGCGCAACTTAGATCGTAGGCGATGTCTGAGCACGGTGCGGCGCAGCAACGGGCGGGCGCACACGACACAGCGCTGATGACTCACACACGTCAAGGTACTTAATCTTTATGCACTCCTAGTATTTGACGTTATAATTTTGATTTTAATAATTTTATTAAAATTTAAGTAATTTCGGGCGGAGTGTGTTCACACGATATCTCACTTCAGAGGGGGGATGAGGACAGATATACTTACACCACAGACCTAGATATCCTAGATACCGCTAATGCATGTACTTTGCGTGTAACTAAGTAGAGCGGTGCACCATTTGCCGGTCAGTCGCGCTCCTGTCGTTCTAACTGTCAGACGTTTGTTGCTGCACTAGAAAATGCCTCATTGCGCCGTAATTAACTGTTTAAATTCAACAAGAGTGGCAAGTCGAATAAACGGTATTGGTCATCACTAAATTGCTTACGTGACGTCATTCACTCAAAAAAATGTGAGCTAACCAAGAGAGGTTTTCTCTTAGTTGACATAAAATAAATACTTACACTATTCATGATATTAGTTATATCAAACAAAACTTATAGTAAAAACAGCAAGTTCTTTAGCGATTCAACTAACATCTTAGTTGATGCGTCTAAAGTCTTGTTAGGCTCGTATGGATTCAAGACGCCTATGCACAACAATCACAATCTTGTTAGAAGCAACCAATTTTTTTTTTTCATTGTAGTTGGCATATAATAATGGACACGCTCGGTTTCCACACTATTGAGCGCGTTTGCACATTTTTTCGCAAATGTATTAAACAACGCCGTTTCTTACACGTGCGGAACTACAATTTTTGTACTCGTCGATTAAAATCTGTGTCTATGTTACTTCCGAAACAACCGAAATAATCATTTCGATACGCTCTAGACTACCGAAAAATAATTGCAAATAGAACTTCGCATTTCAATAATATGTGTCCATGTTTAAGGAGACTCGATCCGATACAAAATTGCCAATCTATGGCGTTTCGGAACGTAGTAGCGTCGCGTCATCTGTCAAAAATCTACTTAAACTTGCTGCTGTATCCAGAGCATAAAAAAAAGACTACGCTTTGTGATTGTCTGGTATTTAGTTAGCCAATCACCTCGCTTGCAGCTCGGGCCAAGACACCTCGGGACTCGTGCAAAATGACATATTTTCCGCACTTGTATCAAAAAGTACTATTCCATTGGTGGGTATCTGCTTTAAGAAATGCGTTAGGTCGTGGAAATACTGGCAATTAGAGAGTACTTTTATTTCATCCGTCGTACAATGCACAGTTAACCAAACACTAAGACATAATAAATTAGAATTAGAATTAGCGGTTACTTAGCTAATCGTTCTAGGTCTTCGAAGGAGCGAATCCTGTAGGTTTTTTCCGTTTCATCCTTTCGTGCAAAAGTGCCTCCTCTTTTACACCAATCATATTTATAGCTATTTCTAAGTTGTTGTTTTGCTTCCCACAGTAGTTTCTTATTAAATGGAGTAAGAGCTTCACGTATGAATTTATATCTCCCCGCGCTGCTGGCGGGCGCGGTCTGAATTACATCAGCAGCTGTAATCTTAACCCCATGCGCAGCCGACAGCCAGGAGTCCTTATGATTTTCTTTTCCCAGCTCTACAATAATAGGGCCAGGTTGTTGATTCCTTGTGGGTAGCCTTTTTACACTCCTAACTTCACTATCAGTATTCTGTACTTGCAACTTAAAGCATAGTTCATATAGAAATGGTACGCAATCGAAGTCTGAGCTTTTTTAAGTAAATGAAAACACGTAACTTTCAAGCGATAAAAAATATTTATTTAACAGCATTTATAAAAATTATATACATTTATTAGTGTTTCGTGCGAAATCACTGACTTTTTTCTTAATTGAGCTCGTCATCTTCTGGACAAGGCTTTTTCCTACTTTCGTAGCCTGTTGATTCCACGTAGAACGCAGTGAATTGATATCCTGTACTGTTTTCCCAGTTTTATGCAATTTACCTTAATTTGCCCAGTCTAGTTCTCGTTAGGGTGGGTGGAGGGTTCATTGATCGGGGTATAAAATCGACATTATTTGAAACATACCACTCCAAAACCCTTTTCGAGTAGTGGTAGTTAGACAGATCAGGCCAAAATTTTACTGGGCCCTTGTGCTTTTTAATAAATGGCAAAAGGCGTTTTTGTAAGCACTCCTTCATGTAAACCTCGGTTGTCATCGTTGATAAAGTAATAAAACTATTGGTCTTAAAGCCGCAACTGCAGATCCCTTGCCATATCATATGTTTCTTGGCAATTTTTTCCCCTTGTTTAACAGACAGAAAATTTACAGAATTTTGTTTCATAGAAAATGTTTCATATAGGTACTATTTGGTCCTTGTATTTTTACTTCGAATATATATTTTTTTAAACTATTTACTTGAAAGAAACAAATTGCACAGAAAATCAATTCAATGTTTTATTTTTCATTAAACATACTTATCAAAAAACATAATTATTTTTTAACGAATAATGTTTGGTCAGTGTATTTTTTCATAGTATTTTATTTCAACGACAACAGTATACAAAGACGTGGGAAACTCAATATTCTGTGAATATTTTTTGGGAAACAAAATTCTACGAAATTACTCAGGTTGGAGAATAAGGGTACACCAATAATAACAAAATCAATACAACATAATACATAATATATCTTTTAGTATAAGGGTTATAAGATAAATACTATAGTATGATTTAAATATGAGTGAGCGAGCGACCGAAGCGAGCGAGCAAGACGTCTCTGGGCAGAACCGACTTGAATAGGTTAGGTTAGAAGGCTATGGCGGGAGCGAAGCGAAGCAAGCTCCCGCCTTAGCCTTAGAGTTTATTTTTTTACATCCTTTGAATAAACTATGCGAAACAATTTGATTGTAAATTAAAATAGTTGTATAGTTGTTATTGTTATTAAGTTATATATTAACTAAATAATATGAGAACAAAGAATATTTAATTTGCTACTCTATGATATGAAAAAAGAAACATTGAATTTTATTTGAAACTTGAGAACGCCCGCGACTTCGTACGCGTAGAATTAGTTTCCCGCTACTCCCCCCATTTCTTCCCGTTGGGGGTCGATTTTCGGAAAATCCTTTCTTAGTGCTCACTTACATCATGAAAGGAACCCATGTACCAAATTTCAAGTTTCTAGGTACAGTAGTTTCGGCTGTGCGTGCGTTGATATGTCACTCAGTCAGTTTTGCCTTTTATATATATAGATAAAAAACGATGATTTAATTTAAGTAATTATTCTACATATGGATTATTCTATGAAATGATAATACGAGAAAAAATTACATGAAATGAAATTCTTAACAACTTCTGTCTGTAAAATAATGTACAACCTGAGAAAGTCTGTTTCATAGTTCGGTTTGGTGTTTTTATGGCTTTATAGCTCTTATACCCGGCTCGGAGCCGAATACGTCTTAGAGCGGTTGCGCACTACGCCGATCCGAATCCGATCCGAACCCGTGAAAATTCGGGTCTAGAGCGGATACATAATAAAATCGGATGACGGAAGCCGGATCTAATGCGTAAACTAACATAGAAATAGTTCTTAAACTATACCGGACCGTATTTTCACGGGTTCGGATCGGATTCGGAAAGGACGTACCTAATGCGCAACCGCTCTTAGAATACTGCGGCTCTTTTTGAATTTGCGAGATAGATCATAATTCGACAAACCTGGACTGTTTTATTGCCCTAAGCACTTTTTTCTCCAAGTTCTTGTCCTTAGTGCCAGATCTCCTTGACCTTGTATTTTTTTAAGACCCGACACACCGCGGTTTTTGGTCAATTTAACGACATACGACCAAACCCTATATTCAAACCGCGGACGGATAAGGCTTACTTCGGGTTGAAATTTGACATTTGCCCATACAAAATGTGTCAAATTTTAATCCGAAGTAAGCCTATCTATTTGCGGTTTGAATATAGGGTTCGGCCATTAGTGATCTTTGACCCGGACCAAGAGGGATTTTATAATTATTTGGCCACTATCAATTTTTGTCTTTCAACTTCCATCTTCTACAATTTCAAAATGCATAGACTTATCCTAGGCGTACTTTTACCAAAAAGACTTCAAAATATAGACGATAAATTGCGATTCTTTTTTTTTATTTAAAATAAACATAAGTTAGTTTTATTTGACTCGACCTTAGTAACAGAACTTATTAATTATTAACTAACTAGGTGGTTCCTTTTTAGTGTGAGTTGTAGGTAGTTGTATAATTTTTACGTTTATTTTTTTAAATATGGTACCATATTTTCTGTTCCACGTCTAAACAATTACGTAAGTAACAAAATATTTGACTACGGGCCATTACCAATCTAGGAAGATGTTATTTAGCTCAAGCAACGAAGCAAACTCAGGGGAAATAATTCGTGTATAAGCGAATTTTGGCATAGTTGTAGGGAATGGTGTTTTAAACCACATACTAAAAGTACTGACTGGTGGGGGTGGAGCTAACGGGTGGGGGGGGGTCTAAAGGTCCCTTTTTTTAGTTTTTCGTAAATAACTCGTAAACGGTGGCCCATAGCAAAAAGTTTTCCATTACATGATTAATCTGCATAAAATTCTTCACAAAAACGTTTTAGACATTGTTTCTCTGGGATCAATATTTAATGAGATATGGAGGGAAGAATGATTCCCGAAAGGCCATAATCGGGTTTCCATTGTAAGTCGGCCCTTATATCAAATGGGCTCGGGTTTTTTTTTGTGAGTGCCTCTTGTAGTGAAGATTATTTATGCTGAGTATCAACATCTTAATTGTGACAGTTCTCGACTTATGATTTTTTTAAGATTTTTTTTAAATTTCCTTTTTTTCCGGATGTATTCAAGCGATTTGGTTCAAACTTTGGGATGATGTTCTTTTTATAGATTTGCATCGCCTCCCAAAAAACAAATACTAGTTATCATATAAAAAAAAGAAAATAAAGACCAAATAAAAAATAAACATTATTTTTTATGTGGTTGTGAAATAGTGACACCTCTAGATTTTTTTCTCAGAATAGACCATACATTGTCCTACTACTTGCCAAAATAACAAAATTTTCCAGGCGGTACTTCCTATCAAAAATCAGCAATATGTGTGGCCAATACCCTTAGCAATAAGGCAAAATCAGGGGAAAAAACTCGTTTATAAGCGAATTTTAGCATAGTTTTAGAGGACGGTGCTTTAAACGGGACTCCTTTGACACGCATAATTTTTTTACGCATAATGTATCATTACGCATAGAATCGTTTGTCATAACACCCTTTTAGGCTGACATTGCCGAAGTTAATAAACGTCCGTTGTGTAGATTAAGTTAAATTAGGTAAGGTTAGGTTATAATAATTATTAAAACAAAACCCTTTCTATTGTAAAAACCGTTTTATGACAAAAGGTTTTATGCGTAATGATACATTATGCGTAAAAACCATTATGCACTTGACCGGTTTTCAGTTTTTTTTTGTTTTTTTAGGGTTTGTACTATGTACACAATAATCATGCCAAATTTTTCGCTTGTGCGTTTTACCACCGTTTGTAATGAAATGTTTTTTTTATCTTAATTTTGAATTGAATAATACAAACTGACAATGTCCTAAACAAAGCAAGAAGGACGAAGGTCTTCGATCATTGAGTGCGAGCGGGCTTTGCCGCTCCTATTTACACCCCCTGCAAAGAACTTTGTCGCAGTATATTATACTTCCATGTATAAACTAAAGTCGCACAATTTCACACTGAACGAATTTTACGATTTAGATGGTAGTGCGTAAAGTATTATGGTAGGTACTAGGTAGATGTAAGTGTCCAATTACTTTTTACTTCTAAAGTTGAATAGGTAATTAAGAATAGTTAGTGTACATCGGTATTTAATTTTTTACATGTTTAATTTTTAGTACTCGGTGGTCGAAAAATGATTATTGTACCTGTTTAATTTTTACATGGTTAATTTTCGGTACTGGGTGGTTAAAAAATAACTTATCCTAACCAAGCCTATTTGGATTCTGGATGGTCAAGAAAAACACTCTCTTTCGCATTTATAATATTACTAGGATTAGGATTTTTATTTTTATTTATATACCTGCCGTACTTAAAGAAATGTAAGTTTGTTTTTTATTGTCCATCTACTTCCTTCCATATCTCATTAAATGTTGATCACAGTAAAAAAGTGTTAATATCTTTTTTGTAGCGAATTTTATGCAGCTTAATTATGTCATGGAACATTTTTTGCTATGGGCCACCGTTTACGAGTTATTTAAGAAAAACTAAAAAAAGGGACCTTTACACCCCCCCCCAACCCGTTAGCTTCTACCCCACCCATCAGTACTTTTAGTATGTGGCTTAAAACACCATCCCCTACAACTATGCCAAAATTCGCTTATTCACGAGTTTATTGAATACAGAAAAAAAATGCACCTTTTTTATTTGGTCTTTATTTTCTTTTTTTTATATGATAACTAGTATTTGTTTTTTGGAAGGCGATGCAAATCTATAAAAAGAACATCATCCCAAAGTTTGAACCAAATCGCTTGAATACATCCGGAAAAAAAGGAAATTTAAAAAAAATCTTAAATAAATCACAAGTCGAGAACTGTCACAATTAAGATGTTGATACTCAGCATAAATAATCTTCACTATAAAAGGCACTCACAAAAAAAACCCGAGCCCATTTGATATAAGGGCCGACTTACAATGGAAACCCGATTATGGCCTTTCGGGAATCATTCTTCCCTCCATATCTCATTAAATATTGATCCCAGAGAAACAATGTCTAAAACGTTTTTGTAGAGAATTTTATGCAGATTAATCATATAATGGAAAACTTTTTGCTATGGGCCACCGTCTACGAGTTATTTACGAAAAACTAAAAAAAGGGGCCTTTAGACCCCCCCCCACCCGTTAGCTCCACCCCCACCAGTCAGTACTTTTAGTATGTGGTTTAAAACACCATTCCCTACAACTATGCCAAAATTCGCTTATGCACGAATTATTTCCCCCGAGAGGCAGTATTTGGTCTTCGTTGTTCGAACTAATTGTTTCTATTTGAAACTATTTTTCTCAAGAGAATGTCGATTTATTAATGTCATGTTTTCCCTTCCTGTCTGTAGGTACATGTGCTTGTCTGTTCGTTCTTCCGTCTATCTGTGTCGGTCTCTTAAAACACCCTTTTTTCTGTAATGGCTAAAGCTAATGGATTGATTTTGTTCTATCTGTATGTTTCGTAATCCAAATCCAAAATGGCTCATTAACCCTTAATTAACGGCTGACATTTTTGGTAAGATTTTGGTGCTCTAAAAAATAATATATTTATGAAAAATACTTAAGGTGATATTGATATTGGGTGTAATATTTCCGGATTAAAAAAATCATCACTCGATATTGTAAGGTAATAAAACATCTTACCCCTGCTTTACATACACAACAGAAAAAACAGTAGAAGTGTCAAGTGGGCGTGTAACGTGTGGCATAGTTATGCGGAGTTCTGCATAACCTACCATACTTTTGCCGCGATCGCTTATTTTGATATTTCGATATTTCTAAAATAGGAAATAAATCCAGAAGCATGTCTTATTGGAGTGTAAAAATGATAGCCGCACCAAAAATATTTTCCATGGGCCACCATGCCAGTGTTGTTTTTATGATAGTTTGAGTATTGGCGACAACAGGTCTGATACTAAACGAAGCTCATGCCACTTCCACTGTTTTTTCTATTCCGTGTTTACATGCAAGGGTTGTAGACAGCCTATTTTTTTGAACCCGAAAATATAATAACATTATTTTTATTTAAATAACGGTTTTCTCAGACATAATATTTATTTATAATAATTATATTTTCACTATGTAGCCACCAAACCATTTTTTGTACCATTCAAACTATGTGCAAACGTGTAGGTATCACTTTGCTTTCCTAGGGAACTACAAAATTTACGCTCTCGACTGGAGTCGTATGTATGTATGTATGTATGTATGTAAGTATGTATACATGTATGTATGTATGTCTATTTCCGGGCACGCTCTGCAGCCTAAACGGCTTGTCTGATGTTAACATACGAAGTGTCATTCGATTCGTGTTAATTGCCGAAGTGACATAGGGTATATAATATTTCAATAAGGCGTCCGCGAAAAAATATATGGAGGGAGAATAAAAAAATATTTTTTATTATGACAATATGGGTATCAAATGAAAGCTATTAAATAGCCCATTCCAAATATATATACATTACAACACTTTGATGCTACCAATTTGACAGGAAAGTCAAAAAGTACGTAAATGTTAAGTAATAAACTCCTTTTGCTAGAAAGAGAGTTTCGCTTGTAATTTGTCACTTGTAGCTTCGGGACATTAAAAAATCGAGCTCTAGAGCTTATATATCGCAATAATAATAATAATAATAATTAATTAAACGACTATTTTATTAATAATATTTAAAAAACAAAAAACCCGACTGCAATAAAAAACCGGTCAAGTGCGAGTCGGACTCGCGCACCGAGGGTTCCGTATTGAAGATAATATGCTTGGTAACCGCAAAAGAAAATACTCATTTTGTTATAAGCTTTATTTTCCAGGTAATAAGGTCGATTTTGACTAGCCTAAATTTTAATACAGATTTTCTTAGTTTTTTTGTTATTTCTCAAAAACTGTAAATAATGAACACTTTATTTTATTTTTCCCAGAAAATATAAGTAATTATCAATACGTCAGGATTTTTTTCAGAATTTTTGATTAGTAAACTTCGGAGATAAAGGGGGGGGGAACTGTCATTTTTTGTACATTTTTGGCTATAAATCAAAAAGTACATCACAGAAATTTTTCAAAAAAATAGTTTTGAAATGTGCAGATTAAGACCTTTCATATGACACCCCATTTGCTATAATCGAAGCACTTTCATTTTTGAACCCCCCATTCTAGACCCCTTTTCAATTATTAATAAAATTAATTTCATTTTTTTTTACTACCAAATTTCAAGTTGATAGCATTTGTAGTTGCTGAGAAAACCTGCTGTGACATACAGACAGACAGACAGACAGACAACGAAGTCTCACCATAAGGGTTCCTTTTGTACCATTTTGGTACGGAACCCTAAAAACCACTGAAAAGCAAAAAATAAGCTCTAAAATTTATAGAAAATTGTAAGAGCAATGTACTTATTGATATTAATAACAATTTTAATTTAACTTGAATATTGTAAAAAATGAACGAATGCTCCAAGAACTGAGCACGGCAAGTCGGACTCAAAATAAATAGGATGAAGACCCAGCTGATGACCAATGGCACGCAACGTAGGGTCACGGTAGATGGGCAAGATATAAGGTATATCTACTTGGGCGAGATAATATCCTCCGACGACAGACAGTTCAAGGAAATTGATCGACGGATCCAAAACGCCTGGAAGAGCTTCTGGTCCATGAAGGCGCTAATGAAGGGCAACCTTCCACTCTCACTTAAGCGCAAACTCGTCGACGGTTGTTTTCTTCCCATCCTAACCTACGGTGCCCAAACTTGGTCATTGACTGAAGCCCAAAAACCCCGACTCAAGATTTGCCAGCGAGCAATGGAGCGCAGCATACTCGGTGTTCGTAGAACTGACAATATCAGAAACACCGAACTGCGCTCCAAAACTGGTATTGCGGATGTGGGTGCCAAGACAGCTAAGCTTAAGTGGGACTGGGCTGGACACGTCTGCCGAATGCATCCGGAACGGTGGGCCAAGGTTCCCACCGAATGGAACCCGCAAGATGGCCACCGGAGCAGAGGCAAAGAAAAAAAAACATTTGGACTGGCTTGTACCCGCCTGCAGCACCTTTTCCAATATTCAAGTTAAATTTAAATTGTTATAAATATCATTAAGTACCTACATTGCTCTTACAATTTTCTATAAATTATAGAGCTTGTTTTTCGTTTTTCAGTTTTTTTTATTGCAGTTGGGTTTTTATTTTTAAATAATTAAGGTTAACAATTTATTTTGGTGCCTAAAATAGAAATCAAGAGATTAAAATCAATTTTACAAATTTGTAGATTCTTGAAATATTTATCCAGCATTATCGTGTTGATTCCCGACAACAAAGGACTTATTTCCTAACGCACTCGCAATCGCTATCGTTTTCATTTTGACAGACCTAAGGCGAGTCTGCATACAAAATGAAAACAATTGTACCACTTTGAAGCCAAATGTCATTGCGAGTGCGTTAGGCAATAGCGACGCAAGGTCTCTCTTTTCATTATAAATATGACGACTTTTTTTTATTGTTTTGTATTTTAAAAAAACAAATTTGTTGCTCATATTACCACTGCGTTACCAGGCCCCACATCTCAACAATATCCACTGCTGCGTTACCATTAAAGCTGAGTACATAATGGTCCAAATTGTAATTTTAGTGTGTTGATCAGAATCTCTAAGATTACTTATCCAGTTTTGTATCAAAATTATGCTTTTAAATAAACGTTCACGTTAATGGACGTTCTCTTAGGCTTAAAATAAAATGTTGGTCCTTTACCCCTACTGCAATCGGTCGCCTTTACTATAAAAAGCGACCAATTTGAACAATTAGTCCGAACAACGAAGACCAAATACTGCCTCTCGGGGGAAATAATTCGTGTATAAGCGAATTTTGGCATAGTTGTAGGGAATAGTGTTTTAAACCACATACTAAAAGTACTGACGGGTGGGGGTGGAGCTAACGGGTGGGGTGGGGTCTAAAGGTCCCTTTTTTTAGTTTTTCGTAAATAACTCGTAAACGGTGGCCCATAGCAAAAAGTTTTCCATTACATGATTAATCTGCATAAAATTCTCTACAAAAAAGTTTTAGACATTGTTTCTCTGGGATCAATATTTAATGAGATATGGAGGGAAGAATGATTCCCGAAAGGCCATAATCGGGTTTCCATTGTAAGTCGGCCCTTATATCAAATGGGCTCGGGTTTTTTTTGTGAGTGCCTCTTATTAGTGAAGATTATTTATGCTGAGTATCGACATCTTAATTGTGACAGTTTTCGACTTATGATTTTTTTAAGTTTTTTTTAAATTTCCTGTTTTTCGGGATGTATTCAAGCGATTTGGTTCAAACTTTGGGATGATGTTCTTTTTATAGATTTGCATCGGCTTTTTGCTATGGGCCACCGTTTACGAGTTATTTACGAAAAACTAAAAAAAGGGACCTTTAGACCCCCCCCACCCGTCAGTACTTTTAGTATGTGGTTTAAAACACCATTCCCTACAACTATGCCAAAATTCGCTTATACACGAATTATTTCCCCTGAGTTTGCTTCGTTGCTTAGGCTAAATAAAGTTAAAGACATTGGAATTGGCGCTCGGCATGAAGTAAATTCAGCAATTAGTAAACTTGCCTTGTACTTTGCAACCGATGTCGATTTTTTGACGTGTTTTTTTGCAAGTATACTGCCAAGTCATTGGAACACCCTTAGCTAAACAAGTTGGTGCTAGATAAGTACATTATATACGAACGCATATGAATTTTACCAAACATAATTTGTGGGTGAATAAAAATAGCAGAAATCTATTCACATCTTTATTTTTTTATAGTGTTTCCTACTACAGTAAAAATGATCGACCCGATTAAAGGATAGTTACCTGATTTTGTAAACATGGAATGTCAAAGTGCAACCTGAACGATATTTGAATTTAAATTTATTATTAAATATTCTAATCTTTTTAACTAATTACAGTGCAATGGCTCTAAAAACTCTTTCGATTACGGGTAAAGTCGGTTAGACTAGTATCGAGCGTATGAGAGCGAGATAATGAGATGTACAAACTGTACAAACACAAAGGCTAGTTAAAGAGCTATTGCACTGTGGGCTTTACAATATCGAAGGCAGAGTCACGATAATCTCAATATTTCGTAATACACGATGCAGTTGAATATCGGTGCGTTATCTGAACTAATTTGTAAACACAAGTACAAAAAACGTTTCGGTTGGTCCTCGTACAACAAAAAATAAAATCTTAATTCCCTTACAATTAAATATTTGAGATTTTACATTTAAAGCTACAATATATACACATAATCTAATATAGGAATACGTTAAATGAATAAAGTACTTTACGTACCCTGTTTGTTACGTAACAAGACATATACCTATTGTAGGTAGTATAATATTTCTGTTCACCGAATTCTACATAACAATGATTAAATAACTTAACAGGAAACAAACTAGGTCAACACTACACAATCATGCATTATTGTGGCCTATCCATCCATATGAAAAATGATTTACGTATTGGTTTAAACTTACACTAAATCTTGACACGACCGTTTAAACCAAAATTGTATTACCGATGGCACTTTCCTTGCCATTTTCAAGCAATTCGGAATAGCCTGACTCATCCGAGCAAGCACTGTCATTATCTCCAGCATTTCTAAAAACCTCTATTTCTGAGCTTGAGTTCAAACTATCAACATCTGTAACGTTATCAATAAGAGACTCGAACTTGCCTTCAAATTCGTTAAACATGGCATCTAATCTTAGTGGCGGATAAGTAGACCTGCGCCGAAATGAACTCTTCTCTCCAATAGGCACAAGATTTACTTCATCTTGAGGATCTAAAGCAATCGAGCAGTTTCCTTCACCATCTTTGGAAGCAGTGCTTTCAAAGTCGTGTACCCGCCTTGAGATAGATGTAATGTTTAGTTCTGTCTGTAAGAGTTCTTTACTGTCGTCGTGCGCGTAGTGCGAGGCTAGCGAGGAGGGCTCGGCATCGGAGTTAACAGTGCTGGCGGTCTCGCAGCCAGAAGAAACAGATCCGTCGTCGCTATCCGTGACGAGGAAGTTACTTTGAGATAACAACTGCACATTTTTGTCTTTGCAAGTCGGATTTACAGCCATTTCACTTGATTCGGAAATCGATTCTAAAATATGCGTTCTGGATTCTACCTTTTTCGCTTCGCTTAGACTAGGTTCACTGGCGCTGGGAATTTTAGCACTGTTGTTGCTCTCTTTAAAGATAATATTGATGAGTTCGTCTGAGGCTGGTAAGTTATCTAAATGTGATCGTGTCCTGTTCATGACGTTTGGGCATGAAAGTTTTCGAGGTGACTTGAGCCGTTGCAGTACCGGTGAAGAGTAGAAATGCTCGGCAGAATTGTCTGTTAAAGAGTTCCTGGCCCACGTATTACACAACGTCTGTTTAGCATTCATCTCTGCCTCCTCCTCATCTTCCTCGGAACAAAGTTCTTCGATGGCACCAAGCTTCGGAGCCGATTTCGACCGCTCCAAAGGAGGTCGGTAATTCATTGCTCCTACGCTGAGAAGGATCTTCCTGCGAGGCATACTTGGATTATCATATACACTGTTGGCGAGACTTAATCTTGCATTCTGTTTAGAGATACGATCTTTTTTGAATTCTAGAAGAGCTTGTTTTACTTTAACTTGTAGTTCTTCAGTAATTTTTTTAGATACTATTTCTTTGGCGCAGAGAACAGCGTGGCAGCGCAGTTCGTGTTTCAATTTTTTTCCTTCATGGCGGTACACCCAGCAAAACAACTTTGGGTAATGCGGGGGACTGGCACAATATGTGATTCGGTGGGACCAGTATTCGGTGAGGCCGTGTTCTTTGGTAGTGCCCTTAAGGCCAGAATTGGAAACAGATAGTTTCATAACGACATCAGGCTTTGAAGATTGCTGGTAGTTTCTCCATAATGTCGCCAATGGCTTCTCTACGCAGCTTTCCCCTGAAATGAAAAAATAAAATCCGTTAGATATTAAATTATTCATTTTGAAGAATAGTTTAACTACATAATTGCTTACGATTGGGGCTGGACACGATTTGAAGACAGGCAAATTATTAACAAAAATGTTCTAAAATTGATTCAGTTTAGAAAACTACAGATTAAAGACGGTTCTTTATTTAGATTAAAGTATTTTACTGACAAGTGCCGTGCCGTCATTTTTTTAAAGGAAATCAAGTAAATAGTCTGGCGCAGTCTGCTGTGATATCCACTGAGAGATAACGGGCGAACAAGAAGAAGTAGGAGTTTACCCAAAACTGAATATTTAATAAGGAATTCATTAAAATTATCAACGGGAAAACGCGAAAAAGGAGCATACGGGTCTCCCCAGAATCTATCGACGCGGAATCAGCTTGAGCCGGTAAGAAAAAGTTTTATCTCATGCAATAAGAGCGAACACGACGTCGGCTCGCTTCGGCGTTGCGAACGGAACGACGTCGTTTTCGCTCTTATTGCATGAACATACAAGTTTTTCTGACCGGCTCAAGCCGATTCCGCGCCGATGGGTTTGGGGAGACCCTACTCGTACTAAAGATAAAAAGATAAAAAGATAAAAGACATTATTTTATTCAGTAAGTAGGCCGCACGGGCACTTTTACACGTCAAGAGTCTACCAGCGCTTCCCAAGAGGAGACCACTGCCGAGAAGAAACGCCGCAAGAAACTCGGCAGTCAGTCATTTTTTAACCATATTTCTTACTACAATGATACTACTTAGTCTAGTATTATATAAAGCTATAAATATTAAATTAAATATAATATCAAATATCATGCGTAGTTCAGCAGGAAAACATGACAAAATATTAGGAGAGAGAGAGATAGAGGGAGAAAAAGGCAAAAACAAAAAAACAACAAGACGACCACATAAAAGTTTCGACATGTTTTCCTACATCAACAGTGTCCCCTAGACAAGGTAAAGGTTTTACATTTAAACAAATTATTATTGACTAAGTTTCGAATTTAGGCCATGAATTTTTGTCTGTTAGATAATCCTCGACCCTATAATACGCTTTAGACATTAACGACTTTTTCAAGTAATTTTTAAGTGCTGAAAAGGGTAACTTTTAAACTATGTCAGGTAATTTATATACTTTACGGACACGGAATTTTCGAATAGCGATTTTATTTTTATTTCTAGTATTTAATTATGTATGTCAGAATTTTTGGTGAACAAATGTAAATTCTTAATAACATAAATAATATTCTCATAAATAAATTGAGACGCTACAGTTAAGATATTAATTTCTTTAAAAAGTTCTCTTAAGGAGTCACGGGAATTTAAGTTGTAAATAGAACGAATGGCTCTTTTTTGTATCACAAATATAGTTTGTATGTCAGCTGCCTTACCCCAAACCAGCATACCGTACGACATAACACTATGGAAATAACTATAATAAACTAAGCGAGCTGTCTCAACATTAGTTAGTTGTCTAATTTTCCTAATGGCGTAAGCAGCCGAACTTAGTTTACCTGCCAGTACAGCTATATGGGGACTCCATTGCAAATTTTGATCTATTGTTATGCCTAGGAAAACTGCCTTATCTACCATTTGCAGACACTCGTCATTTAGAAAAATACTAGAATCTACCGGTTTAATATTAGGCAAAGCAAACCTAACACATTTAGTTTTCTTAGCATTTAGTAGCAAATTGTTGCTAGTAAACCAATTAAGTACTTTATCTAGTGTTGCGTTTATCCTACTGTAGTCTACGGATCATGATCATGATCATTATAAGCGGTTATGTAGTCCCTACTACTGTACTACTGTTGGTGGTAAGTCATTTATATAAACCAAAAATGAAAAAGGACCTAAAATAGAGCCTTGAGGCACTCCTATTTTTACTGTAGCTCCAACAGATTGCGTTTTGTTTACAAAACTGTTTGAGTTCTATCACTTAGATAAGAAGACATAAGATTTTAAGCTTTATTGGACAATCCATAATGTTCTTATTTTAAAATAAGGGTCGCATGATCTACGCAATCAAATGCTTTAGAAAGATCACAAAATATTCCTACTTCATCGTAAGATTTCTCCCATTTATATATATATATAATGAGTACAGATGCCGCATCAATTGTTGATCGACCTCTGGTAAAGCCGAACTGAGGGCTTATTGTCTAACGCACTCGCAATCGCGATCGCTTTCATTTTGAAAATCGAAGGCTTGTCTGCATATAAAATGAAAACAATTGCTCCACTTTGAAGCGGGTTGTGATTGCGAGGGCGTTAGACAATAAGCCCTCTCGTTTCTATTAAAGTGACCTAACATATCATTCAGCATTAGTTTCTCAAAGACTTTACTTAAAACTGGTAGTATGGAAATGGGACGGAAGTTCGTTAAATCACTCATCTCGCCCGATTTAAAAAGAGGTATGACTTTGCTATATTTCATGAGATCTGAAAAGATCCCCTCTACTACTAGATCACGTTTTCTAATTTCTCTAGGATGTAGGGCAGTATTGTCTAGAGTTCAGTAGTCATTAACCTCCTTACTAATAAATGTTGAGTAACGGTGGTATAGCTATACAATATTTTGTCCTTATGTGTCATTGTGACATTTGAATTTGACAGATAAGGACAAAACATTGTATAGCTATACCACCGTTACTCAACGTGTATTAGTAAGAGGGTAAGAATAATAGAAATATATATTTTATTACATAAGCTCAACAATTGTTACTTTTCATAACTTCAAGCAAACTCGAAATGAAAACACACTGGTTGAGGCAAATTAATAAAATTAATTACTTCGTTCGAAAACGTATTTTGTTAATTTGCAATATCTACATAAAACCGATGAGGATTTAATCTGCAGAGATTTTAGGTACATTAAAATATTTAAACCTGTTTGAATAATTGATTTAATAAATAAAATAAATAATAAATGAATTTATTAAGTTTCTTCTCATAAAAAAAAATCATCTAAATATATGTTATCGTATTAAAGTAAGGTGGCGCAAGTGCGTCTACGGGGCACGTTCGGCAAAACAACAATATCTTCTAAAAAATAAATGGTTTGTCGCATTTACCACGTTGACGTACCTGCCCCACCGGACATATAATATATACCTAGTCTGGCCATAAGTTCTGTTACATATGAAAATGCATTTATTTTTTTATTACGTAATGTAATTTTAATAAAACTTATATGTACATATTTATTGAGGTCTCTGCAAAAATTAAAAAGATGGCTCTATTCGAAATGGCCACCTTTGGCTTTGATGCAGGCCTTTAATCTGTCCACGAATCTATAGATTTGCGCACTGTTTCCATCGGAAATTTAGCCACTACTTGCTCCAGAGATTTCTAAAGAGACTCCACGTCGGCGTGTCGTGTAGAGCAGGCCATGCCCTCTAGAACTGACCATAATTTGTAGTCCATGGAGTTCAGGTCTGGACTAGATGTGGGCCAGTCTTCAGCTCTTATAAAGTCCGGAAAGTTGACTTGTGACCAGGTGCAGGGACTTGCTGGAAAGTCCACGGTACATTTTTTTTGGCTGAAAGGTTTTACAATACTATTCAGGACGGTCTCTTGATACACTTAGGCTAAATCTTCACATCTTTTTAACAAAAATGAAGCTGTGTGACTCCATGATTAGACACTCCCCACCAAACCATGACTGACGCAGGATGATGACCACGTTGCACCTTTCCGCTTCTTTAGAATTGTGAGCGTAAGTATACTTTATCATTTTGCTTGTTGTAGTGCTCTTCAATCGTGAATATTTTTTCATCAGTAAAGAGGATATTTCTGTGTCTTTCACCAGCGTAACGGGCCACAAGGCGTTTTGATCGATCCACTCTTTTTAACTGTAGTGATTGATTTAAAGCATATCCTGTATATCGACAATAAGCACCGAGTTTTAGGTCTTCTTTTATTATACGCGACAGAGTTCTAGCAGGAATCTTCATTTCTCCCGATAAGATTTTTTGTTTCCTCATCGGTTTTCGGCTAATTCTGGCTTTAACAGCCTTTGTAGTTCTAACAACACGCGGCCGCCCCTATCTTTTATGGTCTTCGACAGATGTAGTGTTAGTATATCTGTCGATAGTACGATACACGGACATACGGTTGATACCAAGCTTTTGAAGAGTCTTGAAAATGACCGACGGCTCCATACCCACTTCGTGCAAGGCAATCACAGCAATCCTGTTTTCTTTAACACCCCATTCCATATTGTTATTTAATAATAACCACGACCAAAATACCTCAAAAACGCGGGAAATTCATTGAAGTTTTCAAAATAATAAACTCGTTCCAAATTTGAATTTAGAAAAAAAAAATACTGAAGTATTTAAATTCTAACAATATTTATGGCCAGACTAGATATATACAAGTAGGTATATTACGAGGGGTGATCAATAAGTTTTTAGAATCGGTATGAACCATCCTCATAATGATATTATTTTAATGTGGACTATACCATGGCACTAATAAACGTTAAATTAGAGAAAAAAATAATTTACTTTATTCATTTGTTTTTCTGTGATAGCTAAACAAAAAACATTATCTGTAAGTAAGTATAAACAATTTTACAAGACGGCAAAAATAAGAGTTAGTTTTGTAATTATTTGGAGCGGTGATGAGAAAAAGATGTGAAACCTTGGTTTATCATTATAATTTAAAGGATAAACAAGTTGTTTGCAGTGGACTTTTTTATTTCCAGCTCGGTCACCAAAATTTAGGGTGGCTTTTTCGGCCTTTTCCGGGATTATTGAGGCCTACAAATAAATACTGTGATATTAGCTTTTAGCAATTATCAAATAACCTAGAATTATATAACATTATTCCGCCATATAATTATGGAATAAAAAAAACTGATGAAATAACGAATTTTCGCCAGGAATTATGCTTCAGAGACATCTAAGTAATTCACAAGGGTGCTGCTCTCCGACCTCAGTTCAGAAATGATAAACGCTCCCCCTGTTATTTAGCCCTAACTTTTGGCTACTACCTCTCATTAACCAATGTTCAAAAACAACTACATAAAAATCACAAGCTGATGATGACTTCGTGAAGGTACAAAATTTGACCTCTAAAAATAAAAATAAAAATATATTTTTATAGGGGTAAAATAAAACATTTAAATGACGTTAATAAATGTTTGCAAATCTAGAAAGTGTGCATATTCCAATTAAAATATAATGATTTACATATCTCCCATTTTTTTTACCGATTCTAAAACTTAATGATCACCCCTCGTATATACTCGTATATCTGACTCATCATCGCCCGGGCCAAACCGCCAAAGATAAAAACTTGGGATTTTGAGAGAAAGTTGAGTTTGTAATTTAGGGGCTTGAAAATTATGTAAGTGAAAAAAATAATGGCCTAATTTACTTAAAACTTGGTATAAATGCTCTTCATTATAAATAATGAGACACGTATTTCAGCGATTACTTAATTTCAACCCCTAGGGGCATGAATAGGGGTTGTAAAATTTGTTTGGGATAAATATTTTCATCGTCAGATTTACTTGAAACTTGGTATAAATGCTCTTCAATGCAAATAATGTACCTTTATGTATAAATGACCAATATACATATAAAAAATTTTACTTTCGGCGATTCAGGGAAAACTACCTCTGAGGTGGTAAAATGGGAGGTTGAAAATTTTATGGTATATCTTTGAAGTGAGAAACGTAGAAAATGTTGTTAGGCTTACTATAATTATAAATTAAAAATATTGCTATCGACAATTATGGAAAAACTTATGGGTAAATTGGCGGTAGAGGTTTGTATGGGATTATGGTCAATTTTTAAGGAAAAATGTGGAAATGTATATTTTTTTGATTGGTATTTTCTTTAGTCATTTTTGTATTTAAACTACTTTTTATTAATAAAACAACTGTTGGTGATTTTTTTGAATAACAACCCCTAAAGTGTTTAATGGGTGGGTGTCAGGGCTACCGTATATAAATAAAAATATTGCTTTCGGAGATTTTGGAAAAACTACTCCTATTTTTGAAATAATAATCGTGAACATCGTAGTTCAGGATATATATTAAAAAAACGTTATGTAATGTATAAATGGAAAAGGTGGTGAAATGGGGGTAGAAGTTTATATGGGAATATTCATTTAAAATGAGAAATGTGGAAATTTGTATTATAAATAAAACTTATGAGTGACTGAACGAGTTAGGCACATGAAACTCGGGATCAATACCATCATAAATTAAATTAAAAACAGTTTTTACAATAAGTTCTTATAGCAGTTAAAGGGGTGAAAGTTTGTATGTGAGTTTTTTTGCTAGTTATATGAATGTTAGCATCTATAAACGTGCAAATTTCAGTGTTTTTTAAATATTTGCTTAAAGGAAAAGTTAATCAAGAGCAAACCAATGGGTTCAAAAAAACTAAGGGGAAAAACTTGGGATCTTGGGACTATGTGTCGGAATTAAGTAATTGTCAAAGTTAGCCTTGTTTTGAACCCATATGTCACATCTTAAAAGACAAATTTACACTCTTGTTTTTTTTTAAGAAATACATAAGTACATACATTACTCAGTACAACGTTCTTATTAGTTTACCAAAAACTTGACTATTATTTTTTACATTTTTGAAGAAACTATGAGAGCTAGAGGCACCACTTTGGTATTAAATTGAAGCAGATTAAATTCCTTACTAATTATTTTTCTATGACCTTTACCTATATTTCGTTTTTTTTAGCATTAGAAATTCGGTAAACAATGAAGCAGGTGTATTTCTTTAACATTTTTATTCAGTAGATAATGTATATACATATAATGTTTTACTACAGTAATAACAATAACAATAATCTTTAACAGAAAATTAAACAACAACTCAAAACAATAAAAGATTCTGGGACAACTAGGTTCCTACCTAGAACGTATCGCACTCGCAAGACATACGACATGAGAGTGACGTTTAAAAACAAAGATGAACAAACAAATTATGCGACCAATTGAAATTTCAAAATGACCAATCCGTATTGTTACGGGGGAGGGCATTTTTTCAGATAATCATTTTGATTTCATAAAATTGTTATTCATATTTTTTATCATCGCTGAAACCGTAAATCGTAAACGTGTAAGTAGATAAGGCTATGTTCTTGAGGTTTGATTTATATTATGACTGTCAACATGGACCCCTGTTTACGGGACTCGATCTCTTTATAGTCTAACCAGAAAAATAAAAAATCTCGCCATATTGCGATTTCACGAAACACAGACGAAAAAAGTGTTTTTGGCGATCTATTGGAGGTTTTTCATTATTTTTCTGGTCAGGCTACAATTTAGTAGCATTATGATCCTAAAACGTTCCGGTTGTTAGTGACATCTGCTTCTTTGGGTTTTTTATCAAGCAATAATTTTGTGATAAATTAAAATAAGCACAAAAAAATAATTAACGCATTATTATTGACTTAATCTAGTACTAACATTTTGCAATTTTCTATTATGATGCAAAATGCTCCGACATGTTTTTAATTATTTTCCAGTTATTCCGTCATACTACCGTAAAACATTCCCAATAAAAAACCTTACATTTACTTCTTGAAAGATCTTTCTAATGCTAAAAAAAACAAGGTATAGGAGCATTGGTTCAGCCGGTACGTTTCTTGGAAAATGACCCTAACAAAACATTTTCTCTTTTAAAAAAAAATGCTCGTCTTTGACTTGCTATATCTCCGCAACCAATGGACAGAGTGTGCTCAGGCTACGCTCAAATTGTTATCTTTATTAAAATACCAACAAAGATACTTGAAAAACACTTCCTTAGGGTAGTTTTTTAGAAGAAACTGAAACAAGTGCCAAAATTTGGCAGTTTTTCGAGCACTATGCTGCCGTGTAGATCCAATACACTGTAACTTAAGATACAGTGTTTTGATTTAACAACGTTCTATGGACTCCTCGTCCTTTAGTCTATATAGCTGTAGAGAAATTTATTAAAATTTTATAGTTACTGAGATATAAGAAAATAAAAAACACTGTATTTTACAAATATTTAGGGTCTAAATAGGCAACACACTGTAATTTTAAATACAGTGTTTTTCTAAACATTTTCAGTTTGATCCGAGAATCGAGATACAGTGTTAGGTAAAACCAAAATTGCAAGGCCGGTGGCTAGAGTAGGCGAGCGCTGTGCGGGGGGAAGGACGAGAGCTCGCCTTATATTGGACGTTCGCTCGCTTGTTCAGTGGGCCGATTGACGGCGGCAAGTGTGGCTGCCCACCGTGTTATTTTACGGCCGAAACCTATATTCAAACCGCGGACAGATAAGGATTACTTCGGGTTAAAATTTGACATTTGCCCATACAAAATGTGTCAAATTTTAATCCGAAGTAGGCCTATCTATCCGCGGTTTGAATATTGGGTTCGGCCATTATTGTTTTGTTTGGTTGCGTATATCTAAAATCAAGTTATTCTTTCATTGACTCACCTGTTATTATTGTAATAGGGTATGTGACTGATATTAAATTTCATATAGACATACATAGGTACATACATTAAATCACGCCTGTTTCCCAGAGGGGTAGGCAGAGACCACTTCTTTCCACCTGCTACGATCTTGAGAAATCTCTTTCGCTTCTTCCACATTCATACATCGAGTTATGCACCGGTTATACATCGGTTTAAATTTCATATATTAATTTGTATTAATTTATATAGTCCAGACGATTCAAATCGCGCCCGTCTCCTCGCTGTCTCAGCAGGCAGGCGAATCAGGTCACTGGCTCCACGCTCTTCCTTCCCGCAATATAGGCACAGTCTTGGACCCAAGCTGCTTGCGCACAGCAATAAGCTTGCGGCTTGGAGCTAGAATCTGTGAACCTCATACTTGCACGTGCGGGAAGGAAGTGAGTGAGCTGGGCTGGGACGACATGGCTTTCATGCTTTAGAAGTGCCGGCCGTTTGTACCGCCACGGCACAATTAATAATCTGATCCGTCGTTCTCTTGCCACTGCCTCTGTACCAGCTGTCCTGGAACCAGCAGGTTTGCATAGAGATGGTTGACGACAGTCAACCCGTAATCGGGCCGGTGCAGCAGCTGATCAGGCCCAAACTGTCAAGCTCATATCATCATCATCATCAATAATTATAAATTTGTGGCGCTTGCAGAGGAGACCATGGGACCTTGGTCAGCTGATATGAAAAGCTTTATTAAGGCCCTGTCATCCCGGCTCATAGACACCTCCGGAGATCCTAGAGCTGGTGCTTACCTCTCCCAAAGGATTGAGCTAGCTATCCAGAGAGGTAACGCAACCAGTGTCGTAGGGACCATGCCGCGAGCGGACCTGATAGAGGGGGTGTTCTTTTTATAGTGGTGATTATTATTTACATTTTCAATATTTGAGTAGCTTAATTTTATTTTAATTTAAATAAGTTTAGTTTTAACTTTTAATTGTATTATATTAAATGTACAAAATAGAAGTATGATAAAATAATTCAAAATCAAATTTAAAATTGGTAATAAAATAAAAAAGTTACTTATAGCCTTTTAAAGCTTTTTGTCTATTTCTTTCTCAAAAAACGATGTTTTTGTAATTCATATGGCGGTTGAGTAATATGACGTCATAACTGTATTTTCCTCTCTGTCTAAAAGCAAGTTTTACACATTTATATCTTTTGTATTTTTAAATATATTAAAAAACTATTTATACTGGGCTATTCGGAAGGTAAATAAGCTTCAATTTAAATACTATTAAAAAATCAGGCAAATGCCCTATTCTTTATCTAATAAGTACATAATTGCGTTCATAATTTGGGAAATCCTCATAATTTACGAAATCATTATTTACGAGCTCATACTCATGGGGTATTTTAAAAAATGAGACGTTTACGTCGAGGTATCTTTTGTAACGGTTTCTTTCTAAGAAAGGCCTCTAAAAAAATAGATGAAAGAAACGAACAGGTCTGCTTTAACCCGGTCTCTTGGGATCTAAGACATGAATGATGTAAAAAAAATATTGTAATAATATTTAATATAATATAATACAATTAAAAGTTAAAACTAAACTTATTTAAATTAAAATAAAAACTAAGCTACTCAAATATTAAAGACGTAAATAATAATCACCACTATAAAAAGAACACCCCCTCTAGCAGGTCCGCTCGCGGCATGGTCCCTATGACACTGGCTGCGTTACCTCTCTGGATAGCTAGCCCAATCCTTTGGGAGAGGTAAGCACCAGCTCTAGGATCTCCGGAGGTGTCTATGAGCCGGGATGACAGGGCCTTAATAAAGCTTTTCATATCAGCTGACCAAGGTCCCATGGTCTCCACTGCAAGCGCCACAAATTCATAATTATTTAATAATGATGAATATTTGCGGCGCTTGTTGGTTTGGGCCTGATCAGCTGCTGCACCGGCCCGATTACGGGTTGACTGGACGTGGGACAGGGCGAATGTGTCAACACACGTCGCGTCCCACACCAGTGCCCTACCCAGTTTCCACGGCACCAATGTAGCTCCGTCTGGTCGCTTGCCATCGTCTCTATGTAAACCTGCTGGTTCCAGGACAGCTGGTACAGAGGCAGTGGCAAGCGAACGACGGATCAGATCATTAATTGTGCCATGCCGGTACAAACGGCCGGCACTTCTAAAGCATGAAAGGCCATGTCGTCCCAGCTCACTCACTTCCTTCCCGCACGTGCAAGTATGAGGTTCACAGATTCTAGCTCCAACCCGCAAACTTATTGCTATGCGCAAGCAGCTTGGGTCCAAGACTGTGCCTATATTGCGGGAAGGAAGAGCGTGGAGCCAGTGACCTGATTCGCCTGCAGAGACAGCGAGAAGACGGGCGCGATCTGAATCGTCCGGACTATTTTGTATGAGAGATGTATGAATTGATATGAGGCGAGGAGTATCCCATGCTCTTTGGATATGCCTCTTGACTGGCATATCCACTCCGGGACACGACTCACACCAAGCATCCCTGGCCTCCACCAGGTTCGCAATCTCAACGTCAAGTATCTGTGGGATATTTAAGATAATACTGACGAGAGGCAACGAACCATAAGCGGAGGACAGGAAAGCTGGTAGTGCCACGCTAGAAGAGCATCGAATACCAAGTCCACCGAAACGAATTGGGAGAACCGCTTGAGTCCAAGGCCTTGAACTAAAATGAATGTTTAATAATTTAGACAGAGTTGATTGAAGGGTAATGTCTATAGAAGCCATGATGTCTGGAAATTTCCAAATTGGACAACTCCGTAACAAATACATGAATTTTGGAGTGAAAAGACAAAAACGAATAATAAAAAGCGCCATATGGGGGTTTATTTCGTACAAAAGGTTAGAAGTATTTTTAAACAGATTTAATTTACAATTTATAATGGGATCGATTGCATCGTCAAAAATCGGTGAACCTAATAGTGTTAAAGATGAATTTGAATGGACCGAAATGTTGGGTGAAGCTGCATTAAATTTAGTGACGAAATCAATTTTTTTTTCTAAAGAAATGTGATCAGGTATATAAATTTCGCACTTAGTAAAGTTTAATGAGAGGCCTATATTAGAAAATTTAGTGATGATCGTTTGCAAGTCTTGTAGTACAGTTGACGCGTCCCCGCCAAGGGAACCGTCATCAAGGTACCACAGATTGAATTTAGAATTTAGATCTGAAATAATTGGATGAATGGCTAAGCTAAAAATTACGGGCCCGAGCGGGTCTCCCTGTTGGCAACCCATGCATGAAGATATGATTTTGTCACCGAAAAGTAATTTTGATGGTGCCCCATAGCATTGCCACAAATAGCTATATAATTCTGGAACTTCTTTTTTGACAGCAGCTAGAAGGGCACCACGATCGACCGAATTAAAAGCATTTTTGACGTCAATTTTTACAAATACCTCGTAGTCCGGACGGCTCAGAAAAGAGCGCGCAGCATGGACAGCTGCCTCACAACCTCCCTTGACGCCAAAACCCAGCTGCCGGGGTTTGAAAATGTTTGACAGTCTATTACGAAATTTTCGGCAGCAAAGTTTCGACGCCAAACGCCTGAAGGTGCAGCCGACGGCAATAGGGCGGATACCACCATCTTTTTTGGCTAGAGCCACAAGATTGGCGCCATAGAGGAGCGGGACAATCTCGACAAAAGTTTTTTTTTTTTTTTTTGTAATAATTATATATTTCTTATAATAAGTTATTGTAATTAAAATAAAAGCGGGGATCCCTGTCACATGTATCTATAATAAAAGGAGGACTCTTAAATAGTCACTTCACTTATTATGTTACTTTGCTGTTAGAAATAAAATATTTTTATTATTCAATTTATTTTCAAGAGAGAAAAAATAAGTTGATTGCCATAAAAATAAGAAAAAAATTAAAATGTAAAAGCCAAGCTTTTCAGGCTTTATGGGATACAAGTGTTTAACAAATTAAAAAATAGGTGTAGTAAAGTCAGTGACAAGAAATTATCTAGATCATGATTCGTGATGAAAAGATTTACCTAATTTACTGTCACCGACGTCATAATATTTGTAATGTTCATGTATAACCTATTGTAAATAAAGCAGTACCTACATTAAAAAACCACCATTGTTAATAAAAATACTGACTAAATCCATTTCCTGTGTTAAATACAGGCAAAAGCTGCAAGTATTTTTATGTTGATTTAACTAGACAATACACTGTAAACATACATACAGTATTTTGCCGTAACAATCATAGCACTATTCTTGTCGCATAGTTGTGATAAAGTTTTGGTTCAAGGTTCTAAAACTTGCAGCATTAATGTGAAAAAAATGGGATAGCCAGTCAAAATACCTATCTAATGATACCTCACACTACCATTTAAATTGCCACATGTGTCTAAAACACGTTGAAATTAAAAAATAAAATAAAAGTGCCAATTACTCGAAATCGCTTTTTTTGAGATACAGTGTATTGGATTTACACGTCATAATGGGGGTAGCACAGGGTTTTCAGGACACCTAACAACATGCGCATATAAAAAAATCGTAGTTACATGCGCGTTTGCGATATTTTATGTCGTTATTGACTGGCGTTATGACTGTAGTTACATTATGATTTGTGACGTGACCTGTTGTACAGTAATAAACGCATACATACGAGTAGTATAACTGATAGGTTTGAATCTATCCCCTGGTGTTTTGGCTTCTAAGTGATGTGCGAGTGATAATAATTTCCGTAATCAACTTCCACGCTTGTAACTCAAATGAAACTGTCACTTAAATAGTTTATCAGTTTATCAGGTTAGTCAGATAAATAAGATTAGTAGGTAATTATTGATATTTGCCAATATTATCTGATTAGGTAAAAATATTTTTTAAATTCGATCTCATAAAATCAATTCATCATCTGATAAACTAATGTGGATACGTATTATGGTAATTCTTTAAGTAAGTAAATTATAATGAGGCGTGGCAGGCCCACGTGACACGAACCCTGTGTAGGTGCATAAGTACTCGTAACGTAAACGCCAAGAATATATTGTTATAGGCACAAGTGAACGGCATGTGCAACGGCCCGACTGCTTGCGGCTTGTGGCATATACCGTGGAGACCTTCGTCTGACATAATCGCACTCAAGCGCTCGTAAGATCTGGGTTAGACAATTTCCACGTTACCTACATGTTATTTTAACGTTGACCACTGGAGCGGCGCGCAGGCACATCAATTGTCACCTTTTTTAACCGACTTCAAAAAAAGGAGGAGGTTCTCAATTCGTTGGGGGTTTTTTATATATATATATGTTCCCCAATTACTCAAAAACCGTATACTTTCTAGTTGGTCTCATAGTCAACCAGTGGATCTGATGATGGGGTCTTGGAGAAATCGAGGGATCTCCTCAAATATTTTAGGGACACCTATAGCGATTTGGGTATTTTTCATAGTAACTCGTGCATTTGCACTGGGAAAGCACTATTTAGTGAAGTGGTACTTATGTTGTGGGTACTCATAGAAATACGGTGATAAAATCAGTTGTCATTCAACCGTCTTTAATTTACACAACATGGTGGCAGCGGTGTCGTTTTTTCATTGAGTTTTTTGCGTATTAAATACATACTTTACGGTAAAAGCGGTATATTTGTTAGTGTTTTGTGTATCGGAGTGATATTAGTTAACATGGAGCACGCAAGACCGCCATCGGAACTCAGTTTGGATGGCAGCCCCGTCAGCCGGGCTGACGCATGGCGGAAATGGAAGACGCAGTTACAGCTGTTTTTGTAAGCATCGGGGGTGCACAAGGAGGATCCGGCTGTGCAGGCTAGCTTACTCATTAAATTCAATCGGGCCAGACGGCTTTGATGTTTATCAAACGTTTAAGTTTGATAAGCAAACTGATCGCGAAGATTTCAAGTCACTGCTAAAAAAGTACGATGAAGAATTTAACGCTGGCTCGGTACAATTTTGTTGCGAATGAAGCCGATGAAGTATCAGCGGATAGCAGTCGGTGCCTGGAGAACCGCAGCGCGGGCACGGCGCGGGTGGACGCCGTGCGGGCGCGAGGCCAGCCCGGGCGCGGCCGGGGCCGGGCCTGGGGCCAGTCGCCGTGCGCGCCCGCTGCCGTCGCCGCCGCGCGGGGCTCGAGCCAGCCGGGAGTGCAGTGTCACGGGTGCGGTATGCAGTGTTTGCCAGGCGCGTGTCCCGCTATGAATATGAAGTGTTATGTGTGTTCGAAATACGGGCATTACGCAAGAATGTGCCCCGCAAAATATTGACCCCCTTACTAATAAACGTTGAGTAACAGTGGTATAGCTATACAATGTTTTGTTTTTATCTGTCATTGTGACATTTGGATTTGACAGATAAGGACAAAACATTGTATAGCTATACCACCGTTACTCAACGTTTATTAGTAAGAAGGTAAGAAAATGTATGGTGTAGAAGTTTATAATGAAAAGACGGACGGCTTTGAGGACGGTTGTGAGTTATTTTATGTTTCGACGAGTCGTACGAAACACTGTCTGGCGACGGCGGGGCCGGAAGCTTCAAGTTAGAAACGGGGGCCGACATTAACGTACCTACTGTCTTACGTGAGGTTTAAACAATTAGGTTATGATGATTCGATTATACAACAAGAACATAGCCTTTGCACGACTATTGTCCAAAACGAAATATGTCCAAGTCTTCAAAAATGTCCAGTCAGTATTTGGTCCAGCCATAAATATGTCCAATTAGTAATTGGTCCAGCCATAAATATGTCCAATCAGTAATTGGTCCAGCCATAAAAATGTCCAATCAGTAATTGGTCCAGCGATAAAAATGTCCAATCAGTAATTGGTCTAGCCATAACAATGTCCAATCAGTAATTGGTCTAGCCATAACAATGTCCAATCAGTAATTGGTCCAGCCATAACAATGTCCTACTATAGAAATATCAGACCAGATACATGACCAGCTATAATAATGACTGCCTATAAAAATGTCCAATTGTAGAACCCGGCTGGCCACTAGGTACTATTCTATATAGTATAATAATAATAACTTTACATACAGATAAACGTAAACCAAATAATAAATTTCACAGTCATAGGTAGGTTAGGTTAGGTTCGTTTTTATATGAGGCCCGGAGGGCCAAAACAACCCAGAAATAGGAGCTCCGCTAGGAGCTCCGTCGACTCTGTCAAATTAGATTTTCAAAAGTTTTCTAACTCTATGGACACAGAATGAGCTACCGCCAAGACCGACCAATCAAAGACGGGTGACTGGGCCTAGGCCTTCTGTAGAAATGGGAATCTGTAGAATTGGGAATCTGTAGAGCTGGTAAAAATGGTGTGAGACGGTATCCATTGCAACACCAGGGTTTTTCCTTGGGATTTAATCACGCCAATAGTTTTCAATATTGAATAGGCTATCGGTGTGCCTCGAAAATTCGAGGTACACCTAGCCACATGTTGGAGTGCACTCTTCGAATCCACTAATATTACAAATCTTTCCAGTTCCATTGACTGAATTAATGACAATGCTTCTACTATAGCTATAAGCTCTGTTTGCATTATAGATATATTCGCCGATATTTTAAACTTCAAACCGACTTTAGTTTTGGGGATCGAAAATAGCAGCACCAGCACACTGGTTAGAAAGTGATTGATGTTTTATCCACGTTTATCCACATCGATAAACACGACCATTATAGACCCGCTGCAGTCTTTGGTGGTTAACAACAAGATAGTAGCCGTGATACATTTTAATATACAATAAAGTTACGCCCTTTTTACTTTTTTTTTGTTTCGTATTTTTAGCCATATTTATCACTAGCGAGCCGCCTTTGCTTCGCTTCGGGTTCAACGTAATTAAAAATAGCCTATGTCACTCAAGAATAATATCTAATAGCTTTCTACTGGTGAAGTAATTTCCAAAATCGGTTCAGTAGTTTGAGTTTATCGTTACAAACATACAAAATACAAATCTTTCCTCTTTATAATATGTATTAATATAGATTGGATATTACTACAGTTGGGCCATAAATGCCATAATGTTACTGGTAATTTTATTAAGTTCGGGCAATTTTATCATTGGACATTTTTATGGTTGGGCAATATTATTACTGGTAATTATTAAGTTTGGGCAATTTTGTCACTGGACATTTTTATGGTTAGGCAATATTATTACTGGTAATTATTAAGTTTGGACAATTTTGTCATTGGACATTTTTATAGTTGGGCAATTTTATCACTGGCCAAATGTCTAATGGGATATTTTTATAGTTGGGCAATTTTATAATTGGCCAAACCTCTAATTGGACATGCCTTTGGACATTCGTCTTTTTGGACATATTTCGTTTTGAACAATAGTCGTGCGAAGGCTGAATAGCACGTATCAACGTAGTATCGATATGAAGCCGTTCGAGCTAATGCTAGGAACCAAAATGAGATGCAAAGAAGATTTAGAAGTTTATGACTTGTTGCTACAAGAAGAGCGTGAGGCTCACATCGCACATAGAGAAGAGCTGCGGCGTACAGCAAATACACAGATACTAAAGGTACAAGAAGAGAACAAGCAGACTTACAACAAAAGGCGCAAGAAAAGCACGCAGTACCAGATCGGAGATCGTGTTGCTATTGCGAGGACGTAGTTTGGTACTTGTTTAAAGTTGAAACCAAAATATTTGGGACCATATGAGGTAGTAGTGGTTCGAGGCAAGGACAGGTACGACGTCGAGAAGTTGGATGGTTCGACAGAGGGGCCCCTGCGCACTTCCACATCAGCTGATCTCATGAAGCCGTGGCCCAGTTGGGTCAGTGACCTCTGCACCATGCATGAGGTAACGTTAATAACGTTATTGATGTTATACCTAAGTCTCTGCTGTTCTAGTTGTAAGTAGAATGAGCAAGACTGTGTGAAAGCGTTATTGTAGTATGGTTGAGTATGAGTATGAGTGTGTGATAAGGATGTGAGCCACTAGATTAAGATGTAATGATGTACCTTAGACGAGGAATGCCTGGGGGCAGTCAAGGATGTAGGAAGGCCGAGTGTAGGAGTGAGCGGGTTAGACGAATGACCGATGATTGAGTGATTGAACGAACGGATAGAAAGGTTGAGAACGATGGGTGAGTGAGGGAGATGGATGACGACTACGAGAGTGGTAGGACGTGTGCGCTGCAATAGATTTGATATTTTTAAAATTACTTCCTTTTGCTTTTAAAGAAATTCATTGAACGATTGTATGGTTTTATTCCTGAAACCCAGAAGCTACATACATTGTCATACATACATGAACCCTGAAAACATTAAGTACACTCCTATTTTAGGCAGTCGTGTAAAAATTATATGACAATTGTTATATAGGTAGTACTTATAGTTGATTCAATACTCTTTTAATTTTATTTTATTGTTGTAAAAATATATCATGATTCGACTTCCTGAAATGTTTTTTATTTTATTTTCATATTATACAGTTAGCATCGCATAATATCGTATCAGCCAAAGTGGCCAAATAGTTCATCACACCATACAAAATATGGTGTTTGGGGACTTCGGCTGTTACAATATATTTGATACTGACTGTACAAAAAAGTCGACATTTTGAACTTAAAATATTTAGATATTTAGATTTATTTGATTCCATCTAAGGGATTAATATAGTAACCATTTAAGTAAACATTTTGATATTATCGAGCCATACTTCTGTTCGATATTTTGGACTTCGATACTTTAACTTTAGATGAATCGACATTCGATATTTGATGATTGATAAAAATTATTATTATTCTAATGCCTACTTCAATAAAGAAGACTGATTAAGTAAACAAACATATTTTCTTTTAAAATGTCCTGTATTTTGGATATGACTATACAAGTGTGGTCAACCTAATTTATATATTTACATTAGAAAAATTACAATTGAATGTCTTTATAAACAGACAACGAATAAAAAATATTAGATGGTAGATATCAAGTAAAACATTTTACTAAAAGTTGAACTAATTTATAGTTTCTGTGATACTACAAATTAAGATATTTACATTTTTAACTTACTTATAATATGTGGACTGAGTGAGCACTCACAAAAATGTATTATCCAAAAACCTGACATGTTAGTGGTTCGTTTTGTATTTTACAAAGGCAAATATTAATTTTACTTAACTATACACATATATAGCAGTTTAAATATTCAGTTCTTTTGTCAGAAATCGGGTTTTCAAAAGTGTGTGGATTGAGTGAGCATAAGAAATTATTTGTAAAAACTTAAATACGTTACTAGGTGATCCATAAATTACAAAGGTAAGTTAGCATAAGTTTTACTAAAGATTAGTATATAAATATTATATGTTAAATGAATACATTCACTGATTTCGTTGGTATACTGTGAGAACTGAGTGAGCACATGTTAAAGGCTTTAATTTTTTTATTTACTTATGCTTTTACTTATCCAGAGATTAGTTTTACAATTGTTTTAGAACTTTTACTAAATGAACAGCATTTTGTCTTTGTTTTCAGAAGGGTGCTCACTCAATCCACACGCACACTTATGAACTTATGATAATGATTATAGAAGTTTTATTTCCATGGCAACGCACATTATAGAGTTATTTCACGCTTCGGTTACGCTATAGGTGGCTGTTACCGTTAACGATACCAATATTAGCAGTTTATAGTACATTCGAGAACTTAAATTTGGGACCCAAAGTCAATCTGACATTCTACAACAATAGGGCAAGGTCCAAAAAGTTGGGAATGCTACCTCACGCAATTAAATTTTCTGTAAATCTTTTCCGTTGTGCGACAAAAAATAGCCATACAGTTGTAAGGATAGTTATCGTCGCATAACGGAATTATTTTCGCCTTCGTTGTTTGTATGGTTAACTACGCCTAACAGAACTATGGTCCAACTTTTTGGTCCTTACCCAATACGGTTCAGTTTCCTATAAGTTACAAATGATTTGGCATCTCTAATGACACTGATGACTTCAAGCCTTCTTATTTAAATGGGTCACAAATTAACGTCCGTGACCGTAAGCGAGTACAAAAATAAATAAATACCTACAAGGATGGAATTGCGTATTTCAATCACATTAAGAGGCCTTAAGTATACGAAATTATGCCGGTTTTGCTTATTTTTGTGATTTTACGGTTAAAATACTGCTTTTCTATAAGTTTTAATGCTCAACATTTAACGAGGGATCACGGGCTATTTGTATTAAGTGACATTTTTGGAACTTTACAGGAGAGCATATCAAAGTTTCATTTTTCGAAAAAAAAACATAACAAAAAAGGTATCAATATTTTTACAAAATGTGGCCTAGGTTATTTTCCTTATCTAAATCCGCGCAATTTAACCTAGTTGTCATTTTTTTAAAGTTGTTTTTACCAAAAATAAAGGTTGCTTGATACAAAATGACCTCGAATCACTTTTATTTAGAAACAGGCTGATTGATTGAAGCGCCATAAACTGAACATTTTAGGTTCAGGAAAAAGAATTTAAGCGATACTAGGGTGTTGTGCTTCTGTAAAGCTAAATGTATTAACAACCATCGCTATATTAAAATAGAATCAGGATAGTCCGCTTAAGCACCTGAAATATAATAAAGTAGATGCAGATAATAACGATTTATGTAGCACTTTACACTAAAAGTAGGTAAACTGTTTGAAGTGACAGTAAAACTGTGTGTATAATAAAGATTGGCGGCTAGAACAAAATTATTTTGCCGGATTTTTTTTGTCTATGCGTATTAATATGGGTGGATGGATAAATGTTTGAAGCGACATCAAGTATCGATTTCAGGTGCAGGCTTAGGCCGCTTCCTGACTTGGCGGTATACTTGCAGTAAAACACGGAATCGGTAAGCGTTGCTAGGCAACTTAGTGGCATCCACCAATCAACGCGCAGTATTTATGCCGACAGTATGTTTTACTGCAAGCATACCGCCAAGTCAGGAAGCGGCCTAAGTGTTTGAAGCGACATCAAGGATGGATTTCAGGTGCAGGCTAAATGTTTGAAGCGACATCAAGGACGGATTTCAAGATGCAGGCATAACAATTTAAACGCCCTATAATACGTAGTGTATGTCAGGAAAAACCGCTTAAGTCAAAATCACGAAATATCTTGTCGGTATGAAGTCCATCTATTCTATAATTGAATAAAATTTGTGTCGCATCACTCACATCAGACTCAAACTAGAGACAAAAAAGTGCTCAGATCGCAACGAAACCGGGCTCAAACGACGCAGAAAAATCTGGCGATTCCAAATATGTATATAACTCAATATCGGCCAGTATGTCGCTTAATACAAATAGCCCGTGAACCCTCGATTAAATGTCATTTTAGTTATGATCGAATAAATGAGCCAGTTTTTTATTTTTGTCTAGTATTATAATGCGAGATTTAGGTTGTTTTAAAACATTATTTATTACCAATTCTTTTGAACTTTTTGGGTATTTTTTTTGGGTATTGGACTGATTTTGAACTAAAGTTTATTTCTGTGGTTTTAATTTTATGTACGAGAGTTCTGAGTAGCCGAAGTCAAATATAATTTTTGCCCGTTTTCTATAAAAAAATACCAAGTTTATTATTATTTTTACTCGAAAAATTGTTATGAAAGTGGTAAAAAGTAATTCATACATTTTTTAGACGACTTTCACAGCAATACATTGTAAATTTTTCATACCGTTAAGACGTCAAAACGATTCATGAATATGTTACATTCTCAACCTCTTCCAGCAAAAATCACATAACAGTCGCCGGTGTCAGGTCGATTAAATAAAATAAAATAATAAAAACGAAAATGTAGCTCATACATTCGTTAAAATTAGAAATTATCTTTCGTGTTGTGTATTAAAACTTGTAGAAATACAGTATTTCAACTGTAAAATCACGTAAATCAGCGAAATCGGCTAAATTTCGTATATGGCCTCTTAATTTATCCAAAAAATTCTTATTGATTGAGCAGTGGGACTACATAACATAAGACATAACAGCAGATTATAAATAATAATCACAAAAATGTAAAAAATAAAAAATAAATTTAAAAAAAAACAATGAAAAACTAAAAATATTTTATTTACGAATAGGTCATAGTCACTTCAGTTATAACCTTGTAACCTTGTAACCTTGTAAGGGGGCGGTTCATTGTTACACAGTGTGCTACTGGCATGAGGGCTTTTGCTATAACTAACGATAATATATTATGTTGTATAAGTAATTATTTGCAGGTATTATGAAGTCGTCTTTAAAACCCTAACCTGGGGCGGTATAGGTTTAAATATTGATGGTATACGTCTGAACCATCTACGCTTTGCTGACGATATCGTTCTACTCGCGGAAACCCCCGAAGATCTTGGAAGAATGCTCAATGATCTAAGCCAGGCTTCGCTGCGGGCTGGTCTGAAAATGAATAGAGAGAAAACAAAGTGGATGAGTACCGAAAGTACCTCAAATATTTCATTAGATGGCGTAACGATAGAGAAAGTAAGCGAATATATATACTTAGGTCAAAAAATCACACTTGACAGAGACCCCTTAGATGCTGAAATCAATAGACGCATACAACTTGGATGGGGCGCATTTGGCAAGCTTGACGACGTCTTTAGATCAATAAATTCCACAGTCTCTAAAAACTAGGGTCTACAACCAATGTGTTCTACCAGTCATGACTTACGCCTGCGAAACATGGACGCTTACCGGCGGTAAGATTCACCGGCTCAAGGTAGCCCAGCGAGCAATGGAGCGCTCCATGCTTGAGATCTCTCTGCGAGACAAGATAAGGAATACGGACATTCGCCAACGCACCAAAGTCACCGACATAGGCGAGAGGGTAGCGCAACTGAAGTGGCAATGGGCCGGGCACATATGCTACAGAGACGACAGATGGAGCCAGCGTACACTCCAATGGAGACCCCGCACGGGACGGCGCCGTGTTGGGAGACCACCAGCTAGATGGTCGGACGATATCAAGAAGATAGCATGGCCGACCTGGACTAGAACCGCCGCATCCAGATCTATATGGAAATCCATGAAAGAGGCATATGTCCAGCAGTGGACAGATATATGCTGATGAAGATGAAGTCGAAGTTAATTAACGTAACCCTACAATTTAACTTCGTAGATTTTAACTACCATCAACTTATTGGAGCTATGTGTAAGTATCGTAATCAGTATCGATAGTATTATTACTTGGTACGAGGCACAGGGGCATAACATAGAGGCATAAAGCGTTATTAATACTCCTTCGCCGGGTTTGCCGGTAACGCTCGTTCACTGTTTTAACAATTTAGAAATCAAAACAAATCTAAAACAATCTGTATCGAATTGATCCGAGCCATAGTCCATATGTCAAAGTGCAGGAGCAGTAAAACGTAACGCACGCTCAAGCCGCTTAACCGAAGAATTGAAGGACTCCGAACTCTTTCTCCATTCGTAACCAAAGCGAAAGAAAAGGACAACTATGTGTATTCCATCCTCGATTTAGGGGCTGCTATGGTTACTTTCAAACAAGTCTTGGTTTAGTCACGTGACTTTACTAAGTAAATTTAATGCATAGTGTATTGTTTTATTTTTTGTTAGAAAAAAAGTGTGTACTATTTTTTCTTGATTTAATTAAAATAAACATGTAGGAACATTAAGGAGTTGCTCATTTTTACTTTATAGAAAGGAAAGCCCTCATGCCGGTAACACACTGTATTATAAAACTGTTAGTATTTTGTTTATATTCTTTACTTCATAAACGGCTAGAAAAGAAATTGATTAGTAATATTACGTGGTTTTTTATCGGGTTGTCTGGTTTGATATTCAAATTTATGAGGACTGTGAATTAAACCAAAAACTGCGAAAATTTCTTCATCCAATTTGAAGATTAGCATGCCTTGTCAGATGATATGAGTGGATTAGGACTTGTATGGCGAATATGAGAGTCACCCCGTAAATGGTTTTTGTTGAGGTGTGCGCCGGCGGCGCGGCGTTGTGTAACCGCGGTTACCTCACGCGCGCGCGCCGGCCGCCGGGGCCGCCGCGCCGGCGCAACACTCGCGACGCCGCGGTTGGGTAACGCTTGCTTTCTGCTCCACATGTCCTGCTGTAACGTGTCTATTCAGCTCAAGGCTTATAAAATACGTAATATTAATAATACTAATTACTTAAATATTTAGTTTAAATCGAGTCTGTAAATCTGAATCTTTACGTTTCCAAGAGTACAAAAGTGTGTAATTATTGGTTACCAACCATGTATTCATTTTATAACTAAAGTATAGCAATACAGGAAATATAGCCAATGTTAAACAGCAAGGAAGACGATGGACGCGGTCGCGTTAACATCGCAAAACATTGAGCGATTTCCTAGACTGGTACCGCGCGTTTAACAGATCGATATTACAAGCAACTGCAAACGCTTAACTATCTTTCGCTATTGGTAGTTCAATGACCTAAGAGTGCGAAAAGAGTGAAAGCCGGCAGCGACCGCGGCCGGCTACTGAGACAAAGGGATAGCAAACCCTTATTATAAAAAACGTTTCCGGGTTTAGAAGTATTTATGCAAGAGGCAGTGGTGGCTAAGGCACGCCAGCGCGACGACGCGCGGTTAGCCTCGTTGGTAGCGACCGTGCCAACAGTGAACAGACCCGTCGGTCTCGGGTAGGAAAAATTGTTGTGACGAGCGCGAATATTTATTTGATTCCTTAATGTTAACTGTGTAAAAACAACTATTTATTTATTTCTCTGTTATACGTATGTTTATCGTTGTCTAATGCACATAGTACTTTGTTAGTATTGTGTGCATTAGACAAATCTAGAGCTAAATTAAGGTCTAGGTTAATTTGTGTTTGCTGCACTCTGATTTTGATTACTATTAACCTATTCTAATTCCCTAATATAGCTTGACGCTTTTAGAAGGGACTGGCAGGAGGCTGCACAAGACAGGGATGTGTGGAAGGACGAGAGGAAGGCCTTTGCCCGGCAGTGGGAAAACTTAGGCTAAAAATAAATCATAATAAAGAAATATGTATACCCTAATACCTAGCTCTTCACAAATCTACTAGCGACACGCTCGGCGTACCGCACGGGTAAGAAATGTTTTATAGTTCCTCGAAAAATGGTCTAAACTAAATAATAGGGTAAACCGCATCTAATTCCATTCATGTGTTTCTGAGATAAGCGCGTGCTCACATACAGACTTACTAACTGACGCGATGGAACTTCAATTTATTGATATAGTGAAATGCCGCAAGATTTATACCTCGGAATCCAGGAAAAGTTAATAAATATTTATTTTGAAATGTGTTTTTAACAATATATAGAATAAAGTAAAAAAAATATTTCCCGATCTTATTTTTTTATTTTTTTATATAATAAAAATTCTAAATTCTAAATGATATATCAACGCACGCCCAAACTGCTAGACCTAGAGACTTGAAATTTTGCACATAGATAGATACCTTTTACAGTGTAGAGATCCACCTAACGAAGGATTTTAGGAAATTCCGCCCCTAAGGGGGTAACAAAGGGGATGAAAATGTGTATGATCTTTCATATGACTTCAGAAAAGGATGGGGATTGAAAAATCAGCCCCTAATATCACTTAATTTTCACTTAAATTCACAATAATTATACATCTTGGATTGTTTACTAACTGAAACTGTCAAACAGACAGCCATAGATTATTGAAGACGATTGTCATAGATAGACTTTGTCAAGTGTTAGCGACACTTAGCCGACAGATGGCGTTTACTAGCTTTTCTTTGACTTTTTTTTAAACTATTAGTGTTAAGGTAATTTCATGTAGCTACAATGAACTGCGATCCGCAGCTGCCGGCGCCGCCGCCGCCTGCACTGCCGTGTCACGCACCACTCCTCTATCTTAAGAGGATTGTGAAGCTAAAAAATTATATACAAAATGCGATAACATAGCTGAACTTGATTTAGGCTGTGAGAAAAGTTACCAACCGGAGTTAAATTTGTATGGTTTTTTTTTGCCTGCTACGTAGAGGCGCTTCACAATCCTCTTATGTTATCTAGAAGAGTTACGCCTAACCACCGAGAAACGGTTTTATTTTCGATGCTCTATATGGCCCACAAACAAGTGCATGAAAAACTTCGTTAGTTATTGTTTATTTAATAACTTTGTGTCATGCACATCCCATCTATTTGAAGTTATAATAATTGTAAGTGGCGGCTTACAATTTCGCGACGCTGCCACTTATAGTTTATAACATGGAGTTAAGAGATACGCGTGACCAAACTAATAGGGGGGAATAATAAAGTATGTAACTTGTTATACTTAGTTATTATTTTATCCTAATATCCTCCTAAAATAAATATCAATATCCCCCATATATAGGTCAACTGGTAGAGAATGCCATTAGGCATTAAGTTCACCTTTTGTACTCTAATTTGTATTTTTATGCAATAAAGATAAAATAAATAAATAAATAAATAGGTGCGTATATAGGTCACAAATAGGTGCATTGTAAGTCACGCATAGGTATCTCTTATAACTATTAGTAAACATTGATAGACATGCAGGAATCGCTTACATTCATGAAGCAGTGGTAATAGCAAAATCGTTTAACTGAAATTAAAAGGTAAATAAAACAATAAATATACGGGGTAACTGCAGGGTCGTGATCCTAACTTAATTTTCCCGACTCAGTAAATGATTGAGTTTCTATTAGTATAGTAGTTTTGGAAACCATTAAAGTTTTGCATTTTATTAATAGTACATTGTTGCAGAGGATAGAAAGTACGCGATTTTTAGGGTTCCGTACCAAAATGGTACAAAAGGAACCCTTATGGTGAGATTTCGTTGTCTGTCTGTCTGTCTGTCTGTCACAGCAGGTTTTCTCAGCAACTACAAATGCTATCAACTTGAAATTTGACATAGTTGTACAACTTGCTTGCCCGCATCTAATTGTAGTATAAAAAAAATGAAATTAATTTTATTAATAATTGAAAAGGGGTCTAGAATGGGGGGTTCAAAAATGAAAGTGGTTCGATTATAGCAAATGGGGTGTCATATGAAAGGTCTTAATCTGCACATTTCAAAACTATTTTTTTGAAATTTTTCTGTCGTGTACTTTTTGATTTGTAGCCAAAAATGTACAAAAAATGACCGTTCCCCCCCCCTTATCTCCGAAGTTTATTAATCAAAAATTCTGAAAAAAATCCTGACGTATTGATAATTACTTATATTTTCTGGGAAAAATAAAATAAAGTGTTCATTATTTACAGTTTTTGAGAAATAACAAAAAACTAAGTAAATCTGTATTAAAATTTAGGCTAGTCAAAATCGACCTTATTGCCTGGAAAATAAAGCTTATAACAAAATAAGTATTTTCTTTTGCGGTTACCAAGCATATTATCTTCAATACGGAACCCTCGGTGCGCGAGTCCGACTTGCACTTGACCGGTTTTTTGGACGAGTCATATAGAGGGCCGAAACGTAGTTGAGGCCCTCTAGTGTACGAGTCCATAAATTGCACTTTCTACCGAGGCAGACATACTGCTTTTCACAACTACTGAAAGGAAATAAAATAAAAATTCATATTCAAAACTTTCAATTCACTTTCAATAGTCAATTGGCGTCGGTTTTTCAAAGGTAGTATAGAAGCTGTATCACCGCCAATTTATCATAGATAACTTTTTTTAATCTGGACCCCTATTCTCGTGGCACTCGAGATTAATAAACTAACATTCGAGATGAAGATGTCAACTCCATATAAAATTGTATTTGTTTCGCCATATCTCCCATGTAACCATCTCTAGTGGTTCGAGATAAGGGGCCAAGTTTGAATTACATAAAAAAAAAGCAGTGACATAGTTTTTAATCTGTTTCTTTTAGCAAAAATACACCTAATATTTTACGACACAAAATGGTGCGTTCTGATTGGTCGATTTCAATTTTTCATTTTAAGGAGCTATGACACAAAAATTGATTGATTGATTTTCATTGGTTCTTAAAGTTGGACAACAATGTTCTCGACCAATCAGCAAACATGCTGACAAAATATTCTTGGTGTGTCCTTATAAGTGACGTTTTGTGACCCCAAACAAGACCATCTATGGCCATATTTCCGAGCAGTGTTGTGAAAATTAATATTATGTTTCCGTAATTAATACTAAAATTATGGTCACCTCACATTTTTATGGTAAAACCTATTTAGTAGTAAGAAATACTCAATGAAGGGTGGCCATGATCCTGAGCAAAAATATTTAATTTAATGTTTATTTAAATAAAAAGCAAAGTAATGGTCTTAACTTAACGCTTTAAAATCTATGACGTCGTGTTCCTAATGGCGTAATTATTTTAAGTTTACTTTGTTGCTACACGACCCCGCCGTGTCGCCCTGTATAAAACTTAAAGGCCCCTTGTTCTTGGCCCTATTACGAGGTAATTTAGCTGAAAATAATGTGCTGATGAATTTAAATAAGAATTCTATTATCTTTTGTTTGTAAAAATTTGTATGAGCGTTTTGCTCAAAGCTCCCTTTTCAAAGAAATAGGAGAAAGAGTGTGCGTGACAAGGCAGTGCAGCCCCACGCCGCCCCAAACGGTGCACCCACCTTTTTACTATAATGGGTCTTTTTTTACGGTACTTCAATTTTACATGCAACAGAGAAAATTTTTGAAAAAAAAATCTTTGTTGTCTTGAATGGGTTTACTCCTAAGAAGAAAATGAGCCTCTTTCGTTTTTCAAAAGAAAAGCCATCCTTTCCGAGCATGTTTCACAAATGGTACGGGTTAAGGGTGGCCGCGACGCAGTCAAAGGCTGTGCAATATATATATACAAGTCCAGCAACCGTCCTGCGCGGCCAAGGCCTTTATGGTGCTTTTCTCCAACAATGCGAAAAAATGCAACAAAATTATTAATATTTAGGTACCGTCCCAAAATACCTTTGGAGAAAAATACATATGGGCCTTTAAATTATTTTTTAAAAGTACCTCATAATGCCCGTGACGTTCGAAATAGGTAAGTTACACATTTAACTAGTACAAAATTGAAATATACCATTTAATAAAATCACAAATTGAAATCTAATATAAATCAGTGATTTAAATTATAACATTTATCACTAGTTTAATTTCCTACGTGACATTGAATTTCTAGTGTAGTGAACTTTAAACCCAAATGTATCATGTCACACAAGTTTTAAAACTTTATTAATTTGTTTGACTTTCACACAGCTATAGGTCCGCGTGTGACGCGAGAGAAAAACACCTCTGGTCGCCACCCGCCAACTCGTGGCTATGCCGTTGTGGACTTGTGGTATCATTTACCTATATGGCTTAATGATGAAAATAGAAGATGGCAAAAGGATCCTCAAAAATAAGCTGCAGTAGATAAAAAAGTTGTCTAAAAAATATTTGTTTGCCAGATATTTATTTTAATCACAACTTTGGAGTAAGTTTATTTAGTACTACAGGCGAGCTTAGGTAGGTAGGTACTCGATGTTCCTGTAAAGAGCGGATGACTCATTTGACCCGTGTGCTCCGGTTATAAGCACTTGTGACTAATTAACCGCGATTTCCACAAGGTCACTTAAATGACTTTAAAGGTCAATCAAAATTATTCCACGAGACAAAACGCTTAATCACATGTAAATGCGCAGCGAGAATTGCGAAACAAGTCTGCCATAAATATAAGATCCGTTGGTACAAGACCCCGCTGGTTTTTAACCGGCGCCCGGAGTCCTACAGTAAGGGAAACCGAAAGAAGTACTCTTTCGCTCGTGGTACATTTTGTAACAGACATAAAAAGGTACGTTTATTCCGTTTGCCTTACTGTACTCACTTTTCCGCGTAAGTAATCGTACGTTACTACTCGTATTAGTTCCTATTCTGTGCCAAAAAGGTAATTCATACGTAGGCACAGCCACGTTTCTATCTACGTTGCACGTTACGGGTGCGTACATGAACATAAAATTAAGTAGAGAGTGGGGCGCGCTTTTTGTGATTTTAAGACACTACAAAATGTGTTTTACATTACCAGCTAGCCAGATTTTGAGTTAGCGTTTTAATAAATAGGTCTAGTACCTCGTATGGGACAGGTACATCGTATCTGATTGATTAATTATACGTAGCGCGACGTTCTATCTGTTTGGTGATGCAAAATTATGGTTAACCTACCGTGAGTGACGGATGGCGTCAGCAGCGGCTGCTGCGTAGAAGCGACACGTCGCGACGATTTGTACGATAAGTAAAAACACTACTTACAAATATTACTTCGATCAATCTCAAAAATTACCTCGCACGCCCGTGATTTATATGAACCTTATAAGTATTGATTATGAGTACAGTCAGTGGTCAAAGATTCTTGAGTAATAATATTCACAGGATGCGGAAGGCCTCGCGTTTGGAGTGTTTTACATACTTATAAAAATTGAGCTAACTTGTAGTTTCGAAATTACAAATCGAATGAATTAGGCCCCAACTTCACGGGCGGTTCCCCCACCGCCGCGGGAATCCGCTTCTGCACCGCACTAGACACAATTAATTTAATATGGAAGTTGTATGCTGCTTACTACACTGCGCGGTTTTGTTTATGTATTGACGAGCGGATTCCCGCGGCGGTAGAACCGTCCGTGTAGTTAGGGCCTTACAGTACAGCCGAGTGTTTACCGAAGTAGTGTTTTCGTTTATGAATGATGGACGTTAATTTAAAGTCTGAAGATCTCGGCGACGTCTAGAGACGACTTAACTACGAGTTGTAATTCGTTACAATTTTGAGAGGGGCCTGTCGTTAGATGACTTTTTTAAAGGAAATACAATCTTTATTCAAACGAAACTGCCCTCATCGTAAGACGAGATAAAGTTAGTTAAAGTAAAATACATGTTAAGAGTTGACCGTCGAATGACCTATAGGCAAATAGAAGAAGCCCTGCGCATCAGTGCACCAAGCGTTCACAAAATGTTGCACGAAATTCTCGGAGCACGAAAAGTTTGCAACCTATGGGTACCCCACGACCTAAGGCAGGCGGAGCAAAGGGACTATCAAGTACAATGGTGACTGTAAATGGTGTAAAAAAAATATGAAAACGGGTCGACTGCTTAAGTTAACAGCATCATCACTGGAGATGAAACGTGGCTATATTATTATGATGTGCCACGGGTGCTAGATAAACTTAAGGAAATCCGTCCCAACTCAAGACTCGGAACTTGGCATATTTTTTTTTTGGTGGTAACGCACCGGCACGTCGAGCGGCTCTAAAAGGTTTTTTTTTAAACTGCTGGATTAATAATGTTTGAGCACCCGCCATGCAGCCCCGATTTTGCCCCTGCGAATTTCCTTTATTCGCTATTATTAAAGACAAGCTAAAAGGACGGAAATTTACCAGTGATGAGGAACTTTTAAGATCTCGAGATCATGAGTGGGCTGCACTTCCAGAAAACAAATGTAAGTATAAATATTTTTGATGATTGGTTTTTACGCATGACTAAGTGTATTAACTGCGACGTAAATTACTTTGAGCGATTGTAAAAAAATAATTTGTTTTGCAAAACTTACCTAGTAACCTTTGTAGGTATAAAAAAGAAACTGACTGACATATCAACGCACAGCCCAAACCGCTCGGTCTAGAGATTCCAGATTCCAATTAGGTTCGTTATGAGGTCTAGGGGTGCACTAAGAAAGGATTTTCCGAAAGTCGACATCCAACGGGAAGAAATAGGAGAGTAGCGGGAAAGTCATTCTACGCGTACGAAGTCGCGGTCGACCTCTATTTCTTGAATAAAGCGACTAATAATAGTACGAGTATATAAATTTATAATCCCCGGACTTGCTAGTACGAACATACAGGGTGTCCCAGAACTTGGCGTAAATATTAAGGCATAAGAAATCCCTCTCCCTACCGGGCCAGACAGGACATAGATAGATTAAAACTTTTCAATCTTTTAATTGGTTTAGGAGTTATTATAGTAGTTTATGCAACAGTTGTATAAGAGAGAGGTCAAAAAAGACGAGTGGCGTGTATTAAGATGGGTTTTTTGACTTAGTTATACACCGTTGCATACAATACCTTTTCTACGACTAGGTTTCAAATAAAATGAAAATTATTTTTTTAAGGCAACAATATACGCGATATTTACTCGACAATAATATAGGTAACTTACTTAATGCACAGAACAACAAACAAGCGGGAAACATGAAAATGACAAAATATGTGTCTAAGTGTCTATGGTCAACTTTGTTTTTAAATTGACGTGCACTTGGCAGGTTTTATATTTTAAAAAGTTTTTCTTAAGTTGGCAGAGGCCAGTGATGCACTTATTTCAAAAATTTTAACCAAGCCTATGAATTCTGTGGTTTGTTTAGTTGGTAAAAATGTATTTTGTTGTAAAGTTTGTGTTTATCGCGCAATACTTTAACCTAGGTTTAGTAAGCTTTTGCGGCTAGGCATGTCGTTTTGGCTCAAAAAAGCACAAGTGCTGTTATGGGGAATAGACTTTATAGACTTTTCTACGGATTATTATGTATGTTCTTACATTAGTGTTCGGACTGTGTTTTTTTATTTCCGTTAATTTCGGCATATTACTAGGTACATCCATAAACAAAGTGGTAGACTGGATTTTGAAATATTAAAAAAAAACATTTTAGAACAAAGTAATTAAATGTTGTATCTACGTTCATTGTAAAAGGGCCTTTTGAATTAAGTAATAATTAGTGTCAAATATATAATTTGAATCCATAGACATTACCACAACAATTCTGTGACATTGTCATATTTATTGAAACGTGACCATAGCAACCCTTTTGTAACGACCAATAAAGATTGAGTTCAGTATCAAATTCAGTATGAACCAATAGTGGCGGTTGTTTAAACGTGATCATAGCAACCCTTTTGTAACGACCAGAGGCCGGAATTTTCGTGGCACTTTTCAATAACGCTAGTGACTTCTCGTTTATCGACTTTCATTATACATAATTATGTATCAATAAAATACAATACAGAAATAAAAACAATGTTTTGGTACCCAATGGCTACCAAGGGAGCAAGTGTCCAAAACTCCTTAATTTCTGTCTTAAGACACTAAAACCATTTTGTTTTTTTTCGCTATAATTTTTAGGGTTTCGAGCGATAAGTAGAGGTACTGTTCTGAGGGACTGTTCCCAAATACGGCTACCAACATCTAAGCCATATAGCAGCTTTTTTTTTCAATAGAATCCCCGAAATTTGTGTTAGTGTTAACAAGTTAAATGTTTTTAGGCTATTTATATCAAAAAATGATAATCATATTTTTTTTATATTTGGTTGACGTAAAGTTTCTAATTTAAAGTTTTTTATATCGATATGTAAGTAATTGAAAGTCGATAAATGAGAAGTCTCTATCACAGCTCAAAAATGCCACGAAAATTCCGGCCTTTTGTAACGACCAATAAAGACCTAGTTCAGTTTAACCAATAGTGGCTGTTGTTTAAACGTGACCATAGCAACCCTTTTGTAACCACCAATAAAGACCGAGATTTAAGATTGATGATTGCTGATTGGACGTGGTTTTTCGTGATTTAAATGTCGGCATTCGTTATCAGTCGTTTAGCGTCGGGAATATATCATATAAGAGCCTTTTACACTAGTTTAACGTGATTTACTGATTAAATTTAATAATTGAATGTCTTTATAACAGTACGAGTTACCATCTTAATATCTTCGGAAATTAACTTTATTTGACCTAAAGAACGTTCCCTTAAAGTTAACGGAAATAAAAAATCACGGTGTATAAATGACATAAAAGTACAGGTGTAGGAAAACGTTTTTATCTACGCACATATCATTAGTGCTCTAAAATGCGTTCAGAAACCGTAGGAAATGACCAGCATTTGGATAACTAATTTTACAAAGGGCCTGTTTCACAATCGACGAGTAAATTTATCTGCCATTTAAAGTTGGCTCTCTCCTTGTCTATTTACAAGTGTAAGAAAGAGAAAGGGCTAAATTTATCTGTCAAATATGCTTTACTTATCGATTGTGAAACAGGGGGTAAGACAACTTTCCTATTCTGTAGTAGTAGGTGTTAAGGCCATCTTAACGCCCTCTATTGAGCCACAGCGAAAACCGCGACAGTGCTGCCCCCTTACGTTAGTTTTTAGTATTACTTATAAATTGTATCGAGTCATTCCTCCCTCACTTTAAATTCCTGCTTTGTAACGGACACTTCTAATATCGTAAAGAATATATTTGTTAAATTCAAGAAGAAGTCAATCATTTCCCCTGAGTTGCACAGACCTTACTATAGGCAGGAAAAAGGGAATAGCGAAGCAGAGGATCGAGAGGCAGACAGCAGCGCCCTACGGACACCAACGAGCTATCGCGCCACCAGTAGGTAAAATCTGTACTGTAATGTTATTATTATTACAGTATCCATTTTTGTAGGGTTATGAGTTTAAATCTGGAACAGCTGTCAAAACTCTAGAGGCTTTCTATTCTAGTATCCATAGATATTAAAACAGTTATCGATACAAAACGTCAATTCAGTATGTTTTTTTAATATAATACGCACGACATTTGGTCTCGAGTGACATGCAAATAGGCAATTCATTCGTTTGTCTATGATTTAAAAAACCCTTCAAATATTCGTGACACTGACACAGTTCAAGTTTGTTTTGCCGCCATTTTTGTCATCAAGTCGTCGGCTTCTGAACTAATCTTAGGCCCTGTTGTTTAATCAGTTAGTTAACTCAACTAATTGTTAAAATTCGAAAAATGAATCGAAAATTTTACATATTGCCTTGAGATATAACCATTTGTTATGATTTTTAACAATTAGTTAGTTTAACTACTGATCAAACAACAGGCCCTTAGAGTAGGTACTTATGATATGTGTGTTGATAAAGTAGTGTATGCAACTGTACATAATTAGGCCTTAAAACGCTCGTGTGATCCTATTATGAAACTCGTTGACGCTCGTTTCATAAAACCACACTCGTATTTTAAGGCCTCATAACAATTTAAATTTAACTTGAATATTGGAAAAGGTATTGCAGGCGGGGAAGCTAGTCCAAATGTTAAATTATATCAAGAAATAGGATTTGTAATTCATTGCTTGTCCTAATATTCAAATTAAATTTAAATTGTTATAAATATCAATAAGTACATTGCTCTTACAATTTTCTATAAATTATAGAGCTTGTTGTTCGCTTTTCAGTTTTTTTTTATTGCAGTCGGGTTTTTTGTTTTTTAATTACCTACCATTATAAACAAATATAAAGAAAAACAAGAGAAGAGGGAAGCATTGTTATAACAAAAATAGAGTGTTTAGATACGGTGACCGAATTCATAGGTTAGTATGGCATGTTAATTTTGATACTTATTATTTCTATGTCTTCAATCCAAAGTTTCATAGAAGAATAAATATATACCTTTTTCTGTCCTACCTATCTTTTGAAATTGGTATTTCTTTTCCATTAAGAAATTAAACGATGTATTCCTTTCAGATAAGGTGGAGGTGGATGGTGAAAATCAAACGGCTTGAAAAATCTTCAGCAGTTGAAAGAGTTGGAGCAAAACGATTTACTATGCCAGAGTCAGACGAAGTATTTAGAAGAAATATCTTCAATGACCGGTAAATACTAAAATTGAACATCTGTATATAGGTGTATTGTCTGTACATTCGCAATTTTATTAAATTAATTAAATAGACCGATGATTAATATAACTGAAAAACACACTAAGGAGGTGTTTATATACATTTAGTCAAAAGATATCATAAACATTTATTAATTATGTATTTACTGTAATTCAGAGCGAACAGCATTTTGTTGTTTGTGAACCAAATGTACCTACGTACACTTCGTGAGCTCTTGGGAAAGAAGTTCGGGTTATACCTGTCTTCCTTGTTCTTAAACCGTTGCGATTTGAACCTCACCGATGCAATTTGATTTCACCTAAACCCAAATGTTCTTAGCGCTGTCGGACTGTACAATGGGGCTGTACTGCGTGTCCAATGTATTTGTAAATGGTGTTCTGTTTAATTCTTTCCTTCTTTCTTCTTATAGATATCAGTGTTTCGACATTGAAGAGAACAATAAATAATGAAGGCAAAGTAAACCATGGTGTCTTCAGTACTCCAGGAAAGAAGCAACCTCACAAGGCCACAGGTATCCAATTTAGATAGTTTTGACGTCCATGCCATCCGAAATAAAGTGAACGAATTTTATATTGTAAAGAAGCAAGTGCCTACACTCAGAGGCCTATTAGTTGAGAGAAAGCATCGGTTTTACCCTAATAATAAATAAAACCTTTTTACTTAATGACTTGTTATTGATGATTTTATTCACTAAAAAGCTCACAAATGAGAAAGCATGCTGATACAAGCATTATTATGGTGGTCTGCATTTATTTTTCATAGATAGTTCCAAGCATCAAATACTTCGTGACACCCAAAGTCGCCAAATAGTTCGGTACACGTTTGGCGACTTTGGGTGTCACTATCTATTTATTTAATGCTGACTATACGGGTCAATCAACTTTTCTTTGTAGTTTGTTGCCAGAGTGACGTTTCCTGGGTCACTCAGTAAAACTATGATTTCAAAGGATATAAAGTCCACTACCATTCTTTAATGGCTTTTCTCCTGATTGTGCTAGAAGTATACATTATAACATTTTTTCTAAGAAACTATCACTGTTGTCTCCTGGCTTACGGGACAATAAAAACAACAAAATAGTTGATCCACCCATACGTATTAAGTATTAAGACTCTTGGGCTTCTATTAATAAACTGTAGGTACTTAAATTATGATACCGTGTGTGGTCTTAATGTGGACAAACGGACACTTGAGTGCGGTATTAGTAGACTTGAGTACCTATAGTTTATGAATACGGGCCTTAGTATTGTGAAAAAGTACCCGTTTCCTCTTCCTTTGTGCCCACCAAAATAAACAAAATAAGAAAAGTATCAAAATCGTTTATTCCTACATTGATCGGTAATACCACATGAAGTTTTTTTTTAATATGCCGCTTTTTCTCAGGTTCATCTTTCATTAGACAGACTCTACGAAGCTAGCGGTCCTGAGTTCAAATCCCGGTAAGGGCTGATATTTGTGTGATGAGCGCGAATATTTGTTCCTGAGTCATGAGTGTTTTCTATGTATTTAAGTAAGTATATATTTCTCTATGTAAATATTTATATCGTTTTGTCTAGTACCTACCCATAGTACCTACAAGCCTAGTGCTTAGTTTGGGACTAGGTCAATTGGTGTGACTTTGTCCCCTGATATATTTATTTATTTATTTATATTTGAGATTTTACCTTGATGTTGGTCATAAAACTTTTTTTTCTAAAAGCCATCTTTTTATATACGTTTTCATGTAGGGTATCTTGGTTTATTAAAGTGTTCGAGCATGATCTGAGTTCCTCTCGCTTGTTTTACAAGTACCAGAAAGCGTAATTCTGGCACGTGAATAGCTTGCTCCGGTTGTATTTTGGATATAGTTTATGTAATGTTACCGTCACTCGGTAACAGAACAGCGCAAGCGCGGCGCGCCGCTCGCGCGACACAGCAGCGCGTCGCGGCGCCGGTCACGTGGCCCGATTGGTGCGCGGGCGCGGGGACTTTCTACTGTGGCCAACTTCTCACACGCTATTCCATTTACTCGTTACGATAATGTAGAATAATTATCGGTTTATATGTTCATGTTTTTTCATGTCAAACAAAAGAAGACAAAGCTTTGAGAGTGTCGACAGACACAATCGTGTGTATGCAGCACAACACTTAATGTTAACACGATATGGTCGGGTTATTTGCTCAAATTCATCATCATAATCATTTCGGCCCAAAGTCGTCAACTGTTGGACATAGTACCCGTCCCTTAGGACATAGTAACCTGGGGGAGGTTTGCCACAAGGACCGGTCCGCTAGCACATTATGGTAAGAGATACGGTATAAGAAATATAGGGTAGGTATATATTTCTATTAATGATTTTAAAAAAATGCTAGGTAACATAAAGATTGATATACCACAAATAAACAGGTTGCTGAGCTAAATTAGGTCCTGACTATGTTAAATATTAAATTATAATAGTACCCCTACGAAGAAGCCGTCACAAGCTGTAGATGGTTCAATTCTTGACTAAGTAATTACTGGGTTCATGATACATTGCCTACTTTAGTTGCAATGTTTGTAGGGCCTGCCTATATAAAACGCGCAATGGAAATATAACGATCGATCTTTAGCTGGTGTCGCTCGGCTTCTTGGTACTATTATCATTAAAAGGGAAGTAACATAGTCAGGATCTAATCTAGCTCAGCAACCTATTTGCGATGTATCACTCTATATGTTATCTAGCATATTTTGTTTATCATTAATAGATAACAGATGATGGTATATATTTCTAATACCGTATCTTAGACTATTGCTTCCCGTAATCTTAACCACGCCGTCGGTCTACCTTGTAGATCTACCCACGCTGCGTCTTCTGGCACTCGAACGTCACTCGATAATAACCCCTTCAGCCTCCTTATTCGTTCTGCCAGCGCCCACTGCCACTCAACTCTAGCAATTATTAGGACTAAGTTTCAAATGGATTCCATCACAAAAAAAATGAGCACCGCTGTTTTATTGTTTAACTAGAGGAAGCCCGCGACTTCGTACGCGTAGAATTAGTTTCCCGCTACTCCCCCCATTTCTTCCCGTTGGGGGTCGAATTTTGGAAAATCCTTTCTTAGTGCTCACTTACATCATGAAAGGAACCCCTGTACCAAATTTCAAGTTTCTAGGTACAGTAGTTTCGGCTGTGCGTTGATACATCAGTCAGTCAGTTTAGCCTTTTATATATATATATATAGATTTAGGTTATACCTAACAACAAAACGTTTTATGTCATGAAACTCATGCATGAAATAAACCATACCTACATTATTTTTAACCGCGGTCTCAGCAAGTGGGTCAGCCTTTAAGTATTATCTTGTAAAGGTTCATATTACGCTTCGTTTAATATCACTCATACACAAAATATATATTTACCAATGCCATTGAATTAGGTACTTTTATTCAAACGGTGACAAACTCTGTTCGGAAATAATAATTGTTGTACATAGTTTGTTGATTATCGCTGAAAGGATTGATCTCTTTTTCTATTAGGTAAGGTGAAGTCTTGTAATTGCAACTATCTGTGGCCCGTTTCAAGAAGCTACAAGTTACAAATTACAAGCGGAACTCACTTTCTATTAAAAGGAGTTAGAAAGAGACTTCCGCTTGTAATTTGTAACTTGTTGCTTCGTGAAACGGGCCTCTGGTTATTGCAACTAACTTAAATAACTCCTTCTAGGATCACTGTTTTGAACAACGACAGGCGTGATATTGTTCTTCCTTACTAAGAAATACAATAATTATCTCGCCTGTCGTTGTTCAAAACAGTGATCCTAGAAGGAGTTATTTAAGTTAGTTGCAATAACCAGATAGTTGCAATTACAAGACTTCACCTTACATAAAATAGTGGCAACTGAACTGATCGAATCCGACGTAGAAACAAAACGCTGTTCACTGTATTTTCGCTTTCTTACTCCTTGTAGGAGATCCGAAAAGGAGACGATTTGCACCGGGCTGTTTATTCGATAAAAAGTATTTTATATCAAATTTAATATGCTAATTGCTGATTTTTCAATCTCCAGATAACACCATCTGTCAGGTAAATTGCAGCACTATCCTTGTCTTTGTCATATGAAAGATAAGGACAGAGCCACAATTTACCTGACAGATAGTGTTATCTGGAGATTGAAAAATCAGCCCTTAGTAATTATATGGCTTAGTAAATATATTTCAGTCCAGTATATATATATATATTTTTAAATTAACTTTATTTTAAATAATTGCAATTGCTTGTTTAATTGACAAATTACATATCAATCGCAAGGATGAAGCCTATAGAATATGCAAACCTATTTTTCCCGTCAAACTATTGGGTAGGCAGGTATAAACAGGTAAGTTTGTACTAATAATTTGCACCAAACGTAACGTCTGCATATTCTATAGGCTGCATACTTTCGTTTAGTATGTAATTTGTCTATTAAACAAGCATTTGCAATTGTAAACAATATTCATTTTTAATAAATGTTTTAATGATATAAGTACTGGACTGAAAATTTTCAGCCTACCTATTCGCCACATATTATTTACCTTATTAAATTTGATATAAAATACTTTTCATCGAATAAACAGCCCGGTGCAAATCGTCTCCTATTCGGATCTTACGTAGACCATCATCCCGAGGAACTCAGTCGACGCGCCGATGAAGTGGTCACTTGCGGGCGTAAGCTCCCTCGCCGTTAGGGTAACGGGATCGGATTCCTGTTCCCAACCGGGCGCTACTGGGACGATACTAATTTATAGCAAAACGAAGGTTAGACCAAACTATATACTTGGATGGTATTATTCGCTGTTTTACCATACTTTAAAAAATAACAAAAGTAGACGGCGAAATATAAAGTTAATTTTTTGTTTAAATATTTTCTTTACGATGATTTTGAGACGATTAAAACACTGTAGAACGCGATGCGAAAGCATTTTCCGATCATAACTACACCCGACAACGTTAAAATGATGCAATGCAATGTAAAATAATTAAGTTGCTTGCTATTCAGTGAAATTTTCACAGCAAATACTGCAGTGTGCTTGACTGGAAACTAACGAATTTAGTTAGCGATCGCGACACGGTAAGATGAAGACATTTATTAAGCGGAGTAAAGCAAGTGACATCAGTTCACAAAATACGTCCATACTTTCATACTTATCCATACTATAATATTATAAATGCCAAAATTTGTCTGTCTGTCTGTCTGTCTCTCCGTCTGTCTGTCTGTTACCTCTTCACGCTTAAACCGCTGAACCGATTTAGGTGAAATTTGGTGCAAAGATAGTGTGAATCCTGTGAAAAGACATAGGATAGTTTTTTTGTTCGATATTAATCCCCTAAGGGGTTGAAATGGAGGGTTAAAATTTGCATGGAGTCATTAAAACTGCTAAGCCGATTTAGATGAAATTTGATATAGGTATATAGGGAGGTGAAATATAATTTGTATGGAGCTACGACATAAAGGAGTTCCACGCGGACGGAGACGCGGGCAGAAGCTAGTTTAAAATATAAATACAAAAGTAACGGTGCTTGTTTATTATTACAAATCGGTCAGAATTCGGGATTCTAAAAAAAGCTCTTCCCATACTCACATATGCTCCTCGGGACATATGTGTGGCCACACCCCCTCACGTAGTCATTAATGATATCGTTAGTTGTACTCACACCCCTCTCACATAGTCGTTAGTAAGCTTATAAAAATAGACTCCTCTGATTGGTTGATTTTAAGTAAGCCACGCCCCCACACATGGTCATTAATGATGTCGTTAATAGTGAACATTAGTGATATCATTATAGTCTTATATACTTTTTTTATATATACCTATGTGATACTAGCTCCTCCTATTGTCTTCTTATCAGTATATATAAATTACTTAGAGGATTACTGTTAATGTTTGTCTATTTTGTTATTGTTTTATTAAAAAGAAATTCTATCGTGTTTAATTGGACTTTTCTCCGAGTATGTTCATTAAAACAATTCTTTAACATGGCTGAAGCGTTTAGCATAAACCTACAGAAAGCAAGCCTCCTTATTGGGTCTCCTTCTTCAATTACTTGCACCGGAGTAAGATACTCGGAGAAAAGTACAATTAAACACGATAGAATTTCTTTTTAATAAAACAATAACAAAATAGACAAAAACAAATAAAAAATTGCCGCCAATTTTTGAGTAAACGAAGTGCATCGAACTTAATAAGATTGTCATAGTAAGGAGTTCCATTTTCAAATATTTAACTTGCTCATACATTACATGTAGGGCAAAGAGGGCCTGATCATAATTAATTTTCTCGGACCCTATTTTCTCATTACTTTTGTTAAGTATATAAGTCGTTGTGAAAAATACTTCAACTGACAATTGATATCATGATAGCTAATAAGTAGATTGCAAGCTCTGATGATACACCGAGATGTAAGTCCTCAAAGAAACTCTGGGAGGCCAGACACAATGTTGTTGCGATTACCACGCGGACGAAGAGGGGGGCACAGCGAGTAAACGATTTTAAGTAGGTACTAAATAAAAACACTGCACTCATGTTATGAATTTAGACTCTTAGCGTATGTATGCAACGTTGCTTTTATGATTTACCATTGCCTTTCCTAAGCTGTAAATTATTCCTAATATTATCGCCAGTTTTTTTTAAATATTATAGCCGTTGTAATGGGGCCATTACGGTTCAGAAAACACCTTTGACTATCTGCGACCGCTTTATTGCAATTATACTGCAAAGGTCATTTACTAAAACTTGTTTACATCCTGGTTGCGAAATGGCATAATTTCTGCATAACTATGCAAAGTCCCGAAATGGTGATTCTTCCGCTTCCTTAGTAGGTAGGTTCTGATAACAGCCGATCTGTGAGTTGCGCATTTACAGTCAGATCCTATCTTCTACCCATCGTAATTTGCTTGTGATCAAGTTCACGGAGCATCGTTTTTTTTAAAAGACAGTTACCATACCAACACCAACCCCATAATATAATAGTCAATTATACAATTTGACGTATGTAGGTAGGTATTAGTGAACAAAGCAATACTGTAATTATTATGAACATTCTTATGCTCAGTGCTCGACACATAAATATGTTAAATAGGAAAATAGCAACATATAGGTAAAATTCAACTTTTGAACAACAAACACAAAAAACAATTTATTGAAATATATTTCATTACTAGGTTTTGGTGATATTCTGAAGGATATGTTTATACAAAGAGGAAAACGAGGCTACTTTACTACCGAGTTAAGTGATTCGTATCGCAGAGCACAAGAATACTGCAAAACTAACCTTACTGTTATTTACACTTATACTGTAACGCGGCATACTTTGTTTATACATCGGCCATACATCTATATAATATCTGTTGTATACAAGTATCGCTATTTCCTTGGGAATTTCCAAGTATTCGTAATATAAATTACCCTTTGTCATTTCCCGGGGTGCAAGCTAAATATCTCTATCGAACATCGTTCAGTGTTTTAACTGTAAAAGCGTAAGAAACAAACAAAATTGAAAAAAAAAACATAATATTTATTCAGTAAATAGGCCACGTGAGGGCTCTTTTACACGTCGGTAACATGAGTGAATCTACCAGCGCTTCGGACAAGACAGTAGTAGGGATTCGTGAGTTCTGGGTCACGCACAGAAGCCAGAACGCACAAATCGGTCAAAATTCGGGATTCTAAAAAAAGCTCTTCCCATACTCACATATGCTCCTCGGGACATATGTGTGGCCACACCCCCTCACGTAGTCATTAATGATATCGTTAGTTGTACTCACACCCCTCTCACATAGTCGTTAGTAAGCTTATAAAAATAGACTCCTCTGATTGGTTGATTTTAAGTAAGCCACGCCCCCACACATGGTCATTAATGATGTCGTTAATAGTGAACATTAGTGATATCATTATAGTCTTATATACTTTTTTTATATATACCTATGTGATACTAGCTCCTCCTATTGTCTTCTTATCAGTATATATAAATTACTTAGAGGATTACTGTTAATGTTTGTCTATTTTGTTATTGTTTTATTAAAAAGAAATTCTATCGTGTTTAATTGGACTTTTCTCCGAGTATGTTCATTAAAACAATTCTTTAACATGGCTGAAGCGTTTAGCATAAACCTACAGAAAGCAAGCCTCCTTATTGGGTCTCCTTCTTCAATTACTTGCACCGGAGTAAGATACTCGGAGAAAAGTACAATTAAACACGATAGAATTTCTTTTTAATAAAACAATAACAAAATAGACAAAAACAAATAAAAAATTGCCGCCAATTTTTGAGTAAACGAAGTGCATCGAACTTAATAAGATTGTCATAGTAAGGAGTTCCATTTTCAAATATTTAACTTTTTATTAATTTGAAAATGGAAGTGTTTACTAATTTCGTAGTCAGCCAGTGCAGCAAGTAAAGAACATTTATGAACGAGTATTTTTATCTAAATAAAATAAAACATCGTAGAATTTAAAACTAAATTGATTTTTAGTTTTAATTTTGTTACTTTTTACATAAGTTATTGTTGTTATTTGTGTTTACGAGTATAACGGTTATTTTTGATATATTAAGTTAATTTTAAGTTGTGTTCGGACGTGACTTCCTTGTTGCTTCCTTTGTGATCAATTTTTTTAAGCAATCTTTAACAAAATTCATATTAATTTTAATAGCTCGTTAGAAAGCTGGAAAAACGTCAATGTTTTATGTGTAATCTGCACGCCAAATGTATTGGTAATTTTTTCTGTTTTCGTGTAATTTATGTTGGAGTTTGATAAAAAAACATGTATTTTTTAGTTTTCGACCTCGCATTCTCAAACGTTTACTTACAGATAATATTTTTTTAATATTGCATAAGAACAACAATTTCATCTTGTACAAAAGCAAATAAAAAAAGTTGATATAAATTTGGTTTTTTTTTTCGTTTAAGTAAATTTTTGAAGTTGCATTTCTGACTTTAGTTTCCGTCCGCTAACTTTGTGATGATTTTTTTTCAGTTTTTTTAAATATGTTCGTTGTTGTTATGCATTTTTGGAGAGCTAAGAAAACAGTTAAGTTTTTAAAATAATCTGCAAGTCAAGTTTCATAAAGTTTTTTTTGTTTTTAAGGCATTTTAGTGGAAAACGATCGCAAAAAAATATTGAAAAAATTTCGTTTTACGTCTCGCTTTTTTAAATTTGGACCGATAATTATGGTTTTAATATTGAGAAATAACCAGTGTTTAATCGTTTTTGTAAATCAGAAAAAAAAAAGATTTAAATTGATACTTTTTTTGTAATAAATTTTTCAAGTTGAATTTCTGACTAATTTAACAAAAAACTAAAAAACGCGATAACTCAAAAATGGTTCACTTTTGCATAATGCATATAAGGGTCAAAATTATCGCAAATAGTCACCCCTATCACCTCCTAACGGGAATAGGTCGACTTACCAATAACCCTGTAGATAAAAGTATACAAACTATTCATTCGGAACAAAGTTTTGAATATAGTCAAAACAAAAAAAACTTGATCCCAATATCAAGACCATCTAAATTAGACTTTAATAGAAGTAAAGTTCTTTTTACTAAACACCTTATCTTTAATAAGCAATGATAACGTTTAATTTAGCTCATGATAATCGTAACACATGATTGGGTAGGTATTGAGAATTTATACGTACAACCATATCCTACAGTTAAAAACCTTTTCATTTGTGTATTGATATGTATCAACCCATAGGGGGATTTTATGTTTCATAGATTTCTAGAACAAGTAGTAATAAAGAATATGATTCATACTTCCAATGCAGTTAGGCATGTTAAAGAAATTAAGTACTAGGTAAGTATAATTAACAGTACCCCTCTAAGTAATTTATATATACTGATAAGAAGACAATAGGAGGAGCTAGTATCACATAGGTATATATAAAAAAAGTATATAAGACTATAATGATATCTAGGGTTAGGATTCTCGTGGCATTTTTGGACAAGAAATGCAGTGGAGTCGTCATTATTTACTTTTTATAATTGAATGAATGACTGAATGGTACAAATCTTAACTTATGTAAAATTATACGTAAACGATTTCCATTAAATTATTTTACGACTCGAATTAAATTTTCCACTTACTCAAGCTACCAATCGCCTGATCATTTCATCAAATATTATACTTTTTTGGTTGACTAAAAATTATCTTCAAATAAAGTCAATCACTATGACATTTTTATATTGTCAATCTTGACAATTCACACAAATCGTAGTCTCATTAATTTTCGGAAGCAACACATAATTTACGAAACGTTGTCGACGTGACCTTAAATAATAAATAAAATGAATTTTCGTCAAGTTAGAAGAATTTTGGGATGGATAGAACCATATGAAGAACTTGTATACAGTATGTAAACTAACTAAAACCATCTCTTTAAACCAGTTGATAGCCAAGTCGAGTTAAGTGTTTTAACACATGTTTTGCTAGTACGGGTCGAATATTTTTAATTTTATCATTGTTTAAAAATTATAAACACTTACCTTTTTCAAAGTCGGTTAACCCTAAAAGTATCACCCTGTGTGTAATGTTTACGTCGTGACAGATTTATGTCATTCAAATTTCATTGGTGTCACTTTATTGTCAATTATAAGGGCGATTACCAGACTGCGTAACAATGAAAGAGCGGTTCCGGTTAGTACCGGATAGTAGTAGTAGTAGTAGTGGTGAACCTCGTCGTCCTCGTATTGACGTCAGAACGGAAAAAAGGATCTACAACCATTTTACAGAAAATCTTGGCTTCAGCACTAGAAACGCGGGGAGTTGTTTGTATGACATGGTACGTTTGCTGAACCCCACACCTCTAGACTATTTCTTCTGGGGATGGGTGAAACAGTTAGTATTTAAAAAAAGTGTCGAGAACGGAGGAAGAAATGAGGCTGCGGATTGTACGAGCTTCGAAAATAATCAAGCGACGTGCCCGGCAAAATCCAGATTTGATGCGTAGCGTTCACTTGAAACAACCATCGTCGCTTGGTTCAAATAACGGCCACATTTGGTCTAATCTACGTCGTATTTAATCGGAAGTGTGCACATAGCCTTACTTTAACTGACATTGAAAGTGTTGAACTTGGCCTTGACCTGGCAACCAGATGACAAATGTTACAATTGTAAACAAATAATACAGGATGTTATTGAATCGTGAATAACTAAAATGATATTTTTTGTATTACAATTATAAATTCTAAAAAGCGTTAGAATTTCAATAATTTATATACGAAGACCTTATTTATCGCCTAGACATGCCTGGATTCAAACAAATGGTTTTAGTAAGTTTACATACTGTATAGCGAAGAAAGGAAAACTATATATTGTTCAGCTTGTGCAGTAAGTCTGACGCAGATGAAAAAATATAACGTGCTGAAACACATCAATAGTGCTCAACACCGAATGAAATGTGGCGACCAACATGACTTTGTTTATGACTTGTGCATATTTCTCATTGCGTGTAATATTCCTTGGAACAGGGTAAATCATCCGGAATTTCGAAAGTTTTTTGCAAAATACCTTTGTTGTAAATGTACAAATTATAAAAAGCTGCCGGAGCAAAGTGTTTTGAAAAAAAACTATCTGTCAAAAATTTACGTGGCAATAATTGATAAAATAAGACTTGCAGTTTCCGACAGTAATCTATGGCTCACTGTAGACGAAACAGTTGACACTGTTGGCAATTGTGTCGTAAACGTTATCGTTAAGTCTTTGGAAGATAATTTGCAAAGACCGTATTTGTTAGCCTGTAAAGTTGTGACTCTAGTAAATGCTAATACAATTGCTTCTGTGGTTGACGACAGCTTAAGGTTTTTATGGGAAGAGAACTACACAGAAAATATAAATAAATTTTTGATATTCTGCACAGACAGTGCTGCGTACATGCTTGCCGCTGGTAAGATCTTAAAGAAGACATACACCAATGTTAAACACGTTACTTGTTTAGCTCATGGTCTACATAGAGTCGCGGAGCAAATTCGATCTGAACATAGTTTGGTAAATACTTTAATATCAAATGTAAAAAAAATATTTTTGAAATCGCCCCACCGCGTTCGACTTTTTAAAGAATATGCTCCAAATATACCATTGCCACCAGAACCGGTAATCACTAGATGGGGCACCTGGTTACAGGCTAGTTTCTATTACGCTACCTACTTTGAAGATATAAAAAACGTTGTGATGCAGTTAAATAGTAGAGATGCAATTGCTATCAGAAAAGTTCAAGCTTTATTTGGAAATGAACATTTGAAAAATAAGTTAAAATTTATACAAGATTGCTACGAATTTATACCAGATTCAATAAAACAATTAGAATGTACAAATATTTCAATAGATGAAAGTCTCCTAATAATTGACATTGTAACAAGTACACTGAACTCGCACGGAACTGAGACTGTGCGAAATAAGCTGGAATATGTACTGAATAGAAGTCCAGACTTTTACGAAGTGAGAGATATGGTAGATTTTGGAAATCATACTCAGATTCTAAAGCATGCTACATTAACATCGGTGGATGTTGAGCGATCATTCTCGACACATAAATGGATTTTTAACAAGTTAAGAAATTGCTTTACTCCAGAAAATATGGAACAGATTGCCACAGTATTTGCATTTCATAATCTTAACAATAATTTAACATCAGATGAGGATAACATGCAAGATTTTGAAACTTTAATTCCAATTGCTAATTATTCAACATCATAGATAGATAGTTGTGTTCAAAAACCTGTTGGTTTACTCTAATACCTCACTTCCAGTATAGGATAATCAATTTGTTTGTTTATAAAAAGTAATGTTACTTACTATTTTTTTGTCATTCATTATCATTCATTCATTCATTCAATCATAAAAGTATCTATAATAACGACTCCACTGCACTCTGTTCAAAATTGCCACCAAATATCCCAACTCTAGATATCACTTATGTTCACTAACGATATCATTAATGACCATGTGTGGGGGCGTGGCTTACTTAAAATCAACCATTCAGAGGAGTCTATTTTTATAAGCTTACTAACGACTATGTGAGAGGGGTGTGAGTACAACTAACGATATCATTAATGACTACGTGAGGGGGTGTGGCCACACATATGTCCCGAGGAGCATATGTGAGTATGGGAAGAGCTTTTTTTAGAATCCCGAATTTTGACCGATTTGTGCGTTCTGGCTTCTGTGCGTGACCCAGAACTCACGAATCCCTACTACTGTCTTGTCCGAAGCGCTGGTAGATTCACTCATGTTACCGACGTGTAAAAGAGCCCTCACGTGGCCTATTTACTGAATAAATATTATGTTTTTTTTTTCAATTTTGTTTGTTTCTTACGCTTTTACAGTTAAAACACTGAACGATGTTCGATAGAGATATTTAGCTTGCACCCCGGGAAATGACAAAGGGTAATTTATATTACGAATACTTGGAAATTCCCAAGGAAATAGCGATACTTGTATACAACAGATATTATATAGATGTATGGCCGATGTATAAACAAAGTATGCCGCGTTACAGTATAAGTGTAAATAACAGTAAGGTTAGTTTTGCAGTATTCTTGTGCTCTGCGATACGAATCACTTAACTCGGTAGTAAAGTAGCCTCGTTTTCCTCTTTGTATAAACATATCCTTCAGAATATCACCAAAACCTAGTAATGAAATATATTTCAATAAATTGTTTTTTGTGTTTGTTGTTCAAAAGTTGAATTTTACCTATATGTTGCTATTTTCCTATTTAACATATTTATGTGTCGAGCACTGAGCATAAGAATGTTCATAATAATTACAGTATTGCTTTGTTCACTAATACCTACCTACATACGTCAAATTGTATAATTGACTATTATATTATGGGGTTGGTGTTGGTATGGTAACTGTCTTTTAAAAAAAACGATGCTCCGTGAACTTGATCACAAGCAAATTACGATGGGTAGAAGATAGGATCTGACTGTAAATGCGCAACTCACAGATCGGCTGTTATCAGAACCTACCTACTAAGGAAGCGGAAGAATCACCATTTCGGGACTTTGCATAGTTATGCAGAAATTATGCCATTTCGCAACCAGGATGTAAACAAGTTTTAGTAAATGACCTTTGCAGTATAATTGCAATAAAGCGGTCGCAGATAGTCAAAGGTGTTTTCTGAACCGTAATGGCCCCATTACAACGGCTATAATATTTAAAAAAAACTGGCGATAATATTAGGAATAATTTACAGCTTAGGAAAGGCAATGGTAAATCATAAAAGCAACGTTGCATACATACGCTAAGAGTCTAAATTCATAACATGAGTGCAGTGTTTTTATTTAGTACCTACTTAAAATCGTTTACTCGCTGTGCCCCCCTCTTCGTCCGCGTGGTAATCGCAACAACATTGTGTCTGGCCTCCCAGAGTTTCTTTGAGGACTTACATCTCGGTGTATCATCAGAGCTTGCAATCTACTTATTAGCTATCATGATATCAATTGTCAGTTGAAGTATTTTTCACAACGACTTATATACTTAACAAAAGTAATGAGAAAATAGGGTCCGAGAAAATTAATTATGATCAGGCCCTCTTTGCCCTACATGTAATGTATGAGCAAGCAAGCGTGATAATGATAAAATCAAATTATTTGTACGGACTTTTTCATCCGCAAGTGTGATAAAATCATCATGAGCAAGTGTGATATAGTAGACTAAAACAAGCCATAATGACACAAGATGTTGCTCGCTGGCTCGCTCGCGTGGCTATAGTTCGAGAGTCATTATGGTTGTTTAGTCTCGCGTTAAAAACTCTACTTGTCACTTTGAATGCGAGGAAAAAAAACGACGTTACAATATTTAGCAAATATGTAACAAAGTTTCTGACATATTTGTTTCGCGGTTGTTTCTTTAACCAGTGTGTTTGTTAGACTTTTTAGTTTTTTATAAAGTGATACAAATGCTTGCATATTTAGCCAACAGATATATAAATTTGAAACTATTTGGACTATACTCGTATGCCTAATAAAATAAAACTATCCTTAATATATTTAAGTAGATTCATATTCACAATCATTAATCGTGTTTTACGAAATGAAATCGTTATTTTTTAAATATTTTTGCGCTGTTGTCATTTTCAGGTTATTTCCACAGCCTAAAAATGGTCCATACACAATCACTGAAAATGGCGATAATACTTAATTCACAAACACCGTGGTTGTTTAGGGGTTTCCAAAGTAAATTAAAAAAAAATACTTTAATCCCTAGAGATTAATAAAGAGTTTAAGTCCTGATGTGCAGAGACTAAAGTAAGATTTTAAGAGCATGAGAAGTGAAAAAATCATTTTAGAATCGTGCAGTCGATTATAAGTATATGTTTACACTTTTGCAACCTAAACCTATTAAAATAAATTGCAAAACTGTACACACATATTTGTACTTGACAGCTAAAGGGTCTTTCTAATGGCCGATCACGTGATAGGTATTCATTAAGCTAGTTTTGGATACCTCATACCTATTTATGAATAATTATTATAACTGATGAACGGCTAAGTTACATAAGTGCAATGGTTTAGGGTGCAATCTACTAGTATGTATTAAGTTATTTATGTTGGTAACCTGGATGAACACCTAAATACAAATATACCCTTATCTTAATGGCAAGAAATTCTTCTGAAAATTACATTAACACGTACTAGTTAGCACATTGTCAATGTTTCGATTTTGTATTAGAATTGGTTTCGAGCTAAAACGATGCGTAGAGGCAATTAATCATTGATTGCAATGTCGTGTGTCAGATCATTGCGGCGGCGGTATGTGGAACGACCGCGGCAAGGCCGCCCGCCCGCGCCGCGCCGCGCGCCTGCCGCCGCTAGGACTCCTGGCGCCGCCTGTACTAGCAGAGCGGTTAGTAGGGTCAGGCGATATTTTGTATTAGAGGCTTTTTTCATTTGGGAAGTTCTTATGCCACACGACACGTTCAAAAAATAAACAGATAACTATTGATGCCGTCGCACCTCACCCCCAAACGTAACGGAATTTCCGGCTTCTCGATTCAAATCGCTCTAACTAAACGATCTTAGGAACTAGTGTAAACAATGCACAAAAAAATCGCACCAATTCTAACATGAAATCGGAATAATCCCAAAACGCCGCTGACACTACCCTACTTTAAAAATCGAAGTTCGAAGTTACGGTATCGCCATCCCTTTCTCCTGATTTAGCCTCGAATGACAAATGAAAGTAGTAGAAAGTAAGAATAGTCACCATCCTGATGCAAAGCAGCTGCCGTATCTTGGAAAGGGGTTTTCGATATGTAGGGAAAAAAATATTTTGAAAATCCAACACGGCTTCATGCGTATAATACTCTTATTTCCATATAATATCGATACATATATATAAAAGACAAGAATGTTACAAAACAAATAGCTTGTTGATTTAATTTCTTAGTTGGTTTACTTTTTTTTTTTACTTTTACACAAATATGGAAAAAATATCAGAATACCGGAAAACCGGGATTTTAAATATTGATATCAAAAATACGGTTAGAAAAAAAGTCTCGGATGGCCCATGTTCTAGCAACTTTTCCCTCTCGCTAATATATTAATTGTTGCATCTGCATTTGTCAGATTGCATCAAATAACGTCTATAATTTAAATCGATCAACGTCTCTATTCTTCTACATAGTGCTTGGAACATTAACGTAAACTTATCCCTTAAATTGTTTTACGACACAGGGAAAAAATTTTTTTTTCGTTGTCCCATAAAAAATAATTAAATATTAAATTGATGTATATTGTAAAAGGTATTTTTGAGTTAGACAAGAGTTAGTGTCAACTTGTTGTCATTTAATGTCAGTGTTAAAACATTATGATGACATAATATGTCAAAGCACAGGAGCAGTGTAACGTAACGCACGCTCACGCTTGACCGTAGAATTGAAGGGCTCCGTCACACTCTTTCTCCATTCGTAACCAAGGCGAGAGAAAAGGAAAGGGATAAGAGTATTTGATCCTCTATTTCGGTACAGAGGCTCAATTAAAAATCAGAAACTCTTTACTCACAGGATTTTAAAAGCAAGTAGGTATTTCTTGTGAATTATGAACCTTTTACATTGGTTTAACGTAAATTAGTGATTAAATTTAATAATTGATTATTTTCTAAACGGTACGAGTTAATAAACTAGTTTCTTGGAGGAATTAACTTTATTAGATCTAAGGAATGATCCGTTAAAATTACTCCAAACCAAAAAAAAAACACGGTGTATAACGAATTTTAATGAAAAATTATCATAACTAAGTAGAATTAATTTCTGAGAAACAGGCGACGAAAGTGTTTTTATTTATACCTACTAACGGCCGAACCCTATATTCAAACCGCGGATACATTATTTTATCTACACACATTACATAAGTGCTCTAAGATTGGTTCAGAAGCCGAAGGCAAATGATCTGCATTGCTACCAGTGCTACCTGTAACATATCTATACATATAGGTGCTGAAATAAGAAATAAATTAAATAAAAGAAAAAACATATTAATTTATTACAATGATACTAAATATAATTTTCAAGACACACAAAACAATAAATAATGACATCAAAATAGTTATTTATGTAACTGGTACATAATGAAGCCTCTTAAGGTACGAGAGCCGAGGTTAGAGCGCGAGCTTGCGAGCGCTCTAATTACAGGCACGAGTACCTTAAGAGCTAATTATGAACCGTTGCATACATAACTTTTTCTACAAGCTTAAAATGATAATGATAAAAATAAACAATCGCTAACTTTTCTCGTATACTTTACTCGATTTTTCTGCAAACAAATTACTTGTCATCAAAGACATTTTCACTATTCCGATGCGCGTTAATAGTTTGTGAATTTTATTGATAAATGTTAACAAATTTCATGCGAATTTTAATAGATACTAAAAAAGTTCTATCAAATTATCATAAACAAGTTGGAATGCCAAACGAAACGCCATTTTGTTGATATCCATATTGAACGTAACCATGGTAACCAAATAACAAATCGATGGATATTAACCATCTATTTTTTGTAATTGAATAAAAATGTTATTTTAAACACATAATTACTCATAAAATTAATTTTGTTTTTAATATACGTAATTGTAATTGGTGTTAAATGTTTTTAACGGTTTATTATACAAATTATTAGGATGTCAAGTGTTAACTAAACGCCAAGACTGATATCCGGAATGACCGTTACCATGGTAATAACAATGCTATAATAAATTATAGAACTGTTATTACCATGGCAACGCTAATTATAGAATTGTTTTTACTCTTCGGTTACGCTATAGGTGGTATTCTGACACCATTAATGATATCAATATTAGCGGTTTATAGTACGCGAGTAGAAAAAACAAAAAACCGCCTTCTAAAACGCCAAAAATAACTTTAGGTGAGACCAACTAAACGATCGACTTTTGGTTGAAATTATTGTGATTGGCAGACTTCAGTTACACTGTCATTTTAAAAAAAGTATTTATTTTTATTTTTCAGGTTTATTTAGTGATCATAATAAAATAAGCTGTTATCTATATTAATAATTTCGTACCGGTCTACGGTAGACTCGAACGAAATGCACATGAAATTGAAGAGCGTAAAAAATTAGTCGATTCGAGCCGACAACTTATAGATGGAAAATTCGGATTATCGAGTATTTTCAATATAGGAATGAATAAATTGCTATAATATTAATGGCGTTGCTAAGTAGGTACCTAAACATGTCAATGTCATCAATGTGGCGTTGGTGTCACGTCATCACGTGTCACAGGTGTCATAGGTTTTTAGTTCGTTCTCCATTGTGACCTCTAAGATCTAATTTCTTTGATTTTGAGACGGAGATTTGGGTAAGTAAATAAGATTTAAGACTCCGGCACACCAATAGCGTCTCGTGAGCGTCGCGTTCGGAATGACATGTTGCGCGGCGCGCGCGCGAACGTGCCGGCAGCTGGCGTCCAGGATGTCGAACGACACGGACTCCAATGAATAATTTTTATTATAGTGGTTTATTTAGGTCTTAGTCGAAAAAATAATAATGTTGGTACATGATATTAATACCGGACGGGAACAGCTTGGGGAATATCGTCGTCTGTACAAGACTGATCGATTTGACATTTTTGATTGTGAAATATTATTATGAGTCTACATTTTACCCGAGCGAAGCCGGGTTTGCATCTAGTTAACTATAAACTTAAAGACATTTCAACCACGCCACAACCAACACCGCGGGAAATTCAAAGTCATATTTAAACAATTAAAATGTTCTTCGTTACAGTACAGTCGAACGGAACCTTGACTACGTTTAATCACGAAGTACATAGAGTGGTCAGTGTATAAAGAACGTTTAAAACGTGATTCGGAGGAGGACAAAGCAAAATGAATGCGCTGGGCAATCATACTAAGCAGCTTAACAGAGAAGTTGTATAAATTACTGAGGAAACTAGCTTTGCCTAAGGAAGTAGGGACCTTGGATTTTGATGATCTGATAAAACTGTTTGATGATCACTTGACAACGACAAATTGTGAGTTTGCGGAACGTCACAACTTTTAATCATCGACTCAAAGTGCAACAGAAGGTTTATCGGAGCGGGCAGCCGGCGTTCGGGGACTAGCAGTCGATTGCGGCTTCTCCGCTGCGAGCCTGAATGATACGTTGCGAGACCGTTTTGTGCTGGGAATGCTGCCTGGGAGGGAACGCGAGAAACTGTTTACCATGGAAATGGACGAATTGACCTTCAGTAAAAGCACTTGAGCTTGCGGAAAGGATTCGTTGTTCTCGGCTCGGTGCATCGCAGGCGATTGCAGTAGCAACGGGTGATCGGCCGCGTGGCGAGTTAAGGCCAAGCCACACCGGTTGCGTGTGCAGCACGTAAGTGTCGACGTAAGCGTAGACCATAGAGTAGACGTATGCAGCACCCCTGTCACAACGGGTTACGCGCACGATTAAGCGCACGCCGACGCCACGCGTGTTGCAGAGAGCTGAACAAGCAGCTCCGTAGCGACCATTCCAGCCGCCATTTGCAATTTTGCATACTATTCTTAGCACCATGTTCGATAGCAGTTCTTCTGACGAAGAAGAAATACTGCTTTTACTTTTATGTCAAGATACTCCTGCGACATCTAAAAGAGTATGGGTCCATGATGTACATAAAGAAGAATACAATATAGTGAATATCACAACCTATGCCTTCATATTTCCGTTATATGCATTCATAAGCGGCCTGCACACGTAAAGTTCGGACCGCGGGAAACGCCACGCGCCGTTCTAATCCTCGTTCCGAACCGTACGTGTAAATGCAACTGTAATAGCAAAATAGTAAAAAATGTACGGTTCGGAACGAAGATTGGAACGGCGCGTGGCGTTTCCCGCGGTCCGAACTTTACGTGTAAAGGCCGCTATATTCTCGCACAATTTTAATAAGTTTTCCTTTTAATTCGAGATTCATGTTTAAAACCACCACGTGTACCGGCACAGTTGTAAATAAACACAAGAGGGCTGTGCGTGACCCAACTTGCCCGGTTCGCCGTCTCAAAGCAACAGATTTAGATACAACGTCATCGCAGCAATTGCCGCTCCGCTCTCTGCACGCGTGCACGCAGCATACAGCCGGTCTGTCGCAAGCGGTGTGACATATTGTATGGGAATTCATACTATACAACGCAGTAAAAGGTGCACGCACACAAACGCACGCAAAGGTGTACGTGTGGCTCGGCTTTTATCCGTGTACAAAATGGCGGCGGGAGCTGTCGAACCGCGCGCCGGGCAGCCCGGCGGGTGCGGTATGGCAGCGGCCAGAGGCTCTACTTTGAAATCCGTAATTCGAACTTAGTCTATTGCTATCCCTTTTGCTCTCGACGCGTCACTAATTCGCAAGAAAGTGACGGAGCGATCCGAAGTTCGAATTACTGATTTCAAAGTAGAGCCCCAGGGGTCGTCCGTAGGTTATCTGCGCTGCATGCGGTTATGAAGGACATCATGCGATTCGTGCAAGTCGGTGCGTTACAAGTTACAAATGCGGTAAAAAAGGACATCTCCGTCGTGTAAAAACAGTACGGCGACAAAATATCCTCGAGTGTGGTGCGATTGATAATGTTGGATGGAGTTCATAGAGAAAATGTATGGCCCGCTATAGGTGTAATAGTGGAATAATCCGGGAATAGCATCTATACTCGTACAGTGCGATTATTAAAGATTAACAGTGTAGTGAAAAGACACGCAAACCAGCTTTTAATATTAGGGGATCAATATAAATCAGCCCGGCCCCGACACGAGTGATTCAACGTTGAAGTCATTCAGTCACCGACAACAGTGCCACCAATTATCCTTGCCACAGACACACAAAATGTTCGAGTGGCAGGACCAACCCCGGGTGAGGTGACCCAGCGAGACGCTGGAGCAGCTTCAGCGGACGAGAGGCAACCGGCGACCTTAGACACAAACTTCACGGTCAATGACGAGTCGAAACCCTCTTTCGACTCAGCTGAGGAGATAGCTAAGCCGTGTGTCCCTGCCGAGGCTGACTCGTGTTGACCAGCCGAGCCGTCAGCCGGTCCGTCGCAAGAAGCTGATTCTCTCGCTCCTCCTCAGCGAAGACTACGAAACGTCTTGGATTACGAAAAGTATTTTTAGACTAAGGGTGAAGGGATGTTGCATGGCTGCGTCCCGTGACATTGAGTCGATTAAACGCATCTAATGAGCCAGGCCGTGTTTTCTGTGTCCGTGCGCTCCCCACTTAACATAATGCTGGTCACTGCCAACTGGTTCTGAACGCCTTATAGAGGACTTATGATACGAATGTAGATAAAATCGTTTAAAACTTCGAGTCCGAGAAGTCAATAATAATATTTATAACCTAACTATATTTCCAATAACTGATATTGAGCTTCCTCCCTAAGTACAAATAAACGTGTTTTGCATAATTTATACAATGCTGATGTCATTTAAGCAATAATCCACCGTTAGCAACTCTGATCGGATAGTATTTATAAGCATTTACCTGTTGCTTTATTTACTGCGCAAACTAAAATAAATACTAAATAAGGGGTTCCTGTCAGTTTCGTAATTTCGCTGGTAGTTTCTGATCAGATGTTAAATATTTGCAGGTGACGTAATTATGGTTTGTTTATTTGTTATTAGTAATGGTATTTCCACTTTCGATCCCAGTCTTAGCACGTCAGCAGCCACAGCTGTTATAGTCAAAAACGTCATAGGTTCGTTTTCTTATATAACTACCTACTATGTTTATAATTAAATTTCGATTTACTTTTTTAGATTTATTTCGGTTAGTAATGTGGTTGCACGTTTTACTAATAAGTACTGCTTCGTGGGAGATGCTAGTACCCACTGCACGATTCATCACGGCAGCTGAGTGAGCCATAGTGTTATCGCCTTGTATGATTTCGTTGATTCCTTACTCTTTGTGCATATGGGTACTTAGGTACTTACCTAAATATCAATCTAAAAAACCATGTCTGTTGTGCTGCTGTACAATACTTATAAACATGTTTCATGTCATGTCATAATAACAAAACTTAATTATAAATAAAAACCAGCTATATTTACGTTCACTGATCGTTTTCCTGTATGTGCTATACATACCTACATACAATATTTTATACACTCGAAGAGGTATGGTTAGAGTTACCTATGATATTAAATGCCAGTAAAATATATATTATGTACTTAGGTGCTATAAACGTGTATGTGTATTAAGATTGAGCATGAGCATTTGCTCGCAGATGCGTAGGATGTTATTTATATTCGGTTGTTGATAAAAAAGCATGCGTGGGAACTGGTCGGCTGCGTTTGAACGGAACCAGGAGCACATCGCCGCTCGCGGAGGAGGCTAGTGCGGCGACAACTAAGTCAATTTAAGAATAATAAAAGGCGATACATTAAATTGCTTCATGGATGACCAAAACGAAGCAAAGCAGATAAGGCGTTTATAAAATACTAGAGGACGCCCGCGACTTCGTACGCGTAGAATTAATTTCCCGCTACTCCCCCCATTTCTTCCCGTTGGGGGTCGATTTTCGGAAAATCCTTTCTTAGTGCTCGCTTACATTATGAAAGGAACCCCTGTACCAAATTTCAAGTTTCTAGGTACAGTAGTTTCGGCTGTGCGTTGATATATAAGTCAGTTTTGCCTTTTATATATATAGATAATAACAATTATTTTACAACACACTTTTACACAAAAAAAAATCAGACATTCAATTTAACTCATTATTTAGTATTATATTTTGCTGATTCAGACACGTGTAGCCATTGCTCTTACTTGTAACTAATTAAATATGCCCTCCTCGGGCAAGTGTTAAAAGTATTATATTTTCCTCTTATACTTTATGCGCAGTTTACAACCTTATTTCAGGAGCTTAATTCTGAATACGACCGGTATTGAGACGTATCTAAGTACGACTGCCGATAACTATTATGGATCTGGAAGCACTGGGCCTCTTCTACTCGGTAAAACCATATTTATTGCCTCAAACATGCTATCGTACTATCAACGTTACGATAACTCTTATTTACTTGACAGTAATGGTAATAATAACGGCGGACAATCTCACACAAATTGACCTTGTCCCAAACTAAACTCTAGGCTTGTACTGGTGACTGAGTTAGCAACAATACTGTAACATGTCAAAGGCAATGTGGTTTTAAATAGCTTTTTAAATGTCAATTCTTAGTTCTGTCTTGTGTACGAATATACCACAGGAATGACTTCATTGTATAGATTAATCACATGAATATATTATACTAACGAAGCACCTCCCTATCATGTTATAACTTAAGTACGCGATTTTCACGGGATCCCTTTCGTTCGCCTATTTTTTTTGCCTATTTCTATTTGGCATAATTGATTTCGCATAATTTGTATTGGCATAATAGTACAGTCGCATAGTAATACTTTGGCCTACTATTTTGATTGTCATATTCTTCGATCAACAATACCAACTAGATAACCAGTCCCATACAAAATCAAAGCTAAATTCTGTCCGCGTGAATATATACGTCAGTTACATTTGTTGACTAACGAAAGCCAATGTTGTAAAACATTTTTAAGTTCAACAACCATGGTACTTAGTAATAAAGTTACAAATCTTCAAAATTTGAGCAAATACCTACGACTATTCGTCTCATAACATGAACACGTAGGTAATGACATCTGCTATTTACAAACGATAAAACGTATGTTAAACTAGCTTTTGCCCGCGACTTCGTCCGCGTAGAACTCGTTTATCTTATCAGTTAAGTAAATTAATAGTTTTAAGTAATATTATAGTTTGACTTCCTACCTGGCCAAAATGTAATGTAATGTAACACATGTTATATTCAGCTCGAAATTTAAAAAGAAGTTGAATTGGATTACGTCTTCTAGGTTCATATTATTGTTTTGGCTAATAATGATTTGTTGTATCTTTCGTTAATCTTAACTTGAGTTAGGTTAATAGACTAGATTAAGTTAGTTTAGCATGTTGTCCTGGCGCTAAGCGCCTAAAAGACGTAGAATTTGCGGACCTCCGTGGACCTTGCTTTTGTTCCTAAATATATATAAGCATAAAACTATACTTTTCTCGAAGTGCATCTGGCCCGTGGTTGTGGCTCTTTATTTACATTTTTTAATGAAAATATTTTTATGCATTTTGTAATGATGTCAATTAATTATTATGTCTTTTTGTATTGATGCTGTTTTATGTAAGTCTGTGAAGATTATGCTTTCTATGTTTATGCTTATTAAGTTTAAGCGTAAAAATGTATGCCTCAAGATGATTAGGTAGGTATATCGTTATTTCGGCTAAAATAAATTAAGCACAGGAATATTATTTTATTACAAATGATTTTATGCGATCCAACAGTGAACCGATTTTCACACATAACTGTGTAGCATTATAATAATGTGCGTCAAGAAAGGAAATCAAAATGTAACCTGATTTCAGCCACCGACTTCGATACCGTAAAACGCTCTAAGGAAGTTTTTTCAATATTACTTCCAAATATGGATATTTCTTTTTAAATCAAGATTTTTTTAAGCAAATATTACTGTTGTTGCACATATGAATGGAGTCGAAATTTTGCTATCGTTGTTACTTTTTGCGGTTATTCCCATTTGTCCGCACCCCTTTGTTCACACTGCGGTCAATAATGTTGAGCCTTTAAAAAAAATCCCAGTAATCCATCCCAATTTTTATTTCCAGTTGTCCGCAGTGTGAACAAAGGGATGCAAACAACTGCGAATAGCCGCAAAAAGTGACAAAGTACATAGTAAACTATGTATATAAAAAAATCTTATGATGCCTTCTTAATAAAAGACTGACTTATTGCCATATAATTAAAAGGAAATAAATTAACAGGACATAGTTACAGACTGAACTGAAGACAGGGATGAACTAACTTTACGAAGTAACATTTCTAAAAGCCAGCCAGGAAAGTCACTTTTAGCAAAGGAAATAGAAATTTAACCATACCTTTGAATCATAATTTTGGTAAAACCCCCTAGGCAAAGGTTGGTCCCAAAGTTTCTTAAAAGTCTTTGCAACATTGCCTGGCATAATTTAACTATCATCATCATTGCGTATGAAGACACTCGTCCTGCATGGATCAAACATCGATGTCCAGGTGTTTCAGGCAGTTAACTGCGGCAGGTGAAAATGTATGCAGCTCCTCCATGAAACCAGGAAAACAGCGAAGTGGGCAACCATTTACCACGTGGGAGAGGGTCTGGTCTGGTCAGGTCAGGTGCTGCTTACTATATGAACTATTGTTCCATTTATTAAATGTGATGAGTAATAAAATAGATCGTGTTTTCTTACCTTCGTAATAGTTTTGGTTCGGCTGTCTTCATTTATGAATACACAGCTTAAAATTTGCAGGAGCACCACAAAAACTCAACCGTTCCTGATTAACTATGTTTGACAATTCTCGAATAACGGTAGGAGTAACTGCCAGCAAAAACAAACTTAAATGGTTGCCTCGGTAATTAATGTATTTTCCCAGACAATCAATAGTTTGAAATATGAAATGAGTAACGATATTTGAACTTAAGTAATTTAGGTAAACTTGTACCAAGGCAAAATTAGAGCGTTTTACGGTATATTTCATGTATGATTCAATTCACAGAGTATTCGATAGAGATATCAAATAGGCTATTCCAAGGAGCGGTCCCCTTTTCATTATTATACGCATTTTGGGAGTTTTTGAAGTCAGTGAATTTTCTAACAGTTAAAATTGCCGACACTTGAAAGTATGTTTCTTATACAAATAATTATTCAAGTGCTCAATTAAAACCTGACTGGCGACTAGTATATTTAAGGCAGCCTTACATTTTTATATACCTACTTAGTCCACGAAACACGACCATGGCAATTAGTATTTTAAAAAAAACATTTCAAAAAAACTTAGTACTAAATTGCCGAACAATTTTAGCTACAATCACTTTCAAGATTATGCTAACTAGGATTAGAAGTATAAGTAATATCATTGTGACTTGTGTTTTGCATATTTATATTTTTCCAACCTGAGGGGCTATTGTCTAACGCACTCGCAATGCAACCGGCTTCAAAGTGGAGCAATTGTTTTCATTTTGTATGCAGACAAGCCTTCGATTTTCAAAATGAAAACGATCGTGATTGCGAGTGCGTTAGACAATAAGCGCTCGGGTCTGATACCCGTCTATATTATACTTTTAACTCGTGGTAGTACATAAAATAGTTAGATCAGACTCTACAGCCGTATCGGATATTTCGCGAGGCGGTGAAACTTTTCTGTTCGTCAGGCTTCAAAGATTGGTTGGTCTCTCATATCCAGATAACTTCCCCGGCACGTCCTATACTCACGTCCTATACTCCGTCGTATACTCTATAAACTTATCTCTAACGGTACTTTAGCTAAGCTTATAAAAGTGTACATCTGGAGCATAGCACAATACGGTAGATAAAACGTGGACAATGACACAACGGAATAGATAACGATGAGATTTTTGTCGGTGCATTGATCTTCCATAGAATTAACTAACTCATTTACTATACCTACCTACTTAATTATTAGTTGGTGATAACTGATAAAATAGCTCTCTCTTTGAACTAAGGTACAATCTTAGACTTAATATTATTAATTTCGGGTAAACATTGTGTTGTAATTCTAG